>CM074739.1:3953988-4288988 GCA_037367245.1 Phrynocephalus guinanensis
GTACGCCGCTTAGAGTTCTGTTTAGAAGATTAAGCGGGATATAAATTTAACAATAAATAAATAAATAAATAAAATAAATCCAGGCCAGGTGCCATCACCACCCCCTGTGGCAGGGAGTTCCACAGATGAACAACATGCTGGGTAAAAAAAAAAAAAAAACATTTTCTTTTGTTTGTTCTTTCATCTATCAGATCCCATCCATGAAAGTTGCTGAGAACACACTGAACGCCTCTACGGGGAGGAAACATTCAGACACACTCTGAGGGAAAAGAGCACACCTACTATGTTCCTCAACAGTTCTACTATGCTGCAGGGACTCAAACACCATACCAGCCTTCCTCAAGAGAAAAAGGACCTTTGTCTTTCCACAAGCTACCCGTATCTATGACTGCCTGGAACATGCCTTCCTATGGGAAAGAATTCGTAGAACCCGCAAAAAACTGAACACCACAGACAGAGAACTACTATTCTTACGTATTACTACCAGTCAAAAATAAGAAGCCAGGATTGGGACAAAACGGATACCCTCTCCTACAGGAAAATGGAAAGAGAAATGGAAGACCATACTGCCAGAAAAAAAAAATGGACATTTGACAAATGCCATTACAAAATCAACCAAAATCCACACTAGACACTTCACGAATTATCATCAACCTAACTGAATGCCAACGCTCCCAGGAAGAAACCTCGGACTTAGCCAAAGGAGTAAACTTTGCAGTCGCACCCAGTAAAAAGCCAGTGGAAGACATCATTGCAAACGCGGAATCAGCCATGTACCATCTTCCAGAAGAAGAAGAAGAAGAAATAATAAGTGAAATGACAAGGATCCTATGAAAAGCAAAACCCCACAATAGTAACATAAGAACAAGAAAAGAGAGAAATGCCGTCAAGTCCTTGAATGCGGGTCCTGACCTCCTCATCCTGCTACCATAGGAAAGCATCTAAAAAATATCTCCATGTTCAGCAACCCATAAAAACATAAGAAGATAAGAACATAAGAAGAGCCATGCTGGATCAGGCCAAATGCCCACCTAGTCCAGCTTCCTGTATCTCACAGTGGCCCCACCAGATGCATCTGGGAGCGCACGAGATATCTGTCTCTTGATACCACTCCCCTGCATCTGGCCCTTGAAGTACCCCGGTTTTAAGCCTGGAGATCACACATCTCCATCATGCTTTGTAACCTGTGATGGACTTTTCCTCCAGCAATCTGTCCAATTGCCTTCTGAAGGCATCCAGGCCAGATGCCATCACCACATGCTGTGGCAGGGAGTTCCACAGACAAAGGCAATGCCACAGTAATCATGCAAACAGAAAAATACAAGGGGAAAAAATCAGACAACTAGACCCCACCACCTACAGAAAACTAAAGCACGACCCCCGTAACCAAATCACAAAACAAACATGGTCGTCCATATTTCCTCCCTCCACCCCAATGTCACTCCATGAATCTGCAAGATGGAAACTCTTTCACAAGGAAGAAAAACTTCGAGAACATGGCTAAATAGCCTGAAAAACTCACAACTTTCACAGCCTTGAAAGCCTTTGAGAATACATTGAGCATGTTGAGCTTTGAGAAAAGAAGACCCAAGGGAGAAATGATAACATTTTTCAAACACCTGAGAGGCAGGATCTGTTCTCCACCATCCCAGGGTTCAGGATGTGTAATAATAGGGCTCAGCCCTCAGGAAGCCAGATTTAGGCTGAATAGCAGAAAAAACTTTTCAACTGTTAGAGTAGTATGACAATGGAACCCATTATATCAAGAGGAGATGGTGAGTGCTCCAGCACTGGAAGCCTTCAAGGGAAAATTGGACAACCATCTGTCCGTTCTGCTTTGATATGTATTCCTGCAAGGAAACGGTGTGTGTGTGTGTGTGTGTGTGTGTGTGTGTGTGCATGTGTGCGTGTGTGCGTGTGTGTGCGCGCACACACACTCAGTGGCCTTATAGGTCCCTTCCAACTCAATGAGTCTTTGAATAAATGACACATTTCCCCACATCTCAAATCACTGCTCCTAATTCTGGAAAGAGAGATTCAAAAAAATCAAATATCTATGACCAGCACTTTATTTTCAAATTGAAACAAGAATTGCAAAGAGAATTGATTGACTGATTAATTGATTGATTTAGATTTGTTACCGCCCATCTCCCCAGAAGGGAATCTGGACGATTTACAGTATAAAACATGATAAAACAGTGGATATAAAAATATAAAAAAGGCTAAAAACATCAAAAACCAACATATACATATACATAATAATTATCAGGAGTAAGCATCTTTTTTTTTCACTCTGTATGGGTCTATGGGCTTTCTGTTTTTGGAACACGTGCCCCCAAACATGCTGCTTACCCTTCAGAAAACCCAGTTCCCTCATCCTGTTCTATTACGGTTCCATATATCTTTCTGGGCCTGTGCTTTTGTCGTCCTGATTTAACACCAGGAATTTGGCACACAACAAACCACCCACACAGCCACCAGAGGTCTTAAATTATTTGCCACTCCAGGCTTTAGGAATGACCCAGTGAAGTAATTTATTTCAAGCATGTTTCCTTAAGGTGAGGTACTGGATGCTTGCGGCATCTAAAAGTATTGAGCTCGGATCCACACCTATTTGTACCCCATCCAGTTTCATTTGTCTTTGAACTGATTTGTAAAATTTCCTTCGAGTTGCACTGGAAAAGTAAAACAGTCGTACATTTTTTGTCTTATGACTGACAGACACGAAGTTTGGAGACATGATATTCACCCCAAAGAAGGGAGTAAAGCTATGAAATTTCCCACAGCTGCCTTCACTGAATTGTGAATACAAGTGGTCCCTTGTATAAAGGAATTAATTCGTTCCGAATGAAATTATGTTAAGCAAATTTTCCTTTATACAAATTTCCCATAGGAATGCATTGAAAACGGAGTAATCGCTAATCCCGACCATTTTTCTGTCATACGGATTCGCCACATAGGTGATGCTGTTAAGCCAATTTCCCTATCTCCGGAATTTTTTTATGTTGTACAGATTTTATGTTATACAAACCATTTGTTATACAAGGGCCCACTGTACTAAGGAGCTTTAAAGATTGCTTAAAATAAAACCTTAGTTGGGTGGTAAAAATACTCAAAAATAAATAAATAAATAAATAAATAAATAAATAAATAAATAAATAAATAAATAAATAATACCTGATATTCCCTCATGGTTTTCCATCAAAAGCAGGCCTGGACCTTGCTTCTTTCCACCAAATCAGGCAAGATTGGTCATGCCCAGGGGAGAATGGTAGACTCTACTTGTAGACGGACTACATCTGAAATATATTCTCCAGGCTGTTTTGTGGAGTAACCATAGCTCCGCATGAAGACAATTCAAATCACTGCTGCAGTCTGGTGATGATAGACGCTGGGCCTTGTCTGTTGTTGTGTGGCATCAAGTTGCTTCCAACCTATGATGTCTCCATGAATCTCCAACATGGCCTGGCCCCAGCAGCCCTGCTCAATTCTTGAGTGGTTTCCTTTAAGGAGTCAATCCATCTCATCCTCTTCCTCTTTTCCCACTCCCTTCTACCTTTCCCAGCATTGGCCTCAAAATATGTCAGCAGAGTTCAACCGTTCAAAGAGAAATCCTTTAGGGATGTGTGTGGGGGATACATTAAGACCTTTGGAAGTGCACATCAGTCCTGGTCACAAGTTGTCCAGACCTGTTGGAGACCTTCTTGTGTTGGTTGCCACAGCCCTTTGTAACCCGAACGAAGACAGGAAGGTAGTGACGTGATTGCCACTTCTCAGAAGCAAGAGAAAGACTGAAAGGAAATCAGCAATGCTGGGCCATGGTTTATTTTCCCAAGTAAATGTCCACCTACAGCAATGTGGGAAGTGAGTGACGTCCTTTGGTAAAGGGTGTTTATCTACTTCTGCATCATTCCCATGAATTTATATGCGATTAATGAGAAACAGGAGAAAAACCCACCCTTCTGCTGACTACAGCTATTTTTTTAACCAGCTGGGAAACTATGTTGTGTGTTGTGTCATTACGGTTGTGACTGACTCTTTGTGACTCCGTGTCCAGGGAGTTTTCTTGGCAGGAATACTGGAGTGGCTTCCCAGTTCCTACTCCAGGCACCTACAGCACCTGGTCGGCACTGAACCTCAGAGGGAGAGAGAGGGAAACTCTGCTCGTGCCTTCAGGTTATCTTTTATTCACATTTATATCCTCTACCTCTCTGGCTTACCACTTTATCCTCAAAACACTCTCTGAGGCGAAGAGAGACTTGCTGATCTGAAGGGAGGAAGAGAAGCATATTATCCCAATTCCCGTATTACATTATTATGTCCCTGTATGTTCTCCTGGCATCCTGTGGTCACGGCCTTGCCTTGGAGTACCAGCTGTCCTTCCTACCTCATGGTTTCTTACTTTCCTGGACATTCCTTGATAATGGGAATCTATTTCCATGGGACCAGTCCATCTTTGACCCTTGTCTACAGGTTAATTCACTCATAGTTTTGGGGTAGGGAACCCAGGAATAATCATAACTGCAGAATATAGCTGGCCTTTTAGTATATACAGGCTTCTATATTCCGACCAATCTGAATATTTACTTCTACATAAGAACATAGAACATAAGAGCCATGCTGGACCAGGCCAAAGGCCCATCTAGTCCAGCTTCCTGTATCTCACAGTGGCCCCACCAGATGCCTCTGGGAGCGCATGAGACTAGATCTCTGTCTCCTGATACCACTCCCCTGCATCTGGCCCTTCAAGTACCCTGGTTTTAATCCAGGAGATGAGACATCTCCATCATGGTTTGTAACCTGGGATGGATTTTTCCTCCAGGAATCTGTCCAGTCCCCTTTTGAAGGCATCCAGGCTAGATGCCATCACCACCTCTTGTGGCAGGGAGTTCCAAAGACTAACAACACACTGGGTAATTTTGTTTTGTTTTGTCAGTTCTCACTCTCCCAGCCCTCAGTTTGAGTGGATGTCCCCTAGTTCTGTTATTTTGTGAGAGAGAGAAGAGCATCCCTCTATCCACTTTACTCATGCCCTGCATTATTTTGTACGTCTCAATTATATCCCCCCTCAGGCACCTTTTTTTCCAGACCAAAGAGCCCCAAATGTTTTAGCCTTTCCTCATAAGGGAGGTGCCCCAGCCCAGGAATCATTTTAGTTGTTCTCTTCTGCACCTTTTCCAGTTCCTCTATGTCTTTTTTGAGATGCGGTGACCAGAATTGTACACAATACTCCAGGTGCGGCCTTACTATTGTTTTGTATAATGGCATTATAATGTTGGCTGTTTTATTTTCAATCCCCTTTTTGATCATCCCTAGCATGGAATTGGTCTTCTTCACCGCTGCCACACATTGGGGAGACACCTTCATGGAGCTGTCCACCAGCACACCAAGATCTCTTTCCTGATCTGTCATGGGTAGCTCAGAGCCCATGAGTTGATAAATAAAGTTTTGATTTTTTTTTGCCCCAATATGCATTACTTTACATTTTCCTACATTGAAATGCATTTGCCATTTGGAAGCCCATTTCCCCAGTTTGCAGAGATCCTTCTGGAGCTCTTCACAATCTCCTCTGGTTTTTAACCACACGGAAAATGTCTCATCACTAGTGGCCATGGATAAATCAGAAAAGGAACTTCTGTAGCACACACCCCCAAAGTAACTTTTCCAAGTTTTGAGAGTGGGGCTCCTATGGCTCCTGGTCAATAGCAGCCCCCACATTTTGCTGCAGGTTGACATGCTCTAACTGGGTTTCGACCTGATTCTGTAAAGGAGGAAAAGCAAAGAGTATGAATTGGGTGCTGGGTTAAGGGTAAGGAGCTGCAGAGAAATCTCAGCAGTTTTGTTCGGAGGAAGCCCGGTTCCAGCCCAGTGGATGACTCATCTTGTTTTCAGCTTTCAGACTGCAGCAACATTTCAGGAGGAGGCGAATTATCAATAGTTTAGAGGTCTCTTTGCTCCTCACCTGTCTTCTTGCCAAACAGGCGAAAAGCAATGGAAGATGCATGGAATGCTTATTGAACAGCATGTGAGGAATTCTAGTGGGAACTAAGGACTCTTCCCTCCTGGGTTGTGTCAGCCCACCTTGGCTCCTCCCCTCAATATGGGGCATGTGAAGAAGCAGAACTGGTGTCTTCCTACATGCAATTTTCGCTGCCTACTGGAAGCACTGGAAGGACAGTGGTGTTAGTGACAAAATTATTTAGGTGCCATTGGCTAGAATCCTTTTCCACACTTATCGAAACAGAGTAATGCTCATGGCCAACGCAAATGCAGGAAGAGGGGATGCCTTTGTTATACCACGGCAGAAATAAAACAAACAAACAGTGAGTTTTCAATGATATTTAATCTTCTTCAGGCTGTGCATCAAATCCCTAAATTATATGCTTCTGTGAAAGTCTCAAAAGCTCATGGCCATTGCAGGAGCCAGACTTAGCTTCTTCAATGGAAATAGCTATAGTCTCCAAGTGGCCTGTGGGAAGGGGGAGGCTGTTGCTTGGACCCAACCCTCAGTCAGTATTTTGGAAATTATCACCCTTCTCCTTCCTCTCAGTCAAGAAATGACAATAGGCCTTGTCTGTAGCGTGATGAGCCATGTGGCCCAATGTCAAGCCACGGCCTACAGAGAAAACAGAAAGCATTGGAAGATGGGCAGTATATAAATAAATAAATAAATAAATAAATAAATAAATAAATAAATAAATTTCTGATTCACTGTGGAAATCACATCAGGAAATCTGCATCCTGTCTGAGGGCAGAGAAATGGGAGTTGCCAACCATGTCACTGAATTTCTTCAGGAGGTAGGAAAAGAAGGGATGGATAGTTCATTGATTTAACCATCTGACTGAGGAGTCAGATGTTGGGCATTCAATTCCCCCCCTTTGCTTTCCTGAGGAGGGATGGACTTGATGATTTATACCATCCCTTCGAGTTCTGTAGTTCTCGGATTATTGGAGATCTTGGTGGCTTAGGTGGTTACTTCACATCCTTCTTTGTTTCGTGACTAGTTTTGTACCGTGACAGCATTGGTCGTGATCACGTGGTTTTGTCCCTGTTGCAGTGTTCCCATGGTCGTGAATGATAACTTGTCTCATGACAAGTGTTACCTCACGGTCTTGTATTCTAACAAACACTGAATTTGTCTAGCTTCGTTTTTCCTTTTTGGGGGGCTTTAATAATTCTTTTTTGATATTTTGCTTCTGAAAAGTCAAAATTAAAAAACAAACAGACAGACAGACTGTTTTGTTGCATGATAGTCATTACTACACGGTGCCTTGTCTCGGAGCAGAAGGGAGATATGAAGGAGTAGAAAACAACATGCTTAGGATGTGTCACTGGTTACATCAGGACTGAGACCACCCACACTATTTTATTCTCTATCTCTATGTATGGACATGAACACTGAACAGTAGAGAAAGCCGACAGGAAGCCAATTGATTCATTTGAAATGGGGTGATGGAGGAAAGCATTATGGATACCAAATCAAATCAAGCCTGAACTATCTCTGGAGGCAAACATGTTGGAACGGTCCTACATTTGGCACAGCATGAGACAAGGTAAGACAAGATAAGGCAAGAATGAATGGCAAAGATGATAAGAACATAAAACCATAAGAAGAGCCCTGCTGGATCAGGACAAAGGGCCATCTAGTCCAGCTTCCTGTATCTCATAGGGGCCCCACCAGATGCATCTGGGAGCGCATGAGACTAGATATTTGTCTCCTGATACCACTCCCCTGCATCTGGTACTTGAAGTACCCTGGTTTTAAGCCTGGAGATTACACATCTCCACCATGGTTTGTCACCTGTGATTGACTTTTCCTCCAGGAATCTGTCCAATCCCCTTTTGAAGGCATCCAGGCCAGATGCTGTCACCACCTCCTGTGGCAGTGGGTTCCACAGAGTCTCAGTATTTTCTTTTGTCTCTTCTCACTCTCCCAACCCTCAATTTAAGTGGATGTCCCCTAGTTCTGGTATTTTGTGAGAGGGAGAAGAGGCTCCCTCTATCCACTTTACTCATGTCCTGCATTATTTTGTACGTCTCAATCGTATCTCCCCTCAGGCACCTTTTTTCCAGACTAAAGAGCCCCAAATGTTTTTGCCTTTCCTCATAAGGGAGGTCCCCCAGCCCAGTAATCATTTTAGTCGCTCTCTTCTGCTCAGAAAAAGTGAAAGAGTGTGTGGAAAGTGGAAGACCAAATCAACTCAATAACGGAAGCCATGGCCATTTTCAATATCTTATCAGGGTTGATAATTATAGGACTGGCCATTTATAGAGATGTCGCCTTGGGGTGGAGGACAGTACCCCAGCTGGCTGCATGGGCTGAGGCCTTTGGGAATCATTAAACCTCTCTATCTGAGCGGGGAGGCCCCGGATGGAAGGAAATGAATTCCATAGCCCAAATAGTCAGGAAGCCAGCTTGGTCTATCTCTCCCCCCAGATCAGCCAGGAAGCCTGTGAGAGGGGTTTGCAGGACAAAAGAGCTGCCTGTGGTTCACTTAGATAAGGTTTCCATATCCCAGCTACATGACTGAAGACCATCCTTCCACTGTCTTCCTCTGTCCTATTGTCAATGTTTCACTCCACCCCTTGTGATGCTTGGTTATTGCAACTAATAAAAAGACTTGTGTCCAGGCTAGCAGTCAGGAGCTGCTGCGTGGGTCCTGGCCTGCTGGAACCCACCAATGTGTCCATGTGTATTCATTGCTACAGTCATTTATCCATAGGCACACCAGAAGCAGCAGGGCGGTACCAAATGACAATTAAAATGCTTTGGATAGCACCTATAAAATTGCAATGAAGCCAGGAGTGGAATCATCCCTCCCTGAGACACTGCCGTCATCAACTTACACCGCTTTCTCCCCCCCCACACACACACACAAAAGAAAAAAAAATCAGAATAAGCTGTTTTAGCAGTCTGACCACAGACACAGCATTGCTCTGGATATTGTGTTTACGTGGAAGCTGGGGAATAGCAGATGCCATAAAGCCTGGTTGGAAATATTTGGAGAAAATAAGAAGGCTCTCTTTTTTTCTCCAGGGGAATGGGTCGGGGTGGGGTGGGAGAATATATATTCACCAGCCCACGTTCTCATGAAATTATGGGCTAGTGGAAAGCATGGGTGGCAATGGCCCCTTTGCTCCATGTGGTGCTCGAGGCAGGAACAGCCTCAGAAATAAAGAGGTGAAAAACACCACTGGCTGCCTGAATTCATTTTAACCCACACATATGGATGGGTACAATGTGAATTAACCCCAGACATGGAAGCCTTGGGCATACTACGTGCCTCCAGTGTGGGAGGCGCTCGAGAGAAAAATTAGACAACCATTCATCAAGTCTACTTTGATTGGGGTTCCTGCCTGGAGCAGGGGGTTGGACTCCATGGTTTTAGAGGCTGCTTCCCACTCCATGATTCTACGATTCTGTGAAGATCGTGGAGGGAGAAATCCAGTAGATTTGCTTTGTCCACAATCATTTCTTTTTTTAAAAAAAGAGTATGAGAAATCTGTATATTTGGCAATTTTTATGAAGATTTTTTTAATGTTCACTGCTCTCTCTCTCTCTCTCTCTCACACTCACTCTCTCACTCACACACACACACACACACACACACACACACACACACACACACAAACACACACAGTGGAAATTGTTACTCATATCAGAGCATTGCAAAACCACTGGGGATCAACCCCTGGTCTTTTATTTTTGGCCCTGGAAACTCAAGAAATTGGCAACCTATTGAGAGAGGAGGCGGAGGGAGGGATGGTGCTTTACTCCTTTCATCTTCTGGTACATCTAATATATAACTATCATTGGTACTAGCTGTGATTATGCAGTGGAAATTTATTTATTTATTTATTTATTTATTTATTTATTTATTTATTTATTTATATCTCACCTTTCTCCTCAAAATAGATGCCAGGCAGCTTATATCATTTTTAAAAAGACAATACTTAAAGCTAAGAACAATGAAAAAGGCCGTTTAACTCATTCAAATACAAAATGAAAGCAAAAAAAAAGAGAGATAGTATATGTGGGTATTAAAAAGGAACCAACTAATACCACTCTGAGAAATGGCAAACATGTGGAGGACTAAAAACGCAGTCAAAGCAGGAAGGGGTAATAGGCCACGTAAAAAACACACTCGGGTAGCTGATTACTGAGGGAAACCTTGCCTGAAGAGAAAGGTCTTTAAAGAATACCCTTTATCTTGTATACTTTTAATTCAAAATGGTCATGCTATGCAAATTTTCTACAGTAGGGTCCCCAAATACTTTTTTTTTTTAAAAGAAGGAAAATCTGATCAAACTTCACGGTTGAAAACTTGATTCATATTAAACCCAGAGAAAGACAATGTAGTCTGTATTGGTTTTTAGTTTAGTTTAGGGTGTATCTGATTCCCAGTGTTTAGTTGTGGATGGAGGGATGAAGTAGGATGCCAGAGAGCAGGGTTCAAATCCCTGCTTGGCCATGGAAGCTCACTGGGAGGAGAGGACCTGGTAAAACCACTTCTTAAATATCTCACTTACCTTGAAAGCGATATTAAAGTCAGTTTTAGAGAACGGCATGAACCTCAGTTTGAAGTTTTGTGCCTGTTCATTTGTATGTCACCATAGATGCCACACACTCTCTTCCCCCGTTGTCCCCGCCTATGGCCCACTCACCAATTGGAACGTGTTCCTCTCCTTCTCTTTGACATTCAACTACCCCCCTGGCAAGACCTCTGTCTGGACTCCTTGTCTAATTGGGTGAGGAGCAGAAGGAGTGTGTTCTGCCTGGTGAGTGGCAGATCCAGATGGAGAGGCAGGGGAATGGTGCCATGCATATGAACCTGCACAAACCTCCGTACCGAGGTTCGTGCCCAACTCTAGTTACTTCTGACTGGAGGGCACAGCACACACTCATAAGAACATAAGAACCTAAGAACCTAAGAAGAGCCCTGCTGGATCAGGCCAAAGGCCCATCTAGTCCAGCTTCCTGTATCTCACAGCGGCTCCACCAGATGCATCTGGGAGCGCATGAGACTAGATATCTGTCTCCTGATACCACTCCCCTGCATCTGGCCCTTGAAGTACCCTGGTTTAAAGCCTGGAGATTACACATCTCCATCATGGTTTGTAACCTGTGATGGACTTTTTCCTCCAGGCATTTAACCCCTGCGCCATGGGGCTCCTATACAGTGGTAAGCTATTTGCTACATGCCTCCTGGGACACCTCTCTAGTATTAAAAAACTTCGAAGCTACCAAGCTGCTCCGCTTCTCTCTCTTACAAGCCAGGACTTCTTTCCAGCTACTTAAAGTAATCAGAGATGATGAGAGAACAATACCGCCTTTTGGGTTGGTAGGAGAAAATAACAACCAACAAAGCTGTATACTAAAGAAATGGAAATGAGGAGTGTGTGTTACCTAATTACACAAAGGTTGACAAAATTGCTGTGCTTGGGGGAAAAGAAGAGAAAAGGTATCATGGTGATTTCTGTGGGTATTTTAAGGTGATTTAAAGCTTGTTTAACATTGTGTCGAAACATGTGCGAGAAAAAGCAAAGGGAACATAAAGTTCCTCACTTTGCTTTCCTAGAAATTTTCAACATATGTTGCACTAAACAACAGTGTTTCTCTGTTCTTGTGTACCGTTGCAAGTTAAAAATGGTGTAGTGGAACGTGTGATGGAGGTTCGGATTCAAATCTCTGCATGGGGGCAGGAGAGTAGGACTGTTAGAAAAAGGTAAAAAGGTAAAGGTTCCCCTGCACATGCATGCTACTCGTGTCCAACTCTATGGGTGGTGCTCATCTCTGTTTTCAAGCCATAGAGCCAGTGTTGTGCAAGTCCATGGCCATGTGGCCGGGATGGCCGAACACAATCCAGCACAGAACACCATTCACTTTCCTGCTTTTTATGGTGGTATCTCTTTACTTGTATTTGTTGTTGTTGTTGTTCAGTTGTTCAGTCGTGTCCGACTCTTCGTGACCCCATGGACCAGAGCTCACCAGGCCCTCCTGTCCTCTACTGCCTCCCGGAGTTTGGTCAAACCCATGTTGGTTGCATCGATGACACCGTCCAACCATCTCATTCTCTGACGTCCTCTTTTCCTTTTGCCTTCAATCTTTCCCAACATCAGGGACTTTTACAAGGAGTCCTCTCTTCTCATGAGGTGGCCAAAGTACTGGAGCCTCAGCTTCAAAATCTGTCCTTCCAGTGAACATTCGGGGTAGATTTCTTTCAGGATGGATAGGTTTGATCTCCTTGCAGTCCAGGGGACTCTCAAGACTCTCCTCCAGCACCACAGCTCACAAGCATCGATTCTGCAGCGATCAGCCTTCTTTATAGTCCATCTCTCACTTCCATACATCACTACTGGAAAAACCATAGCTTTGACTATCCGGAGCTTAGTTGGCAAAGTGATGTCTCTGCTCTTTAGGATGCTATCTAGGTTTGCCATTGCTTTCCTCCCAAGAAGCAGGCATCTTGTATTTACATGCTTTCAAACTGCTAGGTTGACAGGAGCTGGGGTTAACAGTGGGAACTCGCTCCGCTGCGTGGTACCCGGGATTTGAACCGCCAAGCTGCCAACTTTGCCGCTGACAGTTTAAGAGCTCTAGCCCACTGAACCACCATGCCACTAGGACTTGTACAACCACACGTCAAATCTCTGGCATGCCTTGAAAACCTTGCAAGAGTCACTGTCATCCGGATATGACTTAATGGTGCCAAACAACAACACACCTTAGATGAAGAAAAACATCTGCTCTTGTGTCACCTCTGACTTATGGCCGGCCAATTCCCCATTCGTCTTCAACTTCCCTAAGCTCTTGTAAACTCAAGCCTTGTGGTGGAGTCTGTCAGCCTTATGTTTGGTCTTATTGTTTTCTTGCTGCCTTCCACCTTTCCTAGCATTACTGTTTGATCTTTAGAGACTTATGGAAACTAGAGATGGGCACAAAAGAGGGGGGGAGCATTTTGTTTCATTTCATTTCTGGAGTAGTTTTGTTGTTTTGTTTGTAACAAAATTTTAAAGTGGCTTTGTTACAAGACAAAATGGTATGCTTTCTTGGCCCCTAAAGGACCAAAGTGGCAGGAGTACCTTCCCCAAGAGATTCTAGGCAACCCCCTGGAATTTGGAAAGTTTTGGGGGTTTGGGAGCTGAGTTATGATGCTCCAAAGGGGGTACCCCTAGGGAAAAAACCTTTCTATTGGAATCAGAAGCTGACAGGACAAATGATAACACCACCACCATTTGGCTTCCGATTGATTCCAATTAGAAAGATTTTTTCCCAGGGGCACCCCCTTGACATTTAACAACTCAGTCCCCTGAGCCCCAAACCTTTCCAAATTTGGGGGGTTTACAGGGAAGAGTCCAAACTTGGTCCCCAGCAATTTTGGTGCTGATTCATGGACTACATTATGTTTCCAACTAAGCAGGGGCAGTGCTATCGCTCACCCAATCCGCTTCCAATTGCAATAGAAAGATTTTTTCCTAGGGCAACCCCTTTGGAGCTTCATAACTCAGCTCCCTGAACCCCAAAGCTTTCCAAATTTCAGGGGCTTACAAGGAAGAGCTTGAAGAAGTTCCCCTGCCATTTCCTCTAGAATGAATCATTTTGTTCTAGAGGGAATTTGTGTTTTGTTTTGTTTCATAACGAAATGCTGTTTGCTGTTTCATTTCATTACGAAAAGTTTTGTAACCTTGTGACACAACAAAACAGTGTGTCATTTTTTCATTTTTTGCCAATCTTTAATGGAAACCCCTTACACACTTCAGCTGCTGTGAAGGAATTGGGTAAATGTGAATTGGTTATGTAGTAGTTTCTAGAGGATTCATCCATGGGACTCTGATGGGTTTTCAGGATGTTTTCAGGACGGATGGTCTCTTATCATGACAGCACAGCTACAGAAGACATGACATCGACAGCTCTCATGGGAACCTGGATCAGAGAGCGGAAGAAAATGCCAAATGTAATATGCAGATTGTGGCACTATGATTGGTTAAACACCGATAGTAGTAGCATTACTCACTCTGCCTGGTTAAAAAAAAAAAACACACCTTGATAGAATATAATGATGTTTATTCAAAAACAGAAAAGTATAAAAGTCTCAAGATCATTTAAAAGTTAGGCAAAAAGTTCAAACAAAAGTGCATGGTTTGGTAGCATGTTTATAGAAGTACAATCCAGAGAGAATGATAAAATTTATTAGCTCTCCAGCAAACTGGATAATCTGAGGAACCCAGCTTGTCTTGACAGCTGCCAATGGGTCTACCTCCATAAACAAGATCCTTAAGGGTCTCGTGTCACTCATCCTGCAAAAAGAGATGGCTGTCCTAAGACTTCATTTTGCTAGAAAGTCAGAGTCAAACACCTAAAATAACTTCCATCTGCAAGCACTTATTTGCTGTGATCCCTAAATAGATCTTGCTATGAAGCAGGACAGAGCCATAGTCTGAAGCTTTATCATGTTTTCCAGTCTTCTCAAGATGTGGCTAAAGGACAGCCATTTTTCATCTTTTTTTTTTTTTTGCCTCCAGAGAAAGTTCAGGGTTGATCTAAGGCCCACGTGTTCCTCTTTCTATTTCCATTTAGGGATGGGGGAAAAAAATCCTTGCAAAAATTATTTTATTTATTTAAAATATTTTCACCCCACCTCTCTCCTTGAAAAAGACCCAGAACGACCTTGGACACTGAAAGACAATATTTAAAGTTGAAACCAATGAACATACAATGGTGGTTAACATCATTAAAAGAGAATATTGAAGGCTAAGAACAATGAGTATATGGATATATATATATATATTTAAAGTGACACTTTGAGAAAAATACAAATGTTGAAAACATTAGTAGAACTAAAATCCAGTCAAAGCAGTAATGCACATTTTTTTAAAAGAATAAAAATCATACACCGGTAGCTAGTCACTGAGAGGAAGCTTGCCTGCAGAGAAAGGTCTTTGCCTGCCCACAGAAGGACAACAAAGACGGCCCCAATCTGGGCTCTAGTGGCAGGGAGTTCCAGAATCTGGGAGCAGCCACAGAGGGCCTTTTTACACGACCCCTAAGATCCGCTGGTCCCTTAAATTCGGACCAGAGATCTTAAGGGTTCGTTGCTGTTCCTCCGTCCCCACCCGCCCTGCACTTCTTTGTTCTGTCTGCATGAGCGGAGGGAGAAAAAAAAGCCTTAGACAGGGACAAAAGAATGCATTCTTTTTTTAAAAAAAAACATTTTTATTAGAAAGTTTTGGTATACAGAACAAAAATAAGTTCAAAACGTTCACAATATTGAAGCAATCTATCACTAAGGTTAGGCTTCCCTCTGTTCTTCGCACGGTTTTAACGTTATTCATCTCCTAGCCTTCCTTACTAACGAACCCCTTTTATATACTCATAAAAGAGAGATTCTAAAAATAAGTAGTAATCCTTCGAGTTCTACCCTAAAGAGTCTTTAATTCCTTACAATAAGTCTCCATATAGTTCTTAAATTTTTGCCAGTCTTTTTGGAACCTCTGGTTGTCTTGATCCCTCAGTCTGCACGTCAGTCTGGCCATCTCTGCAAAGTCCAATAGTTTCGCCCTCCATTCATCCAAAGACGGTATATATGTTGTCTTCCAGTTCTGCGCTAGGAGCATTCGTGCCGCTGCTGTTGCATATAAAAATAAGGTCCTATCTGCTCCTTTAATTTCATTGTCCACCAACCCTAACAGAAAAAGTTCAGGTCGTTTTGGGAATGTACACTTTAACATCTTTTTGAGTTCATCATATATCAGTGCCCAATACTCTTTCACTTTCCCACAGGTCCACCACATATGGTAAAAGTCACCTTGTTTCTCTTTACATTTCCAACAATAATCATCTTTCATCCTATACATCTTTGCTAATTTTGTTGGAGTAATATACCATCTATACATCATTTTCAACAGATTTTCTTTTATCAAAGTACATGCAGTAAACTTCATATTCTTTTTCCACAATCTTTCCCACACATCTAACTCAATATTGTGACCCAAATCCATAGCCCATTTTATCATACATTCTTTAACTTGTTCATCTTTTAAGTTCAACTCTAACAAGAAATTATATAATCTAGTCAACAATTTCTTTTTGGGGCCCATGATTATGGTTTGAAACTTAGATTCCTTCTCTCCAAACCCAGACATCCTTCTGTCCTTCTGAAAAATGTCATGTAACTGATGGTACTGGAACCAACCTGTTAACTTCTCTTTTAACAGTTCATAAGATTTTAGTCTAGGACCTTTTTCTGAGAAAAATAGCACATCCCCATAAGTGATCCCCACTCCTTCTGTGTCTTTTCTCTTGATCGCCGATGCTTCAATCGGGGATAACCACCTCGGGGTGTGTCTCTCTAATAAAGGTTTCAACCGTTCCCAGACCTGAAGTAGTGACTTTCTAATTACATGATTCATAAAACTTTTATGTACTTTCACTTTATCATACCAAAGATAAGCGTGCCAACCAAATCTATTATCATGACCTTCTAAGTCCAAAAGATCCCCATCAACTAAAGTAATCCAATCTTTTATCCAACCGAGACAGGCCACTTCATAATACAATCTCAGGTCTGGCATGGCAAATCCTCCCCTTTCCTTGGCATCTGTTAATAATTTAAACCTTATTCTAGGTCTTTTACCTTGCCAGACAAATTTAGACAATGTTTTCTGCCATTCCTTAAAATGACCTATCCCTTTGATTATTGGGATCATTTGAAATAAGAATAACAACCTTGGTAACACGTTCATCTTTATCACCGAAATTCTTCCCATCAATGACAGATTCAATCTATTCCATGTTTCCAGATCTCTCTTAATCGAATTCCAAACCATAGTATAGTTATCCTCAAAGAGATTCAAGTTCGTAAGAGATAAAATTAATTCCCAAATATTTAACTTTTTTCACAACTGAGAGAGCAGACAGTTTTTCAAATTCTTCACAATCTTTCTTAGTTACATTTTTCAATAAGACCTTTGTCTTATTCTTATTCAGTTTAAAGCCGGCTAAATTACCAAATTCTTCGATTACCTTCATCACCTCAATAATACTTTCTTTAGGATTCTCTAATGTCAAAACCAAGTCATCAGCAAATGCTTTTAGTTTATATTCCTTATCCCCCACACTTATACCTTTAATTATCCCCATATCTCTCAGTTTGACTAACAATACTTCCAATACAGTAATAAATAACAATGGAGACAGTGGACACCCTTGTCTTGTACCTTTCCCAATCGGGAAACTTTCTGTTATCACATTATTAACCAATAAGCTTGCTTTCTGTTCCTTATATATTGCATTAACACCATTCCAAAACTTTGTTCCCACTCCCATATATTCCAAATTCTTCTTCATGAATTGCCAAGAAACATTATCAAAGGCTTTTTCAGCATCAATAAATATCAAAGCAACTTGTTTCTCCTTCCTGACTTCTAGATATTCTATTATATCAATTATATTTCTCATATTGTCTTTCATCTGTCTGCCAGGAAGAAACCCCGCTTGATCTTTATGTAGCAATTCATTTAGAACCCTTTTTAATCTATTGGCCAAAACATCGGCAAATAATTTATAATCTCCATTCAAAAGGGAAATGGGCCTATAGTTTTTGACATCTGTCACATCCGAATTCTCATTTGGGATCAGTGTTATATACGCCTCCTTCCAGGTATTAGGTATAACTCCTTTTTCTAGAACTTCATTCATCACCTCCACCATTATTGGTAACATTTCTTCTGACAATTTTTTATAATATTTTGCAGTCAGGCCATCTGGACCCGGTGATTTTCCAGATTTCGCCCTCTCTATTGCACTTTGTACTTCATGTGGGGAATTTTTTTCTCACTCAATATCGACAGTTGGCTTGTTGAATTTTTTTTCAATCCATTCTCTCTTAAATATCTATCAATCTGTTCCGGATCCTCTTTTTTCTTCATATATAAATCTCTGTAAAAATTCCGAAACACCTTTACAATTTCTCTTGGATCTTCCACTAATTTCTTATCTACTACTAATTTGTTCACAACCTTTTGTTTTTGCTTCCATTTAAGCTGCCAAGCCAACAGTTTCCCTACTTTGTTTGCCGATTCAAAGTTTCTTTGTCTCATCATCTTAACCTTCCACTCAATTTCTTGATTGATAACCATTGACAACTGGGTTTGGAGCATCTTTAATTTCCCCTCAGGTTTACTTCAATTTGTATAAAATTCCCCCAGCATTCCTTCTCTTTGCGAATCAAAGCCCGCACCTGGAGAGAAAGCACAGAAGGACTGGCAGATAAACAAGAGTAATCCCCAGCTAAGGCATGAGATTCTGACATGAATCGGCGGTCGTCCGAATTTGGCACCATTCACTCCAACAGATTCAGGCAGGGTGCCATTTTATGAGGGGATAAACACACCCAACGAGCAACCCACACAAGCACAGAGAAGCCTAACATTCACTCCCTCACCCTTCTCTAGGTGCAAAGCTTTGGAATGGAAAGGCAGCTTTCAACTTACAGTGAGGCCTGGGTAAGGTTTTTAGCCCAAATGGCCACAGGTACCAACCGAGAGAAGGTAAGTGGCAGGGTGAAGTATTTATTTATTTATTTATTTATTTATTTATTTATTAGATTTGTATACCACACCATCTATCTACAAGGCTACTCTGGGCGGTTTACAGTAGGTATCCATATATAAACATACATATACTCAGATTCTTTCCTTAACTCAGCAAGCAGCATCACTTTTGAGCCAGGTATCTGGCACCAAGGAGGGGACATATGCTGATTCTACTTTTATGTTGCCTAGGGGCTAGAGTTTAACCGTTGAAGTTTAACTGAATGAAAGCAAAGTGTTCTAATTATATACCGCCCCATACCACTTCAAGTAGTCTCTGGGCGGTTTACAGTTTAATTATGCAGGCTACATACCCCCCCCCCCCCAGCAAGCTGGGTACTCAGTTTACCGACCTCGGAAGGATGGAAGGCTGAGTCAACCATGAGCCGACTACCTGGGATTGAACCCCAGGTCGTGAGGACAGTTTTACTTGCAGGACAGGCATTTAACCACTGTGCCACGGGGCTCCTATGATACAAAACCCAAAGCCTGCTGCTTGTATATCGCCTCACAGGGCTTAAAGCATTCTCTGGGTGGTTTGCAATTTAATTATGCGGGCTACACATTGTGCCCTGGGTGTTCATTTTACTGACCCCAGAAGGATGGAAGGCTGAGTCAACCTTAAGCTGGTTACTTGGAATTGAACCCCTGGTTATGAGCAGAATTTGTGTGTAGTTTAACCATTGCACCACTAGCATCCTGGTCTTCTAAGTCTGGGTTTTTTGGGGTAAACAGCTTAACACCTGGCAGCTGTATTCAGAAGAAGAAGAAGAAGAAGAGGAGGAGGAGGAGGAGGAGGAGGAGGAAGAAGAAGAAGAAGAAGAAGATAATAATAGAGATTTTTTGTAATAAATAAATAAATAAATAAATAAATAAAAGTAAAATAAAAATAAAAAAGAATAATACCTGTGCCTAGGTAAGTGGGCTTGTCCTCAGAAGCTCACATTAGAATACAGTAGCTTATCTTTAGTCTGCCACAATGTTTTTGTCATAAGTTTTTATTTGGGTTTTTTTCTGCCCAGGCTATTACAGAAAAACTTCTACCTTGTCTGAAACCATTTCTAGCTGAGACAGCCTAAAGAGATGATAATAGAGAATTTTGCAAGTATTTTTTTCATATTCCTCAGTCACCTGGCATAAAAAAGCATCCATTGACATTCAAATGAGGCTCTTCTAGCCCTCAGCTCTTATTCAGGGAGCATCATAGTCTATTAACCGAAGAAGGGCAAAAAAGTTATAGAGGCAAAGTTACCTTCTCCCTCGACTGCCATTAAAAAGAAATTAATAATAACAGCAAGATACATTGGCCCTTACTTCACGAGGCGCGGCGCTCCGCAGCGATATTGCCTTCGATTTGAATTCGGAGGCGGTCACGTGGCGGTCACGTGTTCTCGCTTCGCTCCCGCCCCTGTTTCTCAGTACTCACAAGCTGCAGTTTTAGGACCGATTCGAGCACAACCTCACGTGCTCCCTTCGCATTCGCATGCCACTTTTCAACGTTCGTTATTTCCCATTCGTCCTTTAAAAAAATTCCTACCGGCGGCGTATCGATGCACTGATGCTGGACTGTCAGTTGCAATGGCTCTACTGATTTCAACTGTTTCCTGGCATCATTGGCAGCCCCCCCCGCCGCTACTCGGGGGGAGCCCCGCATGGCACAGCCGCCCGCCCTCCGCCGCTTGCACGCTGCCTGCCCCGGGTGCCCTGCTCTGGCCGGGCGAGGCGGCAGCGGCTCCTCCTGCTCCTGCTGCCGCCGCCGCCACCGCCGCCACCGCCGCCGCCCCTACTCGAGCGAGGAAGTAACAGCGCAAAGCGATGAAACGATATAGCGATGCATCGATATCCCTGTTTGAATATTTTTTTAAAAAACTTGAAATAAAAGCCAAAAACCGAGACCACACGTGACGTTGGGAGCGAAGCAAGATGCGAAGCGAAAAGATTCCCGGCAGCAGCCAGGGGAACCACTCGCCCCGCTTGGAGCACGGTAAAGGGGGCGTGGTCGGGGTGGCATCGCAGCCAAAAAGGAGGAGCGTGCGGACTGAAACGATCGATTCGCACAGAAAAGAAGGCTAGCCGCGAAGCGAGCGGCTCGTGAAGTAACGGCCATTGTGTGGGAAAAGAGTGGAAGGCTGTCCGATCCATATTCTGTTTTCAGGAACCAGTTGCTTCAAAGAAAAGAGGGGGTGTCCACACTTCATGTGTGTTCCTGTTTTTCAGGAACTGAGTCATTGGAAATTATTAGGGAAAAGCAAAAGAAAAGACAAGAAGCTTTTCACTGGATTCACTACTTCTTAAAAGGGCACACTGCAATGTGTGGCATTCTACCTGTATCACAATATCCATGTGTGCTGGGGAGAAACATGTATTTGAACATGTATGAAAAAGAACAATGGCAGAGAGCAGGGCTTTGCAATTCCCTGCCAGGGAGAATGCCGATATCAAAAAATTCTATAAGCCCTATTATCTCTTTTGGCTATTCTCTCCTCTTCCCTCCCTCTGTCTTTTCCTCTTACGTCTTTATTTTAGGCTGTGGGCTTGAGAACCAGCATGGTTTTCTTCCTGAGTTTCTTTCTTTAAGCTATTCTGGGAATTTTTCTCAGAGGCAGTCCATGTTGTTTGGAAGGAACAGAGGAAGGAAGGAAAGAAAGAAAGGAGGAGAGAGATGGAGACGGCCATAGATATTACAGGACTTCTAAATACTGCCCTGAACCCTGACACTTGTTGTTCAGTCGTTCAGTCGTTCAGTTGTGTGTCCAACTCTTTGTGACCCCAGAGCACGCCAGGCCTCCCGGAGTTTGGTCAAGTCCATGTTGGTTGCATCGACAACACCGTCCAACCATCTCATTCTCTGCAGTCCTCTTTTCCTTTTGCCTTCAATCTTTCCCAACATCAGGGACTTTTCCAAGGACTCCTCTCTTCTCATGAGGTGGCCAAAGTACTGGAGCCCCAGCTTCAACATCTGTCCTTCCAGTCAACATTCGCCATTGATTTCTTTCAGGATGGATAGGTTTGATGTCCTTGCAGTCCAGGGGACTCTCAAGACTCTCCTCCAGCACCACAGCTCAAAAGCATCGATTCTGCAGCGATCAGCCTTCTTTATAGTCCAGCTGCACCCTGACTCATCTCTCCCCAAAGACAGCTGAACTTATAGTCACTATCAGGCCTTATGCTAATAAATGTATTCTGTGTCAAGTTATACATTATCTGAGGATGCACTTCCTACTTACCTCCTGATCACTGGAATCACAGAATCATAGAATAATTAAGTTGGAAGGGGGCTACAAGGCCATCAAGTTGAACCCTCTGTTCCAGGCAGAAATCCAAGTCAAAACAGAACTGACCGATGGCTGTCCAATTCTCTCTTGAATGCACTGCAGTGCTCACCACCACTCGAGGTAACTGGGTTCATTGTTGTACTGCTCTAACAGTAAGACATTTCCACTGATATTCAACCAAAAATCTGGCTACCTGCAGTTTGAGCCCATTATTATATGTCCTTTACTTGCGGATGATTGAAATCAGATCCCACCTTTCCGCTGTATCTTTCAAGTACAGTGGAACCTTTACTTACATACTGCTTGACTTGCAGCATATTTGACTTGCAGCAAGAAGGGGCCTGTTTGACTTGAGTCGCAGGCTTTGACTTACATCTCGGAGCCCCGGCGCAAGGCACTGGAATTGGGCAGCAGCCATGGCCCAGCATCACGGCTGCCGCCTCCAAACTGCTCCTGCCTTCTTCCTCTCCTCCAGAGCTGGTCCTCGGCCTCGCCGAAGCCGCTGCTGCTACCGGAGGAGAAGAAGGGCCGGGAGCTCGGGGCTGGCCTCGCTGGTTAGATAGTCGTCTCAGTCTTGTAAAAAATCTGGCTGCAGAATTCTGGTCCACAATGAAAGCATTTTAGTTGGGGAGCTGTACAGTTAGGGGACCCTAATGGTAAGCATAGGGTAGTTCAGAACTTGGAACATCAGGTTAAAAATCAGTAAAACTTAAATGTTAGACATTGTTGCTATGAACATTAAAAAGTGGAGGCGTATAACTTGTGGACTATAATTCTACTGCCTCCTCCTCTCTTTGAAGAGAGATTTCATTTACATCCCCGGAAGGAATCTCCTATCCCAGTCAAATTTGTGTTAAATTGCTGTTTTCGGGGGTCTTTTTCATCATCTGGAATGGATTAATCCACTTTCCCATTACTTTGTATGGGAAAAGTTCGTTTGACTTAAGTCATGTTTGACTTATGTCTAGACCTCTGGAAGGGATTAATGACGTAAGTCAGGAGTCCTCAACCTAAGGCCCCGGGGCCGGATGCGGCCCCCGAAGGTCCTGAATCCAGCCCCCGGGACCAATTGCAACCCCCCCACCTACCCACAAGCCAGCCTCCACAGCTGCTTCTATTGCTGAAGCAGTTCAAAGCAGTGGGCTATGTCGCTTCTCCCACTCCCCCCAACTACCGCCCAGATGATCAGCATGCTGGCTAGTGGGGCATTCAAAGTGGGAGGGCTATGGCCTGAGGGGCCTGAGTTTGCCTGGGCTGCCCCCTCCTTCCCAGCACAATGAAGGAAGGAAGGAAGGAGAGCCGCTCCAGCCGCTGCCACTGTAGGAGGAGGAGGAAGAGGTGCAGCAGAGGGATCCCAGCACTGTCACCTCAGGGTGGTGATCTGGAGCAGGAGGCATTGCTGGGGCCCTGCAGACACAATTATCATGGGTCAACCATGGGGGGGGGCTCCGTCCACTTGCCCCTCCCCCCCTTTTTTCCATGTCAGCCTTTTTTTTTTTTACTGTGGTCCGGACCCCAGTGGTGTCTGGGGCGTGGTGGACCGGCCCGCTGTTTGAAACCTTTGAGGACCCCTGACGTAAGTCAAGGTTCCACTGTATTTGAAAAGTGCTCTCCTGTCTCCACTCGGCCTTATTTTCTCTAAATATGGCCACTAGTTCTTTCAGCCTTTGCAGCCCCTGGATCATCTTCATTGCCCTCTTCTTGAAGTGCCCTGTGTCCTTCTTGAAGTCTGGTGCCCGGCAGAGGTGTAGCCAGGATTTGGAATGCTTGGGGACAAAGTTCATTTTCACGCCCTTCCTGCTGCTTCCCCACATCGCACCCACCCAGCAATGGTGGGCTGGTGGACGGACAGACAGGTGTGTGTGTGTGTGTGTGTGTGTGTGTGTTAGCATGCACATGACTTACAAATCTCCCACCAAGGTGACGAAGAGGAGGAGGAGGGTGCTGCAGCCACCTCACTCCTGCCTGCCTGCCTGTTTCGCCGCATGCCTGCCTCGCGGCATGGAAACGTCGGAGGGGATGCTGTCACCAAGCCTTAGGGGAAAGGAGGACTGCTGGGCAGTGGGAGGGTGCATGGTTTGCTCCTCCTTCCCCCCTCCAGGTGCCCCCAGATTGCTGCACCCGGGGCAGATGTACCCTTCTGCTCCTCCCTAGATACGCCCCTGGTGCCCAGAATTGGATAAAGTACTTGCGATAGGTACTAGTACCTCAAAGATCAGAAACTGATTGTGTCTGTGAATTCATCCTAAAATAAGATTTGCCTTCTTTGCAGCCAAGGTCTCAGCACTGGAATGAGGCCAACCTTAAAAGAGCAGGGGTGAGATTTTGACATCTGTTTAGGCCACAACAAAGTTCCAGAACCATCAGCTTCAGTGGGCATGGAGGCTTATTTCCTTCGTAGGATTGGATCCAGACACCAGTCTATTGCACCCTGTTGCCTCTGTCTGCACAGTAGGTTTGGGTATATGCTTACAGGCAAGGGTGCAGATCAGAGCCTCGCTGTTGTAGGAAGCTGGAAATGTTACCGGTGCATGGGCATATGTGGCAGGGGCATTTGTAAAATCACCATGAATGAGAAATGTTTTGATTCCAACTGCTTATCACCCTGGCTTTGCCCAGCATTGAACATAAGAACATAAGAGCCACGCTGGATCAGGCCAAAGGCCCATTTAGTCCAGCTTCCTGTATCTCACAGTGGCCCCACCAAATGCCTCTGGGGGTGCACAAGGCTAGATCTCTTTCTCCTGATACCCCTCCCCTGCATCTGGCCCTTGAAGTACCCCGGTTTTAAGACTGGAGATCACACATCTTCATCATGGTTTGTAACCTGTGATGGACTTTTCCTCCAGGAATCTGTCCAATCCCCTTTTGAAGGCATCCAGGCCAGATGCCATCACCACATACTAAGAACATAAGAAAAGTCATGCTGGATCAGGCCAAAGGCCCATCTAGTCCAACTTCCTGTATCTCACATGACCCCACCAGATGCCTCTGGGAGCGCATGAGACTAGATATCTGTCTCCTGACACCACTCCCCTGCATCTGGCCCCTGAAGTACCCCAGTTTTAAACCTGGAGATGACACATCTCCATCATGGTTTGTAACCTGTGAATTGGCTGTTCTGCCTTCTATCCCACCAGGTAACAGCCATAGGCACAACTATTGTGGCCATATTCTCTTTAACTGGCTGTTGGGTAGACCTAAGCTGGGCTGTAAAACAAACCATTGCCAGGGACCGCGGGGCAGAGCTGTGCTGGAGATCCTCCCCATCTAGTTTGGGAAGGTGAGTCAAATTCTGTCTCCATTAGCAGGGCAAGACACATCCCTAACCAATTAAATCCAAAGCCGATGAACACCTCAGTGAGAATTAATGGGCTGAACCTCTTTTATGACTCGTTTCTCCCCTTTGCCCTTTTGTTAAACTGTTTCCCTGCCATGAAATTACTCAGGCACTTTTCGCACTGCCCTCATCTGCCCTTGGAGCCACGGGTGGGGTGGAGAAGGAGACAATAGCTAGACAGACCGAAAGGGATTGAAAGCACCTTCATACAGGAAAAAGAGCCGTCAGCACTCTTTGTTGCGTCAATGAGCTAGTCTTTCCTTTGGGGCATGCTGAGAAGAGCTCTTTCTTTTATTCGTCCTGTATTTTGTTGGACAAGCAAGCATAGGTTGATAGCAAGAATAGGACGACAGCAGGGTAACACAATGGAGTGGGCCAAAAGATCAGGCGCGAGCTGTGGAGAGGCCAGGTTTCAAAGCATGCCAGCTGAAGGGAATTTTTGGGTTTCCCTAGGTCCCCAGGTGGCGAGACAAAACTTATATCCTGGGGGTGGACATTTCTGTTGCATTCACGGGTGGGTTTTAAAGCCCATTTGCCAGCTGGTGAAAGAAAGAAAGAAAGAAAGAAAGAAAGAAAGAAAGAAAGAAAGAAAGAAAGAAAGAAAGAAAGAAAGAAAGAAAGAAAGAAGTGGGGATTGGTCCAATAAAGCCAGAACTTTCATCAGAAATGAAATTAACTCAGCAGACACACTCGTTATTTTCATCTCATTAGGGGACTATCACAAGAAATCAAGACTCACTGGCAAAGACATTGACGCTAGGCGAAGTTCAGGGCAGTAGGAGAAGAGGAAAAGATGGAGAAACCCAATACAGGAAACCGCGACCTAGAGTTTGCAGTACCCTTGCTGGACTGTTAATGACAAGGGCATTGGGACGTTCCTGATTTATAGGATTGAACTAGATGGCCCATGACAACACAGATTCATTCTAGTATTGGACAAAATGCAAAGAAAAAAACAAAGCAAAATAAAGAAAGGTAAAAGACAAAGGGCATATTTGGTTTTAAAACTGACCAGAGTCTTCATACAAAATCCCAAGACCAAATCTGAGTCTTTGGCAAGTCCCACGTCCCCACGTCCAATGCCCTATTAAAAATAAGCACTTCTGCCCCATATAAAAGTGTGGGGTGCGTGTGTTCTGGGTTGAGTCCGAGGCATTGAAAACCCAAGTTGAGTTTGAGTTGAGACTCAGTGACGTAAGTACAACTTGACAGTGAGTCCCATGACTCAAGCCCCCCATGACTCAAGCCCCCATTCATTCACACTGTTAACATGCTTTCCGGTCCTTCCTTCCTTCCTTCCTTCCTTCCTTCCTTCCTTCCTTCCTTCCTTCCTTCCTTCCTTCCTTCCTTCCTTCCTTCCTTCCTTCCTTCCTTCCTTTGTTTGTTTGTTGATTCATTCATTCGTTTGTTTGTTCCTTCCCATGACCTGTACATGCTTTCCAGTTCCTTCCTTCCTTCCTTCCTTCCTTCCTTCCTTCCTTCCTTCCTTTGTTTGTTGATTCATTCATTCATTTGTTTGTTTGTTCCTTCCCATGATCTATACATGCTTTCCAGTTCCTTCCTTCCTTCCTTCCTTCCTTCCTTCCTTCCTTCCTTCCTTCCTTCCTTCCTTTCCTTTGTTTGTTTGTTGATTCATTCATTCATTCATTTGTTTGTTCCTTTCTATACATGCTTTGTTCCTTCCTTTTCCTTTCCTTCCTTCCTTCCTTCCTTCCTTCCTTCCTTCCTTGACCTGTACATTCGTTTGTTTGTTTGTTCCTTCCCATGACCTGTACATGCTTTCCAGTTCCTTCCTTCCTTCCTTCCTTCCTTCCTTCCTTCCTTCCTTCCTTCCTTCCTTCCTTCCCCCAAATGACACTCCATCAACATACCGGGCGCCTTGGCTCTTCTTTATTGCTCCTGCATTGCTTTCTCCCCTCCATTTGTTCCCACGCCTCCTTGTTTGCCACTTGATTGCCTTGAGGGAAAGGCAGGAGCCTCGGGAGAAGAAGGGAAAAGAAAAAGGAAGAAAAACACTCCACTTAAAAAGCGGAATGATCAAGTGATCACCTGGGAACATGATGACAGCCTTGGCAATTTCTCCCTGCCTACCGTTGTTATTATTTGTTATTATGAACAATTACGGGCCAGTGCCTCAGAGCTTTCGGGAAATGTTGTTGCAGAATGACTGCTGCTGACAGTCTTTAATACAAAAAGGGGGGGGGCACATTTTTCTCACCATCCTACCTGCCTTTCTCCCCTTCTCCTTCCCTTCTTCTCTCTTTGGTTGATGCATTTGCCATGCAGACAGGGGTATTCTGGGCACTGTAATCCAACTAGACACGTTGCTAAGATGATGAAGAGGTTCAGAACTGCAGAAACCTTAATTATTTAATTTAATACTGGAGAAACCTTAATTATTTAATTTAATTTAATTTAATTTAATTTAATTTAATTTAATTTCTTTTTCTTGGTTTTTTTTTGGGGGGGGGAATGGCAACTCCCGGCATTCTTTAGCCAGGATAGATATATAGGCTGTACTATCTCAATATCCTGGGAATTATAGTCCAAAAATGATTTTCTCCAACCTCTGTTAGGACATGTGATATGTTGAAATTTGGCTTAAAAATGACACTTCCACGTCTTGCTGCCCAGGGCAAGCACAGCTTTATTGCTAATTACAAACAGAAAGCAAAAAGAATCGACAGATAGCAAAGCATTTGACTAGAGAGGCAATTAAAGAGCTAGACAGGTCTAGGGACCTGGGTCTGGGGACCATCAATGGTGATTCCAAGAGCCAGGACCCCCAAATGGAACTGGACACTTGTTTATATACTTTCTTCACCACCACACCCAGAGTCAACTCCTGAATCTTTTTCTGATGGTTCTGCTTCTTGTTCAGACCAGCTAAAACCAGTCAAACCCAGTTCATCTCTGGTGCTTTCCTATCCCAGTTTGACACTATGTTCAGAGTCCTAGTTACTAACAAGACCATCTGCAAGCACTCTCTCTTTCAGGTTCTTCTCCGACAGGAAGCTGCTTGCAGTTAGGCTTTTGGCAACCTTTAATTTTATTTTAATTTATCCATTTCTGCTCTCATTTTTTTCTCTCTCCTTCAGTTTGTTAGTATGTCCTGCTGCATCTCGCTGAGGGTTTTTCCCCTCTTTCTTGTTTATATTCTTATTTTTAACTTGTTGTTTTTATCTTTTTATTCTGTAAACTGCCTAGAGTTCCTGAAGGAAAATGGTGTGGTATAAAAATGAAACAAACAAATAAATAATAATAATAATAATAATGTGGTTAGAGCTCCACAGATGTTACGGATAGAGATGGGCACGAATAAAAAAAAATGGTGTTTCGTTTGTCGTTTAGGGGATCCCTTTCAGTTCGTTTCTGTTTTTCGCGGTTTTTGCAAAAAATTCATTTTCATTTTCGTTCGTTTCATTACTGTTTCGTTACCATTTATTTCAATTTTTGTGATTTTTTTTAGCATTTAAAGCAGTTCATTCTATTGCCGTAACGAAAACGAAACGGACGACAAAATTTCTGGTGTTTCTGTTCGTTTCGTTTCACTTTAGAGACAACATTCGTTTGTCGTTTCGTTACATAACGAAACGAAAAAACGGAAACGGAAACGAAAAATTGTTCATTTCGTGCCCATCTCTAGTTACGGAAGTTACCTAAGTCCCTGTCTTGCCGTATCTGTGAGCTCTCAGTAAATGCAGCTTTTTTTCAAACACCCAGCTGTTAGGCATGTTCCATCTAATTGATTATTGATGACAGAATATCAATACAAATCCGGTCTTATCAACATTAAGCTAGAACTGCTGGATATCTCAGTGGTTTAGGTTATCGGTGGAGCCACAGGGACGGGGCTCAATTCCCCACGGAGCCTCCTTGACAGGGGCTGGACTCTGTGATCCATAAGGTCCCATCTAGCATTCCAGTTCTAAGATGATGATGATGATGATGATGATGATGATGATGATGATGATGATGATGATGATTGATGATGATAAATTTTTGAATAAAGTCTGGGGGAAAGCTGACAGGAGCTGAGTGGCATCCAGTTCGGAACACCTCATCCCCATGGAACGAGGTTGGAGAGGGTAGAGAACCACAAAGGGACGACATAGTAGATATTAGCACTGGGAGAATAATGGGATGTGATAGCTTGTCTACTGGAATTAAAAGGGGTGGGGAGAATGAAGAAGCAGCCATTCTTGGGGGACCCACTCTACAGGTGGTTCTACGCCAATGCTCGAAGCCTCCGAGCAAAGATGGGAGAACTCGAACATTTGGCAGCTAGGGATCACATTGATATAACAGCCATAACAGAAACCTGGTGGAATGTGGACAACCACATTGACAGGGCTAATGCAAGCTCAGGGCAAAAAAGAGAAACCAGACTTCTTGACATGCTGAATGACTGTGCCTTAGAGCAACTTGGGAAAGTCAATTGGTCTAGAAATACAAACAAACAAACAAACAAACAAACAAACAAACAAACAAACAAACAAACTTGTCATGGAGCCCACCCGGGAACAGGCAACTCTGGATCTAATACCGTGTGATAGTCAGGACCTGGTCAGGGAAGTGAATGTCACTGAGCTTCTGGGGAACAGTGACCATGCTGCAATCTCCTTTGCCATGCATGTCGGGGGAAGAGTATCAAGCAAATATGAAACAAAAAGCCTTGGTTTCTGAAGGGCGGACTTCCCTTAGATGAGGAAACTAGTTAGAAAGAAATTGAAAGGGAAGGTTAAAAGAATCCAGTCTCTTCAGAGTGCATGGAGCCTGTTTAAAACAACGGTAATAGAGTCCCAGCACAAGTGCATACCACAAAGAAAGAAGAGCTCATCTAATTCCAAGAGGGCACCAGCATGGTTAACGAGTGGAGTTAGAGAGGCTCTAAAGCACAAGGAGAGGTCTTTCTGTAAATGGAAATCCTCCCCAAATGAGGAAAATAAAAAGGAACACAAACTCTGGCAAAAGAAATGCAAGAAGATGATAAGAGAGGCAAAGAAAGACTTTGAGGAAAGTATGGCTAGCAATATAAAGGGAAATAATAAAAGCTTCTTTAAATATGTTAGAAGTAGAAAACCTGCCAGAGAACCAGTTGGCCCTCTGGATGGTGAGGGAGGAAAAGGGGAGATATAGGAGGACTTGGAAATTGCAGAAAAATTTATATGAGTTCTTTGCATCTGTCTTCACAACAGAAGACCTTGGGCAGAGTCCGCTGCCCGAACGGCCCCTCTTGACTAAAGAACTAAATCAAATACAGGTTAAAAGAGAGGATGTTTTAGGTTTAATTGATAAATTGAAGATCAACAAATCACCGGGTCCAGATGGCATCCACCCAAGTGTTATTAGTGAACTGAGAAATGAAATTGTGGATCTCTTAATGGTAATATGCAACTTGTCTCTTAAAACGGCCACAGTGCTGGAGGACTGGAGGATGGGGGATGTCACAGCAATTTTTTTAAAAGGAAGGAGGGGGGACCCAGGAAACTACAGGCCGGTTAGACTTACATCTGTCCCAGAGAAGATGGTGGAAAGCCTCATTCAAGAGAAAATCTTAAAACACATGGAAGAACAAACCTTGCTGAGGGAAAATCAGCATGGCCTCAGATTTCCAGAAGGCTTTTGACACAGTCCCTCACCAAAGGCTGCTGAGAAAATTGCACATAGGGCAGGTCCTTTTGTGGATTCAGAACTGGATGAGATCCAGGAAACAAAGAGTAGGTGTCAATGGGCAATTTTCACAATGGAGAGAGGTGAAAAGCAGTGTGCCCCAGGGATCTGTCCTGGTACTGGTGCTTTTTATTCTGTTCATAAATGACTTGGAGACAGGGATATGCAGTGAGGCGGCCAAGTGTGTGGATGACACAAAATTTTTCCATTTGGTAAAAACCAGAGAAGATTTACAATCCAAGAAGTCATGTAACTTTCCTGCACTTTTCACTCTGTTATTTTACTTTGACTTCTCAGCTGCAACAAGCTGTACTTTTAGTCTCCTGTTAGAGAGTGTTGCAGCTTTCTGAAAGTTATGTGTTTTCTGATTTCTTGATCTTGATTCATTGGCCCTAGTACTTCTTTGTTGGTTACCCTCTCAATTCTTACCATATATGTACTTCTATCTTTTGAAGTCTCCTGTGTTAAAATTCCACTATTGTCTTGCCCTACAGGACTGAGTGGAGCAAAATTTTATATACATTTACATTCTTATTTCTTAAAGCTTTTTGAGATTTTTATTCACTATTAAGAACATGCAAAATTTAAGCAGGCATGGGGACCCATGTTCTCCTACAAATTGTTAGACTACAACTCCCAATTTCTGATTAAGACTGATTCACATGATCACAAGAAGTGGCAGATGAATGCATTGGCTCTGATTCCTTCAAGATCTGACCTTTAGTAGTAGTAATAATAAAAAAGAATCCCACACATTATTGGCACTTTATTGAGAAATGTGCAAATTTCTATACCTTTTTAATGAAGTAGGAACAGGAATGAAATTTTTACCCATCTACAGTGGCCATATCGAGCTGTTATACCGGAGGTGGGACTCCTAGGGTGAAGAATCACAGAAGACCCTCTCACACCTGCTGATAAAGAAGGCAAATCTTTCATTTCGAAGAACTAGCAATGCCACAGATGTCTTGTCAAAGCCAGACGACAAAGAGATAAATAGCCAAAGCACTCAGGCTGTAAAGAGAAATCCCTCCCCCGCCCCTTTGTTCAGAAATGTATTAATTGCAAAATCTGTAGGGAAACACACACACACACACACACACAAATGCATGCATGCATGCATGCACACATGCACACAAGTGCACACGTATGATGCATGCACGCATGCACGCATACACATGCACACAAGCGCACGTGCGTGCATGCATGCACACATGCACACAAGCGCACGTGCATGCATGCACACACTGGCACACACGCACATACACATTTCTAGGAAAAATAACAACAACCCATGAACTGAACAAATTGTCAGCCATCTATCACTCCTTACCAGTTCTCAGAAAAGGAAGCCACATCCCCTAGAATTAACATTATTACTAATAATGAACAGTATGTTATGTATGTAAATTTGCTCCTTGGTATGCCCCCTGTCCCTTTACCAAAAAAGACAGGGCAAAATCCTCTGGGTTGTTTATCAAAGGAACAGTGTGAACGGCATCAGTGAATTGTCTTGAATTAATGACTCATCCCCTTGTCTTCCTTGCCATGCCTCACTTGATCATTTATTTCACCCAATAGTGGGGAAGGCAGTCAGGTATGGGAATCGTCCAACAGCAGAGAGAAAAGAGATGAAACATCCTCCCGGGAAATAATTGCAATCCTACCAATCTGTAGGGAAGACTATTGTTACATTTATTATTATTATTTTTAATAATGTGGAATTGCTATGACATTCCAGCTAGGAGCCCTTATAAGGATTCCCACTGTTGTGGTCCATTAAAAGCTAATCTTTGTTTGTCCAGTAGATGGCACCACTGGATTTCAGAATGCCTTCTGGTCTTTCCTTTTCACTGGCGGGGAGGGTTGAAGAAGATGAGTCCCACTCAAGTTGGAAAGGAGTTTGTGAATGTCAGCAGCAGCCTATGGAGTGGTTTCCACTCTGGTTTGCCCACACAGTTCACAGAAGCAAAGAATCACAGAATAACAGCTTCAGAAAAAGAGGTCTATAAGGGCCTTTGGAGCCAACCTCTTGCTCAAGGTGGGAAGCCAAGTCAAAGCAGATCTGACAGACGGTGGTCTAAACCTTCCAGTCATTGTGGCACTCATCACCGCCTCACAAGGTCAAGTGTTCCACTGTTGTTCTTCTCTAATAGTTAGGAAGTTTTCCCTGATGCTCAACCAAAATCTGGCTTCTAGAGTGATAGTGCCACTCTATTCTGCTCTGGTCAGACCCCACCTGGATTCCTGTGTCCAGTTCTGTGCGCCTCAAATTAAAAAGGATGTTGACAACCTTGAGCAGATCCAGAGGAGGGCGACCAGGATGGTTGAAGGCCTAAAAGAAATGTCTTATGAGCAACGGCTTAGGGAACTGGGAATGTTTAGCCTTTCAAAAAAGAAGACTGAGAGGGGATATGATAGCTATGTTTAAATATTTGAAAGGATGTCACATTGAAGACGGAACAGGTTTGTTTTCCATGGCTTCAGAGACTAGGACTATGGGAAATGGTTTCAAACTACAGAAAAAGAGATTCAATTCAAACATTATTTATTTATTTATTTATTTATTTATTTAATGCATTTCTATACCACAGCCTGTTTCCATAGAGGAACTCAGGGTGGTTTCCATAAAAACAGTTAAAAACACAAATAAACCAAAAAGGTACAATAGAAAAGCAATGGCAAGATAAAATAGGAGAGTGGCAAAGAGGGAAAACCCACGGCGGAGAGCGGCAGACCACAACAAGCAAACAAACAACAAGCAAACAACAAACAAACAAACAAACAAACAAACAGAAAATTAAACAGAAATGAGGTCACCATATGCTTCCTTGAAAACCAAAGTTTTTAAAGCCTTTCTGAAGGTGGGCAAGGACTCTGCAAGGCACAGCTCACTTGGAAGCTGGTTCCAAAGGGAGGGGCCAACAACAGAGAAGGCGTGGCTACGCGGTACTGATTTCCGTGCCTCTCTTGGAGTGGCCACCCGGAGTGAGCGCGCCTGCAATGATCGAGTAGGTCTGGCCTCAGCTGATCTGTGGGAGATCCGCTCCGCCAGGTATTCAGGTCCCAAGCTGTGGAGGATTTTGAAAACCAAAAACAAAGACCTTGAACCTGATCCAGAGAGCAACAGGTAACCAATACAGGCGCGCCAGAACTGGGATGATATGATCGTATTTACGGGCACCCACCACCAGTCTGGCCGCCGCATTTTGCACCCATGACGGTTAGAGGTGTTCAGTAGTGGAATATGCTGCCACGGATATGGTGGAGTCTCCTTCTTTGGGGGTTTTTAAGCAGAAGCTGGATGGCCATCTGTCAGGAGTCCTGTGATGGGGGTTCCTGCATGGCAGGGGGTTGGACTGGATGGCCCTTGAGGTCTCTTCCAACTCTAGGATTCTATGATTCTATGTAGCACGCACTCCTGCCCTTCCTCTATCAGACTATCTTTCAACCTGGAAATTGAGTCATGGCAACGGGACAAACTTTACACTGCTCATCCAAACAGCTTCATCAGTCTGAAGAAAGCTAGTTGACTGATGAAGCTGTTTGGATGAGCAGTGAAACATTTCTATCTCTCAAGAAAAAGAAGTCCAGCTGCCATGGCTAAACCTGCAGGTAAACTCACCTGTATCATTGATAATCTTCACAGACTGCCTTTCAGGGATTTGAAAAGTGGTTTGGATCTCCTCTCAGTCTTCTTTACTTTACTTCACTTTACTTTATTTAAAATGTATATGCCTCCAGCTTCTACGAAACCACTCATGGTGGTGAACACAGGCAAAGTAGGGTAAACAAAGAGCATAATAAAAATAGGTAGCAAACAATAAGGGCTGCCTAGATGCCTAAGCACATCTGATCTCGCCTGACTTCGGAAGCTAAGCAGGGTCAGGCCTGGTCAGTACTTGGATGGGAGACCACCAGGGAATACCAGGTGCGGTAGGCGCCTGGAGTGGGAACTGGCAAACCACTCCATGGACATGGGGTCACGAAGAGTCAGTCACGACTGTAACGATGCAACACACACAGCAAACAATTTAGTCTAGTTTAGTCAGTTTGTTTAATTTTTTTTATCCCCCCACCCCACCCCGCTATCTGCTCATATCCCCAGCGGGTTTGCAGTGACGTTTGGGTTGTCTATTTTAAATTGTTTTAATTGTAATTTAGTCTTGTTTGTTGTTGAATTGATGGTATTTAATCTGTTATTGTGAACCGCCCAGAGTTCCTTTGGGAAGACAGGCGATATAGAAGTCCCACAATAAATAAATAAATAAATAAATAAATAAATAAATAAATAAATAAATAAATAAATAGCAAAAAGAAGCAATAAAACAAACATAGATGATAATATTGGTGTCCGGGTAAAACAGTACAAAAGACAACAACAGTAAAAGTCACCCAAAGACTACATGTGCTGATAAGAGACTGAATATGATGCAGTTCATATCCAGATATGATCTAAACAACCCTACGCTCACACATGCCTTTGGCTTAGGGATGGGACAAATAAAAGCATTCTTGTTGATTTCGTCTAGCTTGACGTGACCAAGCATCCCTAGAAGGTTTTGCCAAGCTAACACTTTTCTTCTCTTGGGGCTCATGGCACTTGCACACCATGTCTTTTGACACTGGGGGAGTGAGCAAACCTCTGGCAAATGAGCTTCAGCATTAGCAAGGGCAAAGCGATGCACGCTGGGGCAAAAAAAAACCCAATTACAGTTATAAACTGATGGGGTCTGAACTCTCTGCAACAAACCAGGAAAGAGACCTTGGTGTCCTGGTTGACAGCTCACTGAAGGTGTCAACCCAGTGTGTCGCAGCAGTGAAAAAAGCAAACTCAATGCTAGGGATCATTAGGAAGGGTATACAAAATAAGTCAGTAAGTGTCATTTTGCCTCTTTATAAATCTATGGTGAGGCCCCACCTGGAGTACTGTGTACAATTCTGGTTACCATACCTCCAGAAGGATATTATGGAAATGGAAAAATTGCAGAGGAGGGCAACCAGAATGATTAGGGGACCAGAACACCTTCCTTACCATCTGAGGCTGCAACAGCTGGGCCTCTTCACTCTTGAACGACAGCGCCTATGATTGACGTTTATAAAATCATACACGGTGTGGACAAAGTACATAAGGAAAAGCTGTTTTCCCTGTCGCACTACACTAGAACTAGGGGGCACTCCAGAAACTTTTGGGAGCTAGATCTCAAACAAATAAGAGGAACTACTTTTCCACCCAGAGGATCACTGGTCTGTGGAACTCCCTGCCACAAGAAGTGGTGACAGCTGTCAGCCATGACAGCTTTAAGAAAGGATTGGATAAGTTCATGGAAAATAAGGGTCTCAATGGCTATCATTATGGATGCCTAAGGACAACCTCCGGGTTGGAGAGATAGGCAGGATATCTCTCAATGCCACTTGCAGGGAACCCTAAGCAGGTGAAGACATCTGCTTGGGAATACCCTGAAGCAAATGGTGAGCCACTGTGTGAGATAGAATGCTGGACTGGATGGGCTGTGGCCAGCAAGGTTGTTCTTATGTTCTTATATATCTGTGCAAGACTGCCTTTTCTCTCCCCCCCCTATAAAGGCAATCACATGCATGACTACAAACAGCCAGCCCCAAATGACTGCCTGATAGGTTGAAAAGGCACAAGTCAACTTGCCCTAGATGGCTAGTTGTGGTTTTTCCCCTTGCAAAGCAGGAAACAAAGGGCCTTTTCACACGACCCCTAAGATCCGCTTGCCACTTAAATTCGGACCAGAGATCTTGGGGGTTTGTTGCTCTTCCTACGTCCCCACCCCTCCGCACTTCCTTGCTCCTGTCTGCGTGAGGGGAGGGAGGAAAAAAGAGAGGAAAAAATGCAGGCTCACCTCCGAAGCCGCCCGGAGCCTCTTCGTCATCCTGATTCCTTCTCTTAAAGGGGCGGGAGGCAAAAAACAACAACAAACAGAAGCGAGGAGAGCCCGGCACTCACTCCCTTAAATCTGCATCAGGGATTTTCACCCTCCGAGAGCAGGTACATGAAAAGTGCGCTGGGACGCGCTTAGGTGGGCGTGGTCGCACTTAATTTTCTGCAAACTCCGGAGCTGGTGGGGAAACAATTGTAAGCTCTGGAGCTGGCAGCCATTTGCGGCGGAGTTTAGGGGTCGTGTACAAAGGCCCAAAGACACAGAGACAGAGAACACACACACACACACACACACACACACACACACACACACACACACAGAGAGAGAGAGAGAGAGAGAGAGAGAGAGAGAGAGAGAGAGAGAGAGAGAGAGAGAGAGAGAGAGAGAAACACATGCATGTAGGCGTGCACACACACAAATACACTACAAAGGTTCCAGAAGGTCACCTCTGCTTTGTGATAAAGCATAATAGGTGTTTCAATGTATTTGAGATGGTCAAAGGGTGTCTTTACTAATTCCATGCCTTTGTGAGCTTCCAAGGTCCAGTGGCGAGGATTTGAACCCAGTTCACGGTGACCCCTTTATATACCACACCTCACTGGCTCTATCTACAGGACATAGATGGGAAAAGAAAGGAGCGCTCTTGAACACAGCCCTGTATTGTTTAGTTGGATGAAGCTGGTGGGTGCTTGGTATCTGCATGACACATGCCTTGTTGTTCCATTATTTTCTGGCTGAAAAATTATTCCCCCACCCCACCTGACAATGTTAATTATCTGAGTGGAGATTGCTCTTATGCTTCATTTTGCAAAACGGATGGGCTTCTCTTCAGATGTTGGCATGAGCTGACGAGATTGGAGACGTCATGTTTTAATTCAACCACTTTCTCTCCCCCCCTCCTCTGTTGGCCTTCTATTGCCCGTAACAGCATTATGAGTGCCTGCTGCGTGCTGATCCATGGCTGTGTGTCAAATATCCCCTTTCCTATGCTGTTGTTCTGAGCTATCAAGGCAACCTACTGGCTCGTGGTGACCCTACAAATTCCTTGAACAGCTCCCTGCAAATACAGGCCTCTGGCTTCCTTTAAGGAGCCAGCCCATCTCATATTTGGTATTCCTCTTTGCCTGCTGCTTTCAAACTTTCCTAGCATTATTTCCACCACCACCCCAAGAGAATCCTCCCTGCTTATGATGAAAAGTATAGTCAAACCACGTAATCATTCTTCCCCTCCAGAGAGAGTTCAGGGTTGGTTTGCAGTAGGATCCACTTGTTTGTTTCCTCCCTCCCTCCCTCCCTGCGCCTCATGGTGCAGTGGTTAAATGCCTGTACTGCAGGTAAAACTGTGCGAGTCATGACCTGGGGTTTAATCCCAGGTAGCCGGCTCATGGTTGACTCAGCCTTCCATCCTTCCAAGGTCGGTAAAATGAGTACCCAGCTTGCTGGAGGTGGGGGGGGGCAATGTGCAGTCTGAATTACTGTAATTAAAAACTGTAAACCACCCAGAGAGTACTTTAAGTGGTATGGGGTGGTATATAAGCAGAACACTTTGCTTGCTTTTGCTTTGTCTTTCTAGCAATCCAGGGTATCCATAAAGTTTTCCACCAGCAAATTCAAATGTATCCATCCTTTCCCTGCCATCCTTTCCCTGCCAGCTTTCTTAACTCTCTGGTTTCACCACCTTTACGCAGTGATCAGAAATAGGAAAGCGTGGATGATCGTATAGCAATCAGAATATTTTCTGAGCCTTTGGGGAAGAGGTTTTGGGGCGTATGATAGCCTGGTGGAATAATCAGCAAATCCACCCCCACCCCTCGAGAGTGGAGGGTGGAGGGGGTTGGAGAAACACAGTCATGCTGGTGTATCACTAGCTTATCACACAGAATCACAGAGAGACGCATATAGCTTATCAAGTTTCAAAATGGAAGGAGTATGATGAGATCTTGTGATGGATTAAAAACCGATATACAGCAGTTAAATCCAAAAGCATGTGCATATGTGTGTGCCTAGAAAGAAGGAAATATCCATGCAGGGATATTTATTTATTTATTTATTTATTTATTTATTGGATTTCTATACTGACCTTCTAGCTACAAGGCTGCTCAGTCCCTGGAATTTTTCCATCTTCAAAGGAAGAGGTGGGCAAATGTGGAGGAGGTGTGAGGGAGACATGGATTTCCATGTTGCTCAAAGCAAAAGGAAACTATCGACAAACTTTGCGACGTACATGGGTTCTGCCAATCTGGGAAAATGGCCTCTTGGTTTGGGGCTCTAACTCTTCAAATTGCTGGCCATGGTTCTCCTTATTCTAGGAATGGTAGTGTTTTTTTAAAAAAAGAAATGTTTCTTTCAGTGTGAAATTCAACCAACAGATGCCTCCACGGAAACTTGAAAACAACAAACGGATTTCACCGGCTCATCTAAGACAAACGTGCCTGGTGAAATCAATCTTAGAACTTTACATCTAAGCGTAACCTCCTGGCAACCTCCCTCTTTCCATGTTTGGAATTTTGATACTAGCTTTGAAGAAGTGAGATTTATCTACTAAAGCTTGCATGTTGTGTTTTTAAAGAATTATTAGTAGCCCATAAAGGTATCACCTATTGCATGTTCTTTTGGAGGTCCATTCTACTGGCAGAACATGACCACCCTTGGCCAAAATCCGGGAGTTGTGTCTTTTCTCACTTTTGTTGTCTCAGAGTTTCTTCCTTCACCTGTTTTTGAATCATTTCTGATCCCTACATGAAATTGTGAAGGTCTCTGGAAGATCTCCTTTCTGGGCAAAAGAGCCTAGTAGTGACCTCATGCCATGCTTTCTAAGGTGGTTACTTCACGTCCTTCTTTGTTCCGTGACTAGTTTTGTACCGTGACAGTGTTGGTTGCGATAACGTGGTTTTGTCCCTGTTTCAGTGTTCCCATGGTCGTGATAACTTGTCTCGTGACAAGTGTTACCGTTAGAGATGGGCACGACTCAAAAAATGGTGTTTCGTTTGTCGTTTGGTCGTTTAGGGGTCCGTTTCGGTTCGTTTTCGTTTTTGTGACTTTTTTGCAAAAAAAATCATTTTCGTTTCATTAGGTAACGAAACGAAAAAACAAAAATGAAAATGAAAAATTGCTGCATTATTTTTAGTTCAATGCATCTGCTGCAACGAAAACGAAAAACACAGCAAATTTGGTTGTTTCATTTTCATTTTCGTTTTGTTTTTTTAAAAAATTTTGTTTCGTTTTCGTTGCGTAACTTAACGAAAAAATGAAAACGAAAACGAAAAATCGCTCGTTTCGTGCCCATCTCTAGTTACCGTGACAAACACAGCATTTGTCTAGCTTCCCTTTTCCTTTTTGGGGGGGCTTAAAAAACTTTTTTGATATTTCAAATTACTGGTGATCAGGGTTTCATAAGCCAATGCAGCAGAGTCAAATTAAAAAACAAACGCGGACACAGTTTTTTGAGAGAAACGAATGTTTTGTTGCGTGCCAGTGTTTACTTCACAGTGTCTTGTCTCAGAACAGAAACTGGGAACAAACCGTGACAAGGAAATAACCTACCCCAGCACCAGGTACAGGATTGTTGTGCTTAGCACCCGTTCCAGGGGCCTGGTCAAGACACATTTCAGTGGTTGCGCAACAGACGTGAAGTAACATTTTTTTTGTACTGCTCCTAAGTGCAACACTAACAGAGACAAAATGGATGTGAAGTAACCACCTCTGTAGACAGCACTTGTGCTGGAGGGGAAAAAGAGAGAGAGATAGACCGCACTCCTTGTTGAAAGGGGCCTTTTATAAACCTTTGCCGTTTCTCTTAAGGCCTGTGAGCTGAAACATGGACTTCGCTGAATCCTGACTGATCTCCAAGAAATCTGACTTGTCGTGAGTCAGCCTTCAGTGAGCATTCAAACAAAAATCCCAGGTGCACAATTAGACTTTCAGAGGGCAGATTAACCGAGCTCCTTTGCTAACATCTCAGCTGCATTGATCTTGGAGTCCAGGAGGATAGCAGAGTGGCGGCAGCTGAAGGCATGATTAATGAGAGAGACTTCCTTTTGAACTCAGGGCTGTTTCTAATTATTCCTCTGTGCTTTTTGCATTCCCTTTGGAGAGGACCACCCGCCTTCCTGGTAAATGCGTTTGACCTGGGTTAAAAATGATCCCGGTAGAAGCTGGCTGAATTCAAAGGAAGTCAGTGCCTTAGGGGTGACATTGCTGTTGTGTAGGATGGGCATTGTATACATTCCTCCTCAACATGTCAACAAAAGGCAAGACAAAAGAAGATCCTGATTTAAACTGACACAACGCTTAAGATGTCCTTGTTAAGCTGCCTGCTCAGGCAGAAGCATTCTAGGTGCAGTGGTTGCCAACCAAAGAAGCTGTAAGAGCAAGCTGCCTACTTTTATTTATTTTTAAGGAGGGTGGCTGCTTGGTTCTTATAGTTTAGGAGAGCTGTTCAGCTTAATTGTTAAGGCTGTGTGTGTATACCAGCATTGGGCATATGCTGACTTCTGCAGTCAAAGTGGGTTTACAGTATGTGAGTTGTTCTGGGCACGTCCCAGGCTGAAGCACATCGCACCATCTCTCTTCTGCTCCAGATTAGAACATAAGAAGAGCCCTGCTGGATCAGGCCAAAGGCCCATCTAGTCCAGCTTCCTGTATCTCACAGTGACCCCACCAGATGCCTCTGGGAGCGCATGACACTAGATCTCTGTCTCCTGATACCACTCCCCTGCATCTGGCCCTTGAAGTACCCCGGTTTTAAGCCTGGAGATTACACATCTCTATCATGGTTTGTAACCTGTGATGGATTTCTCCTCCAGATTGGGACCATTGTGGATAAAGGGCTTTGGGAATGCAGTTTCAAAGTATACTGAGGAATAGACATGGGCATGACTCGGCGAAATCCTCGTTTCCGTTTCCGCTCCTCGTTTCCGTTACGTAACGAAACGAAGAACGACAATTACTCCGCCAGAACTCAAACTCGAACCGACTAAAGAAAAATTGGGTCTGATTTGTCGTGGTTGTTCCTGGTGGCATCGCAGCGATTGTGCGATGCCAAGCGGCACAGGAAAAAGGTTTTTTAAAAAAACCCCGATTCCCGGCCAAAAAAGCAGGCGAAAATATGCCTGCCTGAGGGCACCTACCAGAGGGGTGGTTTCTGGGGGGGGGTTGTCCCCGGCCTGCCCCCCTCCTCTCCTGGGCTGCGCATCCTCGTCGTCTCGCCAACTCGCCAAGCGGCGCGGCACAGAAAAAAAGTTTTTAAAAATTAAAAATAAAAAACCCGATTTCCGGCCAAAAAAGCAGGCGAAAATATGCCTGCCTGAGTGAGGGCACCTACCAGAAGGGTGGTTTCTGGGGGGGGGGTCCCCGGCCTCCCCTCCCCTCTCCTGGGCTGCGCGCATCCTCGTCGTCTCGCCAACTCGCTCGCCATGCCATGCAGTGCGGGCGGGGAATCCAAAATGGGGCGACCGCAATATTTATTTTGAAATCGTGGTCCAAAAACACACCAAAGCACCACAGAAACATGTGAAGATAGCTATTTTAAAACTGCCTGAATTTTTACAGTAGCAGCAGTGGGTTTTTCTTGCAACAAAACGTCTCTATTGATTTTATTTTATTTTATTTTTATTTTTATTTTTTTACACCTGCACAATGATGGGCTGGCCATGGGAGTGGAACATGCAAATTTTTGGAGCCCTTCCACCAATTGCATGGCCACTTGACCAGGTTTTGACTGAGACTTCTGGGATGTGCCTGTCGGGCATAAAAAGCCCACTAACCATAGCCCGAACCCGAACCCAAAACCATACGCCAGTACACTGTCCTTCTTAGTGGGTCAGAGAGGCACCCAGAGGTGCACCCCACGAACTCACCCTAACCTTACCCGACAACAACCCTAAGCCTAGCCCTTGCACTAACCCCCCTAACCCTAAGCCAAATCTGTACTTGCATTGCACTCACGCAAGTACAGTTCCCTTCTTGGTGAACCACAGAGCGCCGAGACTGAGGAGGAGCCTTCCCCCAGTGTGCGCACTGTGACACTGCAGTTAGCAGTGGGCCTGTGGTCAACAGAGAGAGGCACCCAAAAAAGAGGTGCCTCGAGTGTCAACTTGGTATGCATATCCAATTGGCTATGCATGCCATTTTGTAGCGGGCCAGAGGAGGCACCCACCCCAGAGAGGTGCCTCCAGGAGCCCGCTCCCCCCCAAACCAGTACTAACGACAGACGAAAAACGACAAATGAAATGACAAATTTTTGAAAAATTTCGCGACAAACGGAAACGAGCCGAAACGGGACGGCTCCGACACACGACAACTCGAAACGTAATTTTTCCTGGTCGTGCCCATCTCTACTGAGGAAAGCTGGGGAACATTTTATTTATTTTTATTTTATTTTAGAGTATTTTTACCCCCACCATTCTCCTTGGAAAAGGACCCAAGGTGGCTTACAGTAAAGAGGGATAATATACAGTCCAGTACAATTAAGACATGTTCAAGTATTTGAGAACAAGGAATTGAGGGACATCTTACAGCATTATTAGATAGCATTACATTAAAGATACATGGTTATAAGTAGAGATGGGCACGACTTAGCGGTATTTCCGTTTCCGTTTCCGTTACTCGGTTCCGTTACTCTACGGAAACGGTAACGGGAATTACTCCCCGAGACTTCGAGCTCGAACCGACGAACGAACAATTTTGGTCTGATTTGTCGTGCTCGTTCCTTGCATCGCGAGATCGCGCGATGCCACACGCGGCACAGAAAAAAAGTTTTTAAAAGTTAAAACAACCCGGTTCCCGGCCAAAAAGCAGGCGGGAAAATGCCTGCCGTGCCTCAGGGCACCTACCAGAGGGGTTGTTTCTGGAGGTCCCCGGCCTCCCCGCTCATCCCCCGTCCTCGGCTGCTCTGGTGGGACTCGCCGCAGGCTCGCAGCCACCAAAATGCCCAGTCTCGCCGCCGCCCGCCCGCAATTAAAGCGCAAGCAAGCGGCACGGACGGCACAGGAAAAAACTTTTAAACTATCCCCCCACCCATTCCCGGGCCAAAAAAGCAGGCGGAAAAATGCCTGCCGTGCCTCAGGGCACCTACCAGAGGGGTTGTTTCTGGAGGTCCCCGGCCTCCCCCCCCATCCCCCATCCTAGTGGGCTGCTCTGTGGGACTCGCCGCAGGCTCGCAGCCAGCAAAAAGCCCAGTCTCGCCGCCGCCCGCCGCAATTAAAGTGCAAGCAAGCGGCACAGACGGCACAGGAAAAAACTTTTAAACTCTCCCCCCACCCATTCCCGGGCCAAAAAAGCAGGCGGAAAAATGCCTGCTTGACTAAGGGCGCAGGGCACCTACCGGAGGGGTGGTTTCTGGAGGGGGGGTCCCGCCTCCCCCCCGTCCTGGGCAGCCGGACTCGCGAGTCGCCATCGCCATGCCATGCGGTGCGGGCGGGGGATCCAAAATGGGGCGGCAAACGCAATATTGTTTTTGAAATCGTGGTCCAAAAACACACAATCACAACAGAAACACGCGAAAATTTATAAACTGCCAGATTTTTCACAGTAGCAGTGGGTTTTTTCTTGCAACAAAATGTCTCTCCTCTCCTCCTCTGTCCTCCATTGATTTTATTTTATTTTATTTTATTTACACCTGCGCAATGATGGGCTGGCCAAGTGGCCAGCCATGTGGGAGTGGACAACCATGCAAATTTTTGGAGCCATCCCACCAGTCGCATGGCCACTTGGCCATGGAGACTTCTGGGATGTGCCAAAAAGCCCCCTAAAACCTGCCCTAGCCCTAGCCCTAACCCTTGACTCCGTACCCATACGTCACAGACTGTCTTCTTAGTGGGTCAGAGAGGCACCCAGAGGTGCAACCCACTAGCCCACCGTAACCTTACCCGTCACTAGCCTAACCCTAGCTCTTGCACTAAGCCACCTTAAAGCCAGATCTACTTGCTTGCATTGCACTACACGCAGCAAGTACAATTCCCTTCTGTGTGAGACATGGTGGTGCCAGAGCCTTGTGAAGGGCGGGCATGACCCTATCACTCTCACACTGGTCTCACGTCTGCACATTATGTTATGCAATATCCATATGGCTATTGCATAGCATTTTGCAGCAGCAGCAGGTGAGGAAGGGAGACCCCCATGTAGAGGGGTCTCTTGGAGCCTGCTTCCGCTTCCTAGTGGCAGGAGGCACCCACGGGTGCCTCCAGGAGCCCACTTTCCCTTTATAGCGGGCCAGAGGAGGCACCCACCCCACAGAGGTGCCTCCAGGAGCCCGCTCCCCCCCAAAAAACCCAGTACTAACGACAATGAAAAAACGAAAAAACGAACCGACTAATTTTTGCGAATTTTTCGCGAAAACCGGAAACGACCCGAAATGGGACTGGCCCGACTAACGACAACTCGAAAATTTTTTTTTTCAAGTCGTGCCCATCTCTAGTTATAAGTTGTTATAAACACAAAGTCTATGTGATCCTGTAGATTCATATAAAAGACACATAACAAGTAGACCATCATTCAGGGAAAGCTTGCGAATAGAGATGGGCATGACTAGGGAAAATGACGTTTTCGAGTTGTCGTGTGTTGGAGGCAGTCCGTTTCGGCTCCTTTCCCTTTTTCGCGAAATTTCGGAAAAATTAGTCGGTTTGTGTTTTCGTTTTTTTGTTGTCGTTAGTACTGGTTTGGGGGGGTAGCGGGCTCCTGGAGGGAGCTGCAGGAGTCAGCCAGAGCCACAAGTGACGGACTGGCAGACTCTTTGCACCCGCTGTGTCTCACGTACTTGCATGTAGTGCAATGCAAGTAGATCTGGCTTAGTGTTAAGACGGGTTAGCGCAAGGGCTAGGGTTAGACTAGTTACGGGTGAGGTTAGGGTGAGTATTGGGGTGCACCTCTGGGTGCTTCTCTGACCCACTTAGAAGGACAGTGTACTGGCGTATGGGTTAGGCTTAGGCTTAGGGTTCGGGTTTGGGCTACGATTAGTGGGCTGTTTATGCCCGATTGGCACATCCCAGAAGTCTCTGTGGTCAACCTGGCCAAGTGGCCATGCGATTGGTGGAAAATTTGCATGGTCCACTCCCATGGGAGAGCCCATCATTGCGAATGTGCAGGTGTAAAAAAATAAAATAAAATAAAATAAAATAAAATAAAATAAAATAAAATCAACGGAGACTTTTTTTTTGCAAGAAAAACCCACTGCTGCTACTGTAAAAATTCAAGCATTTAAAATAGCTAATTTTCGCATGTTTCTGTGGTGCTATGGTGCTTTTCTGTGGGGCTTTTGGGCAACGATTTCAAAAAAAATATTGTGGTCGCCATTTTGGATCCCCCGCACTGCATGGCAAATGGATGCGCCCTCCCAGCCTGGTACCAGCAGCGCAGCAGTAGCAATAGCCAAGGAGAGGGGGGCGGGGAACCCCCCCCAAATAAAACACCCTTCTGGCCTGGTAGGTGCCCTCAGACAGTTTTCGCCTACTTTTAGGGCCGGGAAGTTTTTTTTTTTTTAACTTTTAAAAACTTTTTTTCTGTGCCGCTCGGCATTGCGTGATCGCCGCGATGCAAGTAACCAGCACGACAAATCAGACCAAATTGTTCGTTCGTCGGTTCGAGCTCGAATTCTGGCGGAGTAATTCCCGTTACCGTTTCCGTAGAGTAACGGATATGAGTGACGGAAACGGAAACGGGAATACTGCTAAGTCGTGCCCATCTCTACTTGCGAAGAGAAAGGCCTTTGCCTGTTTCTGGAAGGACAACAGAAAGGGAACAGGAAGCCAGAATACCAATCCATACAAGGCTGGCATGGAAGTGATGTGAAAAAGGAAGAAAGGGGAGGCAGGAACGACACTTGACTAGACTGATGACCCATTCGTTGAAGGCAAAGGTCCTCTCCTGCACAATCCAGTCACTGGCAGTGTTGAGAGGATGCTATTTTCTCGTGTGCACTAAATTTCTTCTCACTTCACTTAAGTACTAGGTGAGTTAGCACAGATACATTGGCTTTATCTGGAAGTTGAGTCATGGCAACTGGACTTTTCTTGAGAGATCGAAATGTTTCACTGCTCATCCAAGCAGCTTTGTCAGTCTGAGGAACGCTAGTGGTGAGTCCTCCATTTTATAGTTTTTATAGAGCAGCGAAACGTTTCAATCTCTCTAGAAAAGAAGTCCAGTTGCCATGACTCAGGTTCCAGACAAACTCACCTGGATGAGTGAGAATCTTCACAGATACATTGGCTTTAGTTTCGTTTTGGTGCAGGTTGATGCATGTGTGTGTGCGTGCCTTCCTCTCTGGGCTTTGAGCAATTAGGCTTCCATTGGTTTTCTTGTGATAAAAATCTGCCTTTTACTTCCTCCTTGAGATATTGCTTTCTACGGCTTTTGGAGTCTCTCTTTTCTGTTTGCCACCTGCCTTGCTGGGACAAGGGTCTGATTGCTGTTACATGGACTGGGCCTTTCATAGATTCATAGGTTGGGAGAGTGAGAACTGACAAAAGAAAATATTTTTTCACCCAGCATGTTGTTAGTCTGTGGAACTCCCTGCCACAGGATGTGGTGATGGCATCTGGCCTGGATGCCTTCAAAAGGGGATTGGACAGATTCTTGGAGGAAAAGTCCATCACAGGTTACAAACCATGATGGAAATATATAATCTCCAGCCTTAAAACCGGGGTACCTCAAAGACCAGATGGAGGGGGAGGGGGATCAGGAGACAGATATCTAGTCTCATGCTCTCCCAGATGCATCTGGTGGGGCCACTGTGAGATACAGGAAGCTGGACTAGATGGGCCTTTGGCCTGATCCAGCATGGCTCTTCTTATGTTCTTATGTACTTAGAAGGAAGGAAGGAAGGAAGGAAGGAAGGAAGGAAGGAAGGAAGGAAGGAGGAAGGAAGGAAGGAAGGAAGGATGCACAGACAGACACGAGAGCTGTTTGTGTCTCCCGACTCAAGTGAATGGAAGGTCCAGATACAGCGTATCCACCTGAATCAGATCTGATCCAGGTAGGCTGTGGATTGGATGGTAGGAACCAAAGCACAGTCCTAGCTTTTCCTGTATTCAAGGCTACCCATAATATTCCGCCTTCATCTACATCCCACCCATCAAATGATGATGGAGGAAGCACTTTCTCCACATTATCCTTATTCAAAATAAATTGCGTTTGAGAATGCTGCAGTTGAGCAGTTCTGTCATGGACTTGTTCTGCGTACCAAAAGAGACAGTTGGAGATAAATTACTTTTGATAGCCTCTTATCAAGATTGGCTGTCTGGAAAAGCAAGGAAATGGCCAGGCACTTTGTGCAATGAGCAAAATGTAGTTTAGCATAGATCTGAGTGCAAATATTTTCTTTAACTTTATGGATTGTCACATCGGTTGATGAAATATGAAAAAAAACTAAGCAGAATGCTGGAGATGTTCTGCCTTGCTTACCGGTAACAACTTCAGGGAAGAAGGCAAGGCGCAGATAAGAAATGTGAATGCAGCCAGTTCACTTATTCGGACTGACATTGTGTCCTTTTTAATGTGTGTGTTTTTAAATGCTTTTATCATTTGTTTATTTGTTTGCTTGTTTGCTTGTTTATTTATTTATTTATTTATTTATTATTTCATAGAATCATAGAATCATAGAATCATAGAGTTGGAAGAGACCTCAAGGGCCATCTAGTCCAACCCCTTGCCATGCAGGAACCCCCATCACAGGACCCCCCAACAGACGGCCATCCAGTCTCTGCTTAAAAACCTCCAAAGAAGGAGACTCCACCACCCTCTGTGGCAGCATATTCCATTGCCAAACAGCTCTAACTGTCATGAAGTTCTTCCTAATGTTCAAATGGAATCTCTTTTCCTGTAGTTTGAAACCATTTCCGCACGTCCTAGTCTCTGAAGCCATGGAAAGCAAACTTGTTACCTCTTCAATATGACATCCTTTCAGATATTTCAACATAGGTATCATATCCCCTCTCAGTCTTCTTTTTGAAAAGCTAAACATTCCCAGTTCCCTAAGCCGTTCATCATAAGACATTTCCTCCAGACCTTCAACCATCCTGGTTGCCCTCCTCTGCACCCGCTCGAGGTTGTCAACATCCTTTTTAAATTGGGGTGCACAGAACTGGACACAGGACTCCGGGTGGGGTCTGACCAGAGTTTCCTAAATGGGAACTCCGGGTGGTTAACAATATAACATGCCACAATTCAGAAGACATAATCATCAGTTCCACAGAGTAAACATATAAAGAATGTACAGCAAACAGTGGAACCCAAAATCAAAAGGAAAAGCTAAGAAAATTCAGAATAATTCTAAGGCATGATGGCGAAAATGGGTGGATTTACAGACTCAAAATCCCTACTCGTATAATAAATCAACCCCCTTGATCGCTGAACGTGGCTATCTACAGCCAGGTTTTTAGCAGGTTTCTCTTTCTCTCTTCTTTGCTGTGGTTCTAGTATTGCAATTTCCGATGCCTGATTTGAGCCCATGAATTGTGTTGACTCTACACAAAAGAACTCATGGCTCTTCCTTTATTTGTATCAGACCATTGCACAATTTCAAATCATGGATGTTAATGGAATAAAGGGTAAACTGAGCACAACTTAAAAGGTTAAGACGATTAAGACTACCTTTGAACAGATGTTGGCTACCTCAGTCGAGTTACCTTGGCCATTGGCTAGGTCTTCTTTTGCACGTGTGGTAGGACATCTATTGCAACCGCGTAAGTCCTCCATTGATTGACTTCCTCCATAGTCACAGAAAACATGTCCTGTATCCAAGTAGCCGTGTAGAAGAAGCCTTCCCAAAGAAAGGGATAACACTGCAAATCCACTCTGGCATTCCCTTGACAATGGATGCCATTGGCCAATCCTTCACTTCCAGAAGCTCTAAACTTGCTGATGCAACTGTAAACTTCCTGATGATCAAAATCATCTTTCATATGGTGCACAGAAATGATGATATGGCATTTCCCATTCCAGGACACATGAGGAAAAAACAGGGCTGTCTTAATTAATGATGTGAAAAAAATCTTGACAATATGTCAGTACTCATTGGGGCAGACTGTCCCCACACATTAAACCTAAGCCCATTGCTCATTGTCTTGTGGTGAAAACAAAATTTCTCATGTTTTCCCACTTACTACTTGAGGATAAAATAGGACAGAATGAATGCTGTCAACTCAAGTTTTAATGCTGAGTTAATGGCCACTGTGATATCAACAGTCCTTAGGTCAGCCCAGTTTATCAAAGAAAATACTGAAAAACCCCTGGAATCTTAATACATTTGCTAGTTCGTGCGAGAAGGCAGAAGCTTTTAAATCTGTTTTAATTGCGGTTTAATGCTGATAGATTTTTAATCGTTTTTTTAAATGACTTTCTTAACAGTGTTTTAAATCTGTGATTATTGTATAGCTTTAATTGTTGGTGAGCCACCTTGGGTCCCCTTGGGGGGAAAGTGGGTGTATAAATAGAAGAAACAAACATTTAATGCATTTTCTATTCAGCACTAGCTAGAGCTCATCTACAGTACCATGGATAGTTCCAGATACAGTGGTACCTTGTATAAAGGAATTAATTCGTTCCAAATGAAATTATGTTAAGCAAATTTTCCTTTATACCAATTCCCATAGGAATGCATTGAAAATGGAGTAATCCCATTTTTATGTTGTACAGATTCTCCCCATAGGCAATTATGTTAAGCAAATTTCCCCTATCTCCAGAATTTTTTATGTTGTACAGATTTTATGTTATACGAACTGTTTGTTATACGAGGGTCCACTGTACCACGTTTTTAGAAGGATGCTGACAAATTGGATGAAGTTCAGAGGAGGGTCTGTGAAGATTCTCAGTCATCCAGCTGAGGTTATCTGGAAGACGAGTCATGGCACCTGGACTTCTTTTCTTGTGAGATCAAAATGTTTCGCTTCTCATCCAAGTAGTTTCGTCAGTCCCTCTAAGGAAAGTGAATGGTGAGTCCTCCGTTTTGTAGTTCACCTTGATTTTACACTACCCTTGTCTGAATAGTCTCATTAGGTGGTCATTGGCCTGAATAGGCTTGCTAGAAGTACAACAGCATGGTGTGTGTGAAAGTACCACCTATGCAATCCTATGCCAACACCCATTAAGTATGGGTCATTAGGTGTGGCTCTGCTGGTGGAGGTGTGAAGTGCTTCATATTTGTCTGGGGATTGATGAAAGAGCAGCTTGATAAGTAGCAGACAGATTGTGCCTGAGCCCCCCACCTCTGTTGAGAGAGGGGTTTTCAGTACACACATGGATGGCTTCCCTGACCCCTCTCTCGAACCACTTCTCTTCTCTGTCTAATATGTGTACATCCTCATCTTTGAAAGAGTGCCCTTTGTCCTTCAAATGGAGTTGTACTGCTGATTCTGGTCCATGTGCTGTAACCCCTCCTATGTTGGGCCATCCTTCTGTTTAATGGTTGTTTAGTTTCTCCAGTGTAGAGCTCTGCACACTCCTCATTGCACTGGACCACATATATTATATTACTCTTCTTGCGTTTTGTTGTCATCTCTTTTGGGTAGACAAGTTTGTTTGTGGGTTTGAAGTAAATGGGAATGTGGTATTTGCTCAAATCCTTTAACACATTTCAGACACCCTCGCCAGGTAGGGAATGACCAGGTTCTTCTGTTGGCTCTGGGTCTCAGGCTGATTCATTGTCCTTCTGGGTTGGGATTCTGCTTTGTTGAAGGCCCACTTTGAATATCTACAGATCTTAAGTGCTGTCTTTGGGGAGGTGGGGGAGAGATTTTGATCATCAGGAAAGACGACAAGAAATGGGCATGTTGAACCTTGAAAAAAGAAGAAAACACTTTTCATATCCTTGAAAGAGAGTCCTACAGAGGAGCGTTCTTGATAATCTCAAAATGCAAGATGTGTCGTAATGGGCTTAAGTTATAGAATGCCAGATTTAAGATTTAATTTAAAAACCTTCCTAAATGTTAGAACAGTACATCAGTAGAACCAAGGACCTTGGGAGGTGGTGAGCACTCCAGTACTGCAGGCACTCAAGGGGAAAAAAATGGACCACCATAGGACATATCTGCTTTGCTTTGCATTCCTGCATGGAGCAGGGGGTTGGGCTCAGTGGCATTATAAGTCCCTTTCCAATTCTGTGATTCTAAGATTCTTTAAATCTTTAAATGCACAAAAATCTATCGGAGATCAAAAACAAAAATAACATAGTCTGATCCTCTTGCATCAAGGGGAGGGAATGTGTTTTTCTTGCTTAAAATAAGAAGACAAAACATATTGGGATTTATGTTTGTAGGGCAACATCCTGCTAGAGCAGGCATGTCCAAAGTCAGGCCCAGGGGCCAAATGCGGCGCGTTTTCAAATTTTGAGTGGCCCACAGCCTCTTCTCCCCACTGGATTAGCCTGCCATGCATCCCCACCAGCTGGCTCCTCCCCATTTCAGATGGAGATGTCAGTTTGCAGTTTTACGGTTTTCCGTTGCTGCAGCATCCTCCCCACCTCCTTGCATGGCTTAGAGACTTGTCCAAAGTCTGGCCCAGGGGCCAAATGTGGCTGAATGGTCAGCCCCCACACATTTTCACCTCAATAAATCTGGCCCTTCTTTCAAAAAGTTTGGACACCCCTGTGCTAGAGTGTCTACAGGCAAAATGGATGTTGTAGAAACAGTGGTGGCGTTTGTCACTCTCAGAAGCCAAAGGCCACAAGGAAATACCATGAGTGTCGCAAGGTGGCCCCATGTTGGTCAGGTGACCAGGTGCATTATCAATCCGCATGCGATCAGCATCCTGTCCAAGAACCACAGTCCTTTCCATGTCTCCCTTCTCTGTATGGGCAATGGAACAGGATACTGGTTGTGGTCTCAGAACCTAGTTCAGGGACACTGTGACATCAACAGTTGTTCAGTCAAGGTAGTTTGCCAAAAAGACACACACCACTCTACCCCATGTGCCCAGTCATGTGCATCACACTTTCTGATGAAACACAAAAGGGACACAATTTCTAGGAGACCAGTAGTACCAATGACCAAATTTGCAATTTGGAGTAACACTGCCCCCTCCTCCTCGCTTACCATGTGAGGAGGAACCAAGTCATGGAGAGACACGTGGTGTTTCAATACAGGTTGTCAGGCACTCAGTGAGTAGATCATTCGATCTAGAGCTTTCCTCCCCCACCTCTGCTTTTGTATGATGCGGAGCTCCGAACTTGAATTTCCACATGGAGCGATCAGACAAACTCCAGCCATTATGTTCAGCAGAGATGGAAAAGTAACATTTCTCCTGTCTCTTGTTATTTCATTTGTTACAACTCACCAAACGCCTCAGGCAACACTTGGTCTGTCTAGAGGGTGACTGCAAAGATCACCAGAAAGGGAGGGGTGTGCGTTGTGGCATGATTCAGAAGCATCGTACAGTCTGGGCATAATCTACCTCCATGCCGAGTATATATAAAGTGCACAGTAAATTCTGTTTGTCCTCCAAGAAAACAAGCTGGCAGTGAAAGATATATGAAATTCACAAATCTCCAGTCAGAAGTCCAGGCGGAGAGGAAGGAAGGGTCATTATTCGCCTCCCAGCAATTTATTATTGTGTAGTAATCCATGATACATGACTCCCCGATGGTCTGAGCTGTCCTATCTCAGGGAACTTTCTAGAGGTGACTTTGAGACTGATTAAAAAAAAAACTTCAGTGGTGGAAGTATGGGACAGAGAAGGAGATGTATGAGCTCACGGAAGCCACGTCTTTACTGGCACATTTGTCAGAGGATTCCTCTGATTTATTTCAGCTTCACATAGTGCATGAGAAAACATGAGAAATTTGGTACTGTGGTACCATATAAGATGAATTTAATCCATTCTATGGGGCAATTTGTCTTACAAAAAATTGTCTTGCAAAACATGGGTTCCCATAGGCATGCATTGAAAACTAATTATCACCCAAAAGGTGATCATTAATGGCTTCTCTTCACTTTGGAGAGACAAAAGAACATAAGAAGAGCCATGCTGGACCAGGCCAAAGGCCCATCTAGTCCAGCTTCCTGTATCTCACAGTGCTCCCACGAAACACCTCTGGGAGTGCACAAAACTAAATATCTGTCTCCCGATACCACTCCCCTGCATCTGGCCCTTGAAGTTCTCTGGTTTTAAGCCTGGAGATTATACATATCTCCATCATGGTTTGTAACCATGGTTCTTTGTGGCAACTGGAATGCAGGAGACCCCATAGAAAGACCCAAGTGTGGGATCAAAGGTAAATAGCTGCTCCTGGATGGACTTGTCCTTGTGAATGGACTCGTGTGAAATTGTCTATATGGCAAGCAGAGGGCAACGGCACAGCCAGAGACCCGCAAGGCTGTGCTCCTGAGAGGTGGGTAGAAGCTAAGTTGGTTTGCAACTGAGTGTCTGGTCAGACATGCAACCAAGGTGGACCCCCGCAGCTCATAAATCAGTCACTGTCAGGTGTTGCACACACCTCACACAAACACCAATAAAACTGTGGCTATTGCCTAGCCCTGATCATTTTTGTGCTGTGCTTGTCATAGGGCCACTCCTATGCTGAGCTGGAGAAAGTTCCTTTCTTGGGACTACAAATCCCAGAATCCCCTGCTTAGCATGAATACCATGCTCAGCATGAATACTTAGCATGAATACTTAGCATGAATCCCCATGCTTAGCATGAATACCACCTCCCAAAATCCAGGGGTGGTACATGACCCCACTTGAACCTTGGAGGGCTCTACATGTTCCATTACCATCGCCCCTCAAAAGAAAATGTGGGAAATTGTTTTAAATGGAGCCATCTGCTTCCAGCACTGTCTTGTGGCTATATATATGGATTGTGATTCATAGAATCATAGAATAATGAATTGGAAAGAGGCTTATAAGGCCAAATCGAGTAGAAATGATAGATGGTTGGCCAATTTTCTTTGAATGCTCATCACCTCCCAACACCGCTGACAGGTTGACCGAAAACCGTTTAAATTCTGGTGAGGCCACCCCATGCCTGGATGGACGTCCCAAGATACACAAGCAAAGAGCGCCCTTGGAGCCCTCATCAGCAGCCTAAATTCAGTAATGTACAACACTGCAAAAATACCTGGCTACTGTATTAGCACCATTGGTTGGACACATCGACCTGGGCTTTTAAAACTTTTTTTCCCAAGCCCCATGTGCCAGCTGATCAGCGCTGTGGTGGGAATAAAACCTTTTTTCACCCACCCCAGCGCCAATCAGCTGGTGCGCAGGGCTGGGGGGAGTTTAAACTTTTTTCTCTGGAAAACACAATAACCCTTTTAATAGTTTTCCCCTCCCCCAAGCCCCAGGTGCCAGCTGATTGGTGCTAGGGTGAGGAAACCCCAGCACCGATCAGCTGGCATGCAGGGCTTGGGGGAGGAGGGAAAGTTTAAATAGCCCTGGGCTTTTTAAGCTCCCCCCTGCTCAGTGTGGGTGATGGGATAGGGGGAAAAGTCTCCCCCCCAGGGCTGATCAACTGGTGCGCAGGGCTTGTGGGACGGACAAAAAGTTTAAAAAGCCAAGCGGGGGAAACCACGGGCTTTAAAAGCTACCTCCCCCATCTGGACGATGATCAGTTGGCGCGAGGGGCTTTGAGCGGGAAAAAAAGTGTAAAAAGCACGCTGTTTCCCACACCCAATTGGTTTCCCATAGGAACGCATTGCTTCAATGTGTTCCTATGGGAAACTAAAAAATGAAATGAAAAAAAGACAAAATTTCCGTTTCGTTTCGGTTTCATTTTTCTTTGATGGGTCACTTCATTTTTCGTTTTGTTATGGAACAAAATAAAAAACAAAACTTTTAAAAAAATTCATTTTGTGCCCATCTCTATGCCTAACATTGGAGGGGCAACAACTCAGGAACAGAATCAGCAGTCATCCATTTGAAGGACAAAGGGCACTCATTCAAAGATGAAGGTGTACATATATTAGACAGAGAAGAGAAATGGTTTGAGAAAGGGGTCAGGGAAGCCATTCATGTGAGCATTGAAAACCCCTCTCTCAACAGAGGTGGGGAGCTCAGGCACAATCTGTCTGCTACTTATCAAGCTGCCCTTTCATTGATCCCCAGAAAAATCAGAATCACTTCACACCTCCACCCGCAGGGCCGCGGCTAGCCATCAACATTTAACAGCTGTTGGGAAGGGTTGGGAAGAGGACTAACCAGGGCCCAACCAGAAATGAAGGACTGTGTGGGAGCTTTCAGGAAACATGCACAAAGAGCCTCCTGTACCACCAAAGGCACAGGATAGTTTCTCCTTCCCCTTGGTGTTGGGGAAAAAGCATTGCACATGCTTGGGGCCACATTGGGGCTGCATTTGGCCCATGGACTTCTAGCTGCTGACCACAGCAAGGGGGCTCCTTTGACCTTTGAGGCTTCTCCATGAAAAGTCACCTCTGCCTTCATCTATTTTTTTATACCTGCTCACCTCCCTATGCCACGTGACACCTAGGGTTTTATCCCACCCACCCCCAAGGGACTGCGACTGCCGAACGACCCCCTTTTCTGCTTTGGTTGCCGCTCGGCTCAGCACTGAATGTCACGGCGGTGAGACAGTTCTCTTCTTGGCTTCTCCGTGATGTGTCAACCCGCCTGCTGGCTCAGAAATGTCACCTGCATCTGTTGTGTGAAAATATGCAAAGAAAAGAAATTCTAGCAGGTTTCCCTCTCCTCCTGCCCTCCTGTTCTTTCGAGAAAATTAACGCAGACACAGAAGTGCTCCTCCAGTCTCCGTAAAATGGCTGGCAACTTTCCAGTGAAGTCCAGTCATAGCTCACCAGAGTTGGCTGTGAGGGCAATGCTTTGCTGATGACGGGTAGTCCTCGTTATGTCACAGTGCTGTCCTTGACCTATTTGGTTTTTAAAGGAACCAATTCCACCACAGAATGTTCTCCTGTGGTTTCCCGCACTTGGCTTTTTAAACTTTTTGTCCGTCCCACAAGCCCTGTGCACCAGTTGATCAGCACTGGGGGGGGGAGACTTTTCCCCCTATCCCAGCACCCGCACTGAGCAGGGGGGGGGAGCTTAAAAAGCCCAGGGCTATTTAAACTTTCCCTCCTCCCCCAAGCCCTGCATGCCAGCTGATCGGTGCTGGGGTTTCCTCACCCTAGCACCGATCAGCTGGCACCTGGGGCTTGGGGGAGGGGAAAACTATTAAAAGGGTTATTGTGTTTTCCAGAGAAAAAAAGTTTAAACTCCCCCCAGCCCTGCGCACCAGCTGATTGGCGCTGGGGTGGGTGAAAAAAGGTTTTATTCCCACCACAGTGCCGATCAGCTGGCATGTGGGGCTTGGAAAAAAGTTTTAAAAGCCCATGTCGATGTGTCCCACCCCGCTAGTACTGCTGCCTCGATCAGGGAGAGGCTACGAGTTCTGGCTATCATTGTTATTAGCCAACATATCCATAGGCTCTTCCACTATCCACCAGCCATGGGTCCATCCAGTTGCCTTGGGTGGTAGTAGTGGTAATTATTGGCTACATTTTTCAGAAAGGGCATTCAGAACTTTGAAATAATGCAAAGGTTGCTCACTGTCTTAAGTTCTCTACCTCCCCTTTTCTGGATAATGCTTGTGAAGCAAGCTGACCTCCCTGTTGCCATTTCCTACTTTGATTTTAGTTTATTGTTGTTGATTTATTTGGTTATAATTTGTTAAACAGTGACACCTCTTAAGATGAATTTAATTCGTTCTATGGGCTAATTCGTCCTGCGAAAAATTCATCCTATGAAGCACAGTTTAATGCGGATTCCCATAGGAATGTATTGAATTCGTCTTGCAAAGCATTCCATAGGAAAATTGGTACTTATGAGCTTTTCCTATTCCCAGACGTTTCATTTGTCTTATGAATTTTTTGTCGTAAGGGACATTCATCTTGCGAGTTATTATCGTATTATGTTGCTTGTACTTTTGTTATTTTAGCTCTGTTATTGTTATGTTGAGATTTTATGTTGTAAACTGCCCAGAGTAGCCCTAGGGCTAGATGGGTGGTATAAAAGCAAAACAAACAAACAAACAAACAAACATCTCCATTGCCTATCCTTCCATATACAGGAGCATCTCCAAGTCTCTGCTTGGGCCAAAGTCCTGATTCCTGGGGCTGCCGAAAAGACAAACAAGTCAGTTCCAGATCAAGCCAAGCCTGAACTATTTCCAGAGACAAAACACGCTGAAACAGAAGCTGTCCTGCTTTGGGGGACATCATGAGAAGGCGAGATTTTCTGGAAAACACAATGACGCTGGGAAAAGGTGGAAGGCAGCAGGAGAAGAAGAAGACCAAATATGAGATTGATTGACTCCATCAAGGACGTCAGAGGCTTGAGTCTGCAGGATAATAGAATAGAATAGAAAAGAATAGAATAGAATAGAGTTTTATTGTCATTATGCATATGCAAGATATGCACAACAAAATCAGAATGCTTTCCCACTGCACACTCAAAACAAGGCACCATACAAAACACATAAAACACATAAAACACCATACAAGATATTAAAAACTCTTAAAACCACTTACAAAATTTAAAACACTACTTGAAAACTGCTTAGGATGATGCTAAAACCGTCGCGTTTAACTTTGGCTGCTATCTCACCTGGGGAGGATCCTGATTTTCTGAAGGTCCGGCTTTTCCTCTTCCTCCCGTCATGTGACTGAAGATGTGGGATAGCAGTTCCCACGTACAAAGGTGTTATTTTTTAATGCAGTTCAGCCCCATGGCCAGCAGGTGGTGCTAGGATTAAAAAAAGGACCAGCTGGCTGGCAGTAGGGCTTGGGGAAGTTTAAACAAACAGCACCAGATCCAGCTTCCTGTCACTAGGAGGGTGGGGGGGAAATACAACAGTGCTGATCAGCCCCAGGAACAGCCGGTCGGCACTATGAGAAAAACAGAAGAAAGAAAACCAGATCATCTATGGGGTCCCATGACTTCTGACTCTTTAAAAGCTGGATTTTTAAGTGAGGCAAAAAATTCCCTCCTCTCTGGTAAGTCTTGGAAACCTCGCTTATGGGGGCATTACCGGGTTTTCTTTTCTTTTTTCTTTCTCCCCCCCCCCCAAAAACGCCCGGTGGCCATGGGGATGGCATTTTTGGACATGGTTTATCTACAAATTTAATCTGCATTTAAAGGGATATGGGATAGGGGCCTTAGGATCCCACTCTGAGATAAAAACTGTTCTTTATTTGTCCTTGACCTAAGCTGATTGAAGACAGGACATTTTGGAGGTTGGTCATTCCTAGGGTCACCATGAGCCAGAAGGGACTCAAATGTCTCCTTCTCATTAAGAAATAGCAGTGATGTCAAAAATAGGGAGAGTGATGCCTTTGCAATAGGACTGGATTTATACTTTTGTGGCAGACTAGAACAGTGTTTTTCAACCTGTTTTGGGCAAAGGCACACTTGTTTCATGAAAAAAATCACGAGGCACACCACAATTAGAAAATCTTAAAAAAATTAACTCTGTGCCTATATCAGTCTCTAAAAGGTTCGCCATTGCTGGTGTAGGGAGAAGCAGGACAGAGGGGCCACAGATTGAGGCAGCCCGCTCTCTAGCACCCAGTTCCCACTTACCTGTGTTGTTTTTTTAAAGACATTTTGCCCTGCATGGACTTCTGTGTCCAGTGGAGACCTGAGAAGGGGCACTGACTCTCCAGGAACACAAATAAGACCCAAAAGCCCATCTTGCTCTCCACACTGTGGCCAAGGCAGATGCCTTCAGCAAGTCCAGCGACAGGAAGGGAGGAGGATGAAGGAAGGCAGGAAGGAAAGAACGCAGAAAGTGTTCTGCTTGTATACCGCCCCATACCACTTCAAGGAGTCTGGGCGGTTAACAGTTTTAATTACAGTAGGCAGGCTGCTAGACATACACATATGCAGGCTAGAAATGAGCACGTTTCTATGAAGAGGGAAAAGGGTACGAATGGAAAGAGAGAGGTGGGGAAAAAAAGAAAGAAAAGACAGAGAGAGAGAAGAGGGCGACCCAAGACAGAAAGAAAGGGGCAAGACTTCAAGGAACCCATCGCGGGGCCCCTCAGAGACGGCTCTTCCACTCCCGGACCCTAAAGGCCGGCCGTCCGGCCGTCCAGCCATGCCAGTAGCCCCCCCCGCCCGCCTCCTCAGCCCAGGCCTGGCGGAGGCCTCCTCCATCCCCTCCTCCTCGCAGCCCTGCCGCGGTGCTCGTGGGGCAGCCAGGTGCCCCTCCTCCCCTTCCCCTCACCTGGTGGTTTGTTCTGGGCTGGGGCTCCCGGGCCGGCTCGTGTTGGCGGGCGGGCTGTTGGGCGGCTCAGTCCATTGGTAGCTCCCAGGAAAGGGGTGGTGGTGGACCAGGGTAAAAAAAGGAGGGGGGGAGGGAAGCGAGCGAGTCGCGGCAGTGGCAGGCACAGGGCAAACACTAAGAGAATGAGCGGGGCCAGGTCCGGCCAGGGAGGAAGTGATGCCAGTGCCGCGGTCCTCGGGGGGGGGGAGCCAAGCTGGCCCTTGGACGCTATTTATAGTGCCTCCCAGCTGTGGGCCGCCCACCGGCCCTGGGTTGAATTTCTTTAGAATTTTTCAATTTTTCCCACGGCACACCAGGCAACATCTCGCAGCACACTAGTGTGCCGCGGAACAGTGGTTGAAAAACGCTGGACTAGAAGAAACAGTCAACAGAGGCTGTTCATTAGTGGCACAGGCAATGTGGAGGAGGGGGATTCATAATAGGGCAGGAGAAAGCTGACACTTTGATTCATGAAAATTTGAGAAACTGAAGTGTCGGATGGGTTGCTTGTGTCTTTCCAAACAATCACCGATGACTTCTGCGCTTCCTGTGAAAGTTTGTGCTTCACTCCTCAAAGAGAAATGGCAGTGGCTTTGAAAAAAGAAAGGAAGGGGGGAAATGCAGAAAAAAATGAATGGGGAAGAAGCAGCCATGATTGTACGTGAGAACTCACATGAATTCTTCATACCGTAGAAACATCTCACTATGTCAAGACTGCCTCCATCAATGAAATGAGAAATTCAGCGAGTATTCTTCCCTTTCCTATTATTCCTTCTTGTAGCACCAGTGTTCAGGATTATCCAGAATGATGTGACCATGGCACCTATCTGTTGTCTTCTCATGCAACTTCCATAGTCTTAGTCTGGTTGAGGATGATGGGACCTCCAGCCTGCTAAATATTAAAAATAATGTGGAGGTTCCAGTTCACTGTCATGGCTGAAAGCTTTTGATAGAGGCTGGTATATTTTTTTTCCTCTCTAAGAAGAAGCCGGTATTTCAGCTTAGGGACTATATCAGTGCATCCAGAGGACATCACGGTGGCAAAGGGTCTGAAAATGAAGTCCTTTGAAGTCCAGGTGAGAGATCTGGAGAAGAGATCAAGAATCAAGCCAACCTCAGCTGCCTGAAATTGGGTCCCATGTTAGATGGAGCAGCCATCTTCTCTGGTGCTCCAGAGGGCAGGAGAGGGACCGGTGGATTCAAATGGAGAGGCCTGAGTTTTCAACTAAATGTCAGGGTAGAAATCAGGAAGGTAAGAGCTTTCTCACAGGGGAATGGACCTCCTCAAAGGGTGCTGGATTTTATTCATTCATTCATTCATTCATTCATTCATTCATTCATTCATACAACTTATATGCTGCCCACTACCCAAAGGTCTCTGGGTGGCTCACAGTAAAAAACAATTAAAACAATTAAAATGTTATCAATAAATAATTAAAATGATAAAAAAATTAAATACAGATAGAATACAGTAAAAATTGCCACCAGGACCCACAATCTATGTTATGCCAGTTAAACAACCTCCAGAACAGGAAGGTTTTTTGTCTGGATCCAGCTTTGGTGCCATTTGGATCTCACTTGGGAAGGTGTTCCACAGCCTGAAAGCAGCTGCTGAAAAGGCCCTAGACCAGTGGTGTCCAAACTTTGGCCCTCCAGATGTTTTGGACCATAACTCCCACATATCTTTGTCATCGGCAATACAGGCTTGGAATTCTGGGAGTTGTGGCTAGACCGACAAGCCATCCCTTTCGCCTCCTTGAGGGATGGCTCTTTCAGGAGGGCTCCCTGGCTAGATCTTAATTACCGGGTAGGTTCATAGGGAAGGAGGTGGTCCTTCGGGTATCCAGGTCCGACCTAAGCCATTCTTCTCCAGTGGAGGTGCTGGGGACAACCAGCCTCCTGTTAAGGCTTCTAGAGCTGTGGATTTCCTTCAGTGGCATGAGAGGTTGGAGCAGATGATCGGGAGGCTCCTTCCGGTTTTGCCATTTTGTTCTGTTGTGTTCCCTTGTTCAGGAACGTTCCTCTTTACGACGTGCAAGAAATCCATCAATATCTCACTTTGTCCCTGCTGCAAATGGAACGGCTGTCAGTCCCGATTCTCCCCCTTTGCTGGTCGTGCGCGACAAGGCACAGCCCACGGCAAAGGTGCTGACAAGCCACCTGTGAGGCCAGCAAAGCTGTTACGAAACCCTCCTGCTAAAAATGAATAAAGAAATAAGTAAGTAAGCCCACACTTGACATCTCCGGCACAGCCTGCAACGCTGCGTCATCCTGAGCAGCAGAACTCTTTAAATAAATCCCTGATTCTCTGCTAGTAGGAACCATATGAGTGTCCCAGCATCACTTGGCAAAGGCTTCAGTTTCCTTTTATGGTAGGGCTCTCGTTCTCTCACGGAATCAGGAAAGCTGGGAAGTCCCCGAAAGTGCCACCGAGCTGAAGGAGAAACCATTGACGTAGTTTTCCTTTTAGGGCAATTGATTCTCCCAGCTTTCTGCTATCATGGAATCCAGGCAACATCCATTCATGAGACACACCACCACCACCACCCTCTGCATCTACCACAAATACCCAAAGCTTTCCAAATAATTAGAGATAAGAACATAAGAACACAAGAACATAAGAAGAGCCATGATGGATCAGGCTAAAGGCCCATCTAGTCCAGCTTCCTGTATCTCATAGTGGCCCCACCAGATGCCTCTGGGAGAGCACAAGGCTAGATCTCTGTCTCCTGATACCACTCCCTCTGCATCTGGTCCTTAAAGTACCCCAGGCTTTTTTTAAGCCTGGAGATTACACATCTCCATCATGGTTTGTAACCTGTGATGGACTTTTCCTCCAGGAATCTGTCCAATCCCCTTTGGAAGGCATCCAGGCCAGATGCCATCACCACATCCTGTGGCAGGGAGTTCCACAGACTAACAATGTGCTGGGTGAAAAAAATATTTTCTTTTGTCTGTTCTTACTCTCCCAGCCCTCAATTTGAGTGGATGTCCCCTAGTTCTGGTATTTTGTGAGAGGGAGAAGAGCTTCCCTCTATCCACTTGACTCATGCCCTGCATTATTTTCTACGTCTCAGTCATATCCCCCCTCAGGTGCCTTTTTTCCAGACTAAAGAGCCCCAAATGTTTTAGCCTTTCCTCATAAGGGGAACAGGGACTGGATTCAGCCTGAATTTGTACATCTTCAGGAACAGAAACAGGACCTAACTAAATCCCCTAAAGAAGTTAAGGATCTCTTTAGCACAAGGGCCAAGTTTAATCTCAAGGATGTCCTCATGGGCCTAGTTCCAGCAATGGACAAATTGGAAGACAAAACAAAACTGGTGAATACCAGCATACTTTGAGATAAATCTGTGGCTTCCAGGAAATAAATATCCAGATATTCTTTCAAGCCTTTTAGAATAGATGGAGGGGGGGGGAAACGACCCCTGTAAAAAAACAACAACTAGATAATGGCTCCAGGTGGAAAGGGGATGTGGTCAGATGGGGAAGCTTAGTTGGACTAGAACTCCAGAGGGACAAATCTGAGATCAAAGCCTGAGGTTCCAGCCTCTGACACCATAAATGTAACGAAGGAGATGTCCAGGCACTCATTGAGACACCCCACCTCTCCAGCGTCTGCTGTATCAGCTATAAAGGTGACACATGTACAAAGAGGAACCCTATCCCATGACCATCAGATGGACCATAGGTATGGTCATAGGTTAGTAGGAAAAGTGAAATAATGGGATTCGGTGCAGAAAGCAGAAAAAAGTAGGAAGTGCTGGATAGCTCAGTTCAAAAAATCCAAAAATAAAATCAAGTACAATAAAATCAAGTAAAATAAAATAAAATAAACGCTGACCAGGCCCGTGCTACAGCTAATCGGCGGGACGTGTGGTCGGCAGTTGAAAAAATAAAATCAAAATCAAAATTTAAAAATTTAAAAATTTAAAAAATTAATTTTTTTTAAAAAAAAACAGACCTGACTCATGCACTGCTGACCCAGCTGGGTGTGTGGGTCAGTGCAATTCAAAATAAAATAAAATAAAATAAAATAAAATAAAATAAAATAATATGTTAAAATGTTAAAATAAAATGTTTTAAAAAATTAAAAATATTTTTTTAAAAATACTGATCCAGCCTGCGGGCCCCCAACCTGACAGCTGGGCACCACCGACCTGGCCTGACATGCGGTTGGCATGAGTAAAAAAAAAAAAAAGATCCAGCCTGCAGGCCGCTGAACCAGCTGGGCGTGCAGTCGTCGCGATAAAAAAAATTAAAAAAAAGTTTTAAAAAAGTGCCAACCTGGCCCAGGAGCTGCATGGTTCACACAAGAAAAGGGAAAACAAAAGGAAAAACAAAAACCACATTGATCCAGAGCGAGAAAAAAAAATTAAAATTTAAAAAATTTAAAAATAAAAATAATAAAATCCGTTAGCCCCAAGCCAGCACCTCTCAGGTGTTTAAAAAAAAAGCCCAAGCATAGGGGACTTTTTAGTAATAAAACTTAAAAATAAAAAAGAGAAAAAAGAGAAAAAGTTAAAGCAAAAACAAAAACAAAAAACCAACAACCTGAAATAAAACGAATTACGAAACGGGGTGGGGGGTAAATGAATAACGAAATGAAACACCATTTTGGCATTCCGTGCCCATCTCTATTAGCTCAGTCGTTGCCTTCTTGCAGAAGCATATGAAGGATGGGGCCAACCGGGCTTCTTGTGGGATGGAGTTCCAGACTCCTGGAGCAGTAATAGAGAAGGCCTTCTTGCTTATACAGTGATCCCCTACTTATCGTGGGGGTTAGGGACCTGACCTGACCCGCGGATACAGGTCTGGTCAGGCCTGGGGGCCTAACTGGGGGCTCTTGTACTTACTCCCAGCCTGGTGCTGCCCCAAACGGGCCAGTGAGGGCCTTCCCAGGCCTTCTGGAGGCCCCATAAGGGCCTCCCTGCGAACCAGACGGGACTTCTGGGTCGCCGAAAATCATTTCTGAGGCCTCTGACAGGCCTAGAAAAGCCCTCAGAGGCATCAAGAATGATTTTTCGCCAATCTGGAAGTCACTTCCGGTTCACAGGGAAGCCCTTTTGGGGCCTCCGGAAGGCCCAGGAAGGTCCTCACAGGCCTATTCGGGGCAGTGCCAGTCCTGGGGTAAGTACAGGAGGCCTGAAACATGCCCTTGCCCCCTTGCCCCCTTACCCCAGAGGGCCTTTTTTCATAGACTGTGGTCCCGCAATATAGTGGGACTGCAGTATATGAACCGCAAAAGGGTGGGGGACCACTGTACCCACATGCACACCTGCAAAGATGACGGGAATGAGATAAAGGCATATCCTTTATCTTAGCACTCCAGCAGGCTTGTTGAGGGAGCTACAGTATTTTAGATACAGCAGATTTGGATCCAAGCGGTTTAGGGCTTCATAGGTTAAAACCAGCACTTTGAATTCTACTTGGAAATGAATTGGCAGCCAGTGGAGCAACAGGAGAGTTACATGTTCCCTGTAACCGGCCCCAGATCAGCAGATTGGCTACAGCATTTGGGACCATTGGAAGTGTCCGAACCGTTTCCAAAGGCAGCCCCACATAGAGTGCATTATGGTAATCCATCTGGGATTTAACTAGTTCATGTGTTACCATGGCCACCAGAAGAAACTCTCAAGAAACGGGCACAAGTGGTGCAGTAATTTTAACTGTGCAAAGGCACTCCTGGCCACCACTTAAACTTGGGCATCCAGGCTCAGAACCCTGAGTTTGCCTCTGCCCGACTGTCCCTCTTAGAATGGTCTTCGACCTTTGGAGAAGAATAAATACAAGAGAAAGTCAAAATGGATCAGCTTTGAGGGGTTTAGAGCCCTCTGGCCAGGAATTCCCACTAAACTACAAATCCCATGATTTTGCACGGTGGAGCCATGGTGGCTGAACTGGATGATCCGGAGCTTCCCTTCCTTAGTGCAATTCTAAAATCCCACTTTTTATCAACCTGCTCTAAGCACCGAAGGCAGCTTCCCTCGTCGTCCTCGGCGCCCTTTGGAATTCCAAATGGGCCTTTCTAGATATTCCGCCAAGGAATACATCTGGCGGCAGCCTCGTGGAGTCTGTAATATTTAAAAATGCAGAGGGGGAGCAAAGGGGTGATGATGAGGGGGAGAGAGAAAAGGCGGAGGAAGGAGCAGAATCGTGCTTGAGGGGGATCACCCCCTGTTTCTAGCCTGATCCATTTGCCACATAGTCCCCCAACATCCCGTAAAAGCACTTTGAACGTGTGTGTGTGGGGGCAGGCCGTGGGTGGACAACGGTGCCTCTGAGCCATCGCATGCCCTCCTTCCCCCGGGAGTGACAACTCAGCTTTCATCCCCACAGCGGGGAAGAAGGAATAGAAATAACTAGTAACACATTTGCTCTGCTTCCCACCCACTCTGACTTCTTGCCGAGGCAGCAGTATCACCACACCCTCACCAACCCCTGTCATGGACTTGGCCTGACGAGCCCAGGGGGGGAAGTAGGTCGGTGGGTGTAGAGGGATCACACTGCACGGCGAGGCAAAATGCTCAACCCAGACACATGGAGGCTGTGGGGAGGGCTCCTTCTGTTGATAATAATAGGCCTTTAGGAATCATCATCATCATCATCAAAAGTGGGATTTTAGAATTGCACTAAGGAAGGGAAGCTCCGGATCATCCAGTCCTAACCCTGGGCTATCTCGCAGTTCTAATGTTTGCAGAAAAACGAAATCAACTGGAGCGGGTGGCATCCTTCTCTCAAAGATCAGATGAGATGTCAAATTACATCACAAAAAGTGTGGTCACCCAGAAGCAGAGGACGGCATGTGCCCCCGGGGGCCGTGCTGGGAGGGTGTGTGTGTGCCAAAATGACAAAACAGCAGTTGTAGTATTCCGTACACACACCCCGACACACATTGTAAAAAGGTAAAGGTTCCCCCCGCACATGCGTGCTAGTCATGTCCGATTCTCAAGGGCCAACTCTTTATGGATTGAGTTAGAGACTGGGGGTATGGATTTCATAGACAGCAATGAAGCAAACTTTACAGGACCTACCCAAGGTCTTGAGCTCTTTTCCCAAAATACGTACAGGACCTTGGATAGCTCCTTTGAAATTGTGCCTGCAACCGAGAGCGTGTTAGATACCCTTGCCCAATTGGAATCCCCCACTGCCTTGGATTTTTGCAGGGAAACCTTCCAAGCACAGGTCTTCTGGCTTAGCGTGAGGCTTGAGCTGGCTGCTTATAAATGTCTGGTCCCAGCTCAAGATGACAATTAAAAGATCCAAAGCTCTAAATGGCTTGGGTCCTAGATGTTTGAGGACATCCTTCTCACATATACATCTGCTAATAAGACCTAGAATCATAGAATCACAGAGTTGGAAGAGACCTCAAGGGCCATCCAGTCCAACCCCCTGCCATGCAGGAAACCCCATCACAGTATTTCTGACAGGTGGCCATCCAGCCTCTGCTTAAAAATCTCCAAAGAAGGAGACTCCATCACCCTCCTTTGGGGGCAGCATATTATTCCACTGCCAAACAGCTCTAACTGTCATGAAGTTCTTCCTAATGTTCAAATGGAATCTCTTTTCCTGTAGTTTGAAACCATTGCCCCAAGTCCTAGTCTCTGCAGCCATGGAAATCAAACCTGTTCCCTCTTCAATATGGCGTCCTTTCAAATACTTAAACATAGCTATCATATCCCCCCTCAGCCTTCTTTTTGAAAGGCTACCAAGGGAACTTCCTCTGTGTCTCACCATCAGGAGATGGATGCTGCATGGAGATGCGTGTAGCACCCCACCTGTACTGTGCATACAAACATTATCACTTGTGACAAATTTGCTTTTATCTCAGGGTTAAATCAGAGCCCAGCTATCCTTCCAAACTCCTGACACCTTGACAATATTGTGGTTTGGTCTCTGAATTTTCATTTCCTTGGCTTCTGCTCTTCTTTGAGTTGCTGAAAAGTTTGAAATGACTTTTGCCATGTTTTAAGTTGTTTGAAGATATGCAGACTGATGACTCTTGTGAGTTTTTCTGGCTGTTTGGCCATGTTCTGGAAGTTTTTCTTCCTGACGATTTCACCAGTCTCTGTGGCCAACATTTTCAGAATTTCTGAAGATGCTGGACACAGACTGGCGAAACGTCAGGAAGAAAAACTTCCAGAACACGGCTACACAGCCTGAGAAACCCACAACAGGCATCGGATCCTGGCCGTGAAAGCCTTTGAGAATAAATTGATATACAGATTGTTTTACATTCTTTTAAGGCCATAGTGTTGACCATTCCTCAATAGGACAGGTTGGAAATACTAAAATACATGGCTTGCTTTCAATCACTACAATAATTGCTCTCCCGAGCTGTTCACCAGCAATAGTTGTAACCCCCTTTCCCTCTTCCTTGTCCGTTTCCGTTCCATCATTTTTACTACATTTCATCAGAAGGATTTCCCTCTGTGTTTTTTTTCCCTAAATCTGTGTTGGCATATTTACTATATTGGATTTTCATTCTTTGCCCCGTATCGGTCTTTTATTTTGAGATTAACTAGGTGAGGACTAGGGAGATTGGTATATAGGCACTCTTGTAAGTAAACAGTCATTCTTGTGCTCACATAAGCCCAGGGCGTCATCCTCCGCAGTGACTCCATCTGAGTGGCACATTCAGCCAGCAAGAATCAGGGGTTCTGTGGTTGCCAACTTTGTCTTCCCATGTGTCTTTGCACTAAAACTCCCAGAAGCCTCCACCACCAGCTTTGCTGACTGGGAATATCTGGAAGTGCTAGATATGGAGAATATCTTAACTTAAAACCACATGAATAGAGATGGAAATGGGTAGATGAAAAGGAAGGAAGGAAGGAAGGAGGGAGGGAAGAAGGAATGGATTTTGGGAAGGAAGGAAGGAAGGAAGGAAGGAAGGAAGGAGTGGATAATGGGAAAGAAGGAGGGAAGGAAAGTGTGGATGGTGGGAAGGAAGGAAAGAAGGAATGCAAGGGAGGAAGGAAGGGAGGAAGGGAGGGATGAAGGAAGGAAGGAGCTGGAAAACATACACAGCTCAAAGGAAGGAAGGAAGGAAGGAAGGAAGGAAGGAAGGAAGGAAGGAAGGAAGGAAGGAAGGAAGGTGTCACTCATGTGGAGGAAGGAGGACAGAATAATTCTAATTCATTTATCACGAGATCTCTGTCATGTCTGGCAGACCTTCCGCTGAATGGGTTACTAGAGGAGAAAAAGTCCAGGTCTGGGTGCCACCAGAAGAAACCACGTTCTTGCAAGAGTGCTGCGTTGGGTTTCCCCTGCCTCTGTGGAGGGGAGGGGGCTGCCAGAATAGTTGGCTGTAGCTGGCCATTAGAGGCAGTGTTTCCCTCCGAGAGAGCTGCAGGGCGCTGGATGTCTGAACGCCTCCAGAGAAGACAGGCGGAGGCAGGGTGAAGCACGCTGAGCCAGCCTCCGAGAAGAGGGAGGGAGGGAAGGAGAGAGAGAGAGAGAGAAAGAGAGAGAGAGAGAGAGAGAGAGAGAGAGAGAGAGAGAGATGTGGGGGAGATGTGGGGGAGACATGTCACCCTCCGCCCCCTTTCTTCTTCACTCTCAGCATTACTAATCTGGCACTCCCTCAGAGTTCTGCATGAGTCAAGACAAGAGGCATCAGGAGTGGGTCGAAGGCTGTGGGACTCCCCCACCATCCAGGCTCACAGTCTGTCCTGATCCAGGGTTCACAATGAGACAGGGATCCCCACCCCTTCCTCAGTGCCATTGTTATCGCTCAGGGGTGTTATGAATGGAGAATGGAGAAGAGGGAATCAGAGCAGGTGCAGGCTGTGATGGAAATGATTTCCAATCTCGCATGTTGCCTTTAAGAGCTGGGAGGGATATTTCTGGCCTGGGGTGAATGTCAATCAATCTAGGAGAGACCAGCTGTTTCCTCCTTGCCTCTGATTTTTATATTTTTTAGAGAGTGACATTTCTCTGCCTAAGGGACCTTGACCTTCTTTTTTCTGTCTGCTGTCCATCAGTCTACACTAGAGTAATGCTGTTCGTCATGTAAGTCAGTTAAGGCATGTTCCTGCAACCAGGCATCTTCTACAATCTGCAGTTTTGATCTGTTCAGAACTAGGAGTAAAGTGCCACCTTTTATTCTTGCTCTTACCAAAGTCTCCATCGAGACTCTAAGTGCCAGTTGATGAGATAACAAATTAGGGGTGGTCTACCATGGGGAGCCTTGAAGCGAGGTCTGCTCTGTAGGTCCCTACACTATCTACTGCATAGCTAGAGGTTTTTAGCTCAGATTTCACATCTGCCAAGAGGGGTGGCCTTCTTTCCATTCCTAACCCACATCCAGGGTGAGGGGTAACAGTAGAATACAAAGATTTCAGAAAGGTTGGTGTTGTTTGTACTTAATTGGGTCCATCATCAGAAAAGAGCCCTCAGCTTTAAATCCCTTCCTTGGTCCACAGGCCACTCAGACTTTTTAGCATCTGGCCACGGGGGAAAGCATGGCAGATATTTAGTTGGCCCGAAGGAAACCGAAATGAAACCTCCCAGTTGCCCATTAATCCTTTAATGTACTATTAAATAGGGATGGGCACAAAACAAAAAACGAAATGCTGTTTCGTCAATTCGTTATATAATGAGCCGAAATGAACTGAAACGAAACGATAAAGCAGCATTTCGCTGCAGATGAAACAAAACGGTCTTTTTTCCGTTAAAATGAACTGTTTCATTCAGTCTGTAAAACGGGCCCTTACCTGCTGGGTTCGCTGACGATGACGACGACACTGCTGAAGACGGCGAGCAGTCTGCGGGAGGCCCTGCTACCACCGCTGCCGGTGCTGCCACCATGCCGGAAATGCTGCCACTGAGGAGTTTAAGGGCCTTTTCACACGACCCCTAAGATCTGCTGGCCCCTTAAATTCGGACCAGAGATCTTGGGGGTTCGTTGCTCTTCCTTCCTCCCCACCACTTCGCACTTCCTTGCTTCTGTGTGCGTGAGGGGAGGGAGGAAAAAAAGCCTTGAAAAGGGACAAAAGAATAAAGCCTTACCTCCGGTGGAAGTTGCTCCAAGCCCCGGTCACTTCCTGGTTCCTCTTAAAGGGGTGGGAGGCAAAAAAACAACAACAAAAAGAAGCGAGGAGAGCCCGGCACTCTCCGCATCAAAATTTTTCACTCTCCCAGAGCAGGTACTTGAAAGCTGCGCTGGGTCGCGCTTAGGTGGGCGGGGTCGCACTTAATTTTCTGTTAGCTCCGGAGCTGGTGGGGAAACATTTTAAAGCTCCGGAGCTGGGAGCCATTTGCAGCGGAGCTTAGGGGTCATGTATAAACGCCCTAAAAGACCCACCACTTCTCCCCCCCCAATAGGGAGCGTAGCGGGAGATGTGGCGGGTCTTTTAAACCTTTAAGACCCACCGCTTCTCCTCTCCCCAGTGGTGAGTGTAGCTGGAGAAGCTTTTTTTTATTTTTAAAGTGTAAGTGCTGGTGTGGGACAGCCTCTCAAGGTGGCGGGGAGGCTTCTCAATGCCCACCGCTGCTGCCGCTGTTGCTACCAATGATCCGATGCGGGGCTGCCTAGCGATGCTGATGGAGCCCCGCCAGATCCCAGAAGCCCCTGGAGGCCAGGAGCAGGAGGAGGGGGGAGTACAAGCCCCCAGAGAAAGGAAACATTTGGTTATTGTTTCATTTTGTACGATTTTTAAAAATATATATCGCATGAAACAGAATGGAACGAAATGTGAGTGGGGATGAAACGGAAAGGAACAAAACACCGTTTTCCCGTTTCGTGCCCATCCCTACTCTGAACCTGTTTTAGAGTAAGCGTAGCTAGCTGGGCAGCACAGTGGCCTAGGGATTTGGCTTTGGAGCTAGAGGTTGGGAGTTAGATTCCCCGTTGTGCCTCCTGTGAAGAAAGCCCACTGGTGTGGCTTTGGGTAATTGGCAGTATTGCAGGACACCCCTAGAAGAAGCAGGGGGATACGGCCAGGGACTGGAAAGAGCTATAGAAGGAAAGGATGAATGAACTGGGCATGTCCAGCCTTGTGAAAAGAAAAAAAGGAGATTTGGTGACAGGACAGCACCCTTCAAAGGCTTGAAACAGAATCTTCCAGAAATGGGGCAGGATCTGTTCTTGGTCAAGCCAGAGTGTAGGACACACAGCAATGGGCTCCAATCACAGGAAGCCAGATTTAGGCTGAAGCACAGAAAAAGCCTCCCCACCACCTTGAGAGGCCATCCCACACCAGCACTTACACTTAAAAAAGAAAAAAAGCTTCTCCGGCTACACTCCCCATTGGGGGGAGGAGAAGCGGTGGGTCTTAAACTCTTTTTTTCATTAGAGGAGCAAGCGCCGATGGTGGCCAATATCAGCGCCTGCTTCTGTAGTGAAAAAAAGGTTTAAAAGACCCGCCACATCTCCCGCTACGCCTCTTGACCGTTAGAATAGTACAACAATGGAACCAAGGATGCAGTGGCGAGCGCTCTAATGCTAGAGGCATTCAAGAGAAATTTGAACCACCACCAGGCAGATACCTTGACCTCCAGTATTCTGTGTAGTGTCCATATGAGATGGGGTATTCTGATAGTTGTAGTCACGCAAAAAGCATGTTCCCTAGTTGATCTTTCTAAGCTCCCAACCAACCAACCAACCAACCAACCAACCAACCAACCAACCAACCCACCTTCCCACCCACCTATCTATCTATCTATCTATCTATCTATCTATCTATCTATCTATCTATCTATCTATCTATCTATCTATCTATCTATCTATCTATCTATCTATCTATCCTACTCCTTTGTTCCTTGCTTCCTTCCTTTACTCCTTCCATTCTATCTATCTATCTATCTATCTATCTATCTATCTATCTATCTATCTATCTATCTATCTATCTATCTATCTATCTATCTATCTATCTATCTATCTATCTATCTATCTATCCTACTCCTTTGTTCCTTGCTTCCTTCCTTTACTCCTTCCATTCTTTCTATCTATCTATCTATCTATCTATCTATCTATCTATCTATCTATCTATCTATCTATCTATCTATCTATCTATCTATCTATCTATCTATCTATCTATCTATCTGTCTGTCTGTCTATCTATCTATCTATCTATCTATCTATCTATCTATCTATCTATCTATCTATCTATCTATCTATCTATCTATCTATCTATCTATCTATCCTACTCCTTTGTTCCTTGCTTCCTTCCTTTACTCCTTCCATTCTTTCTTTCTATCTATCTATCTATCTATCTATCTATCTATCTATCTATCTATCTATCTATCTATCTATCTATCTATCTATCTATCTATCTATCTATCTATCTTCTCAGTTCAGTTTCCATGCACCTCAGCTCTAAAGAAAGGAAATACCTCACCCTACCAGAAATCCCGGTGAGCTGCAGTTATTTAGAGAATACAATGCTCTGTATGTAGTCGTTTGTTACAGAAATTTTAACCTTCTGTGAACAAGGGGAAGTCTCCAGAGTGAATGACAAAAGAAGAGAGAGCTTGATATGCAAGTGCTGCACATGAATTGCAATGGAAGTGGCAGTAGAACAATGGCACAGTACACAATAAAACTCCTCTCAACAAAAGCTTGGGTTATGCCACTACAGTGCTGCACCTGCCTCTCGCTGCCCAGCTTTTTGTCAAAAATTGAATTCAGGCTTCAACTAAACCAGGAGCAGCTGGGTTTGTTCTGGGACAGAAGAGGTGCAGCCCTGCTTTCCAATTCCACTGTGGATGGTCAGCGGTTTGGGACGGGGGGGGGGGATGTCAGGTGAGAATGAATTGGGCATCCAAGAGGTGAAGAACCGGGGGGACACAAAATGGAGGCAGATTGGTTCAAATCAATTTCACGTCAAAGGACTTTTATATGAGTCTGGAAAAGCTGCAGTGTTTGCAGAAATGGGAAGTTGGAACTGTGAGATAAGTCGAAGCTGGACTTGCTTGTGCAGAAGGAAAAGGGAAGGGTCTGGTATCGGAACAAGATAGCAGGGCTGGATTCACGTGTCTCTGACCAGACGTCCGCCCCTTTGGCAAAGGACTGGCCAATCCTTTGAGCCAAGTGGCCCCTGGTAAGTATGTACGTCTTGAATGAATGGTGGAGTGGGTGTACCCCTTTCTTTGATGCATTAGGATTGTATTCATTAGGCAATAAAAATGAAATCTTACTCCAGTAAAAATGAGATCTTACTCCAGTACTGATCTCCTCCTATGTGTGCATAATGGCCTATCACTGTTTGGTATCCAAAGCATCCCCTTGATTGGTGGCAGGGAGGTGTCGTCAGGGGCTGCCCCCTATAGAGTGCCTTGCAGTAGTCCAGCCCAGAAGACCCTGGGAGATGGATAATGGAAGCCAGGCACCACTGTGAGCTGCCTTTGATAAATGCTGAAAGGGAGCACCCTCCCCGCAGTTGGATATCTCGTCATTCAGGGAGAGGACCACCTTTTTGTATCTAGTTGCAAGTGGTCTCATTGATTGTCCTCAAGGCTTTCAGCAATCAAGAACGAGACAGCTGCATGGGCCAAGTGGTCTGCGATTGTTTCCTTCTTGCTCTTGCAGATGTCCAGCTTGCAATTAGGCTATTTGGAAACACCTCCCCCGTTAAGTCAACAGGGCTCTTCTTATTTTCTTATGTTCTTATGTGGCTGATGGGCAAATGTGCCCAGGGATCAGAAATGCCCCCTTCTGCAACTGGCATAAATAGAGGTGCATGCAACAAGGAGGCATTGCATATGTGTAAAACCAAGAAACAGTATATCAGCCATTATTGGATCGCAGGGTAGCTCCCTCTATTTCACACCTCCCCCTCCCCACCCGGTGCCCTCCAGTTCTATTCTAGGTGCAACTTGCTGGTGGCACATCCATAGATCCCTGAATCTGGCCCTTTTGTGGGCTTACTCATTGAAAACAATATGTTAGGCTTCCTTTTTAAGGATCTGAATGTCCTTATCAGAGCTTTCAGTAATCGGGTTACATAAGGCATGCAGTGTCTTTAATGAGCACTTTACACCATTACATCAATAAGCACTGGAGCGATGCATTTGACGTCTGACTTTGTTCCATTACATCTTTTAATTCAGATTTTAAATTGCTTTGGAGGCTTGGGGAGTGGAAAATCAAAACCGGGGAGAAGCACTTGGTGCTCAAATGTGTCGAACACAACGGCATGCGAAAGGCAGCTTTTAAGCGCTCTGCCTGGTTGTCCTGCTGAAAACGGGGCAGCTGTGGGACTCCCCCACCCCCACCCCCCATGACCCCACAGTAGTGTGAGACCTTGAAAAGCTTCTGAGATGCCACAGATGGCGTAAGCAAGGACACACAGGACCCGAGCCCTACGGTCAACGGGAGCAACCGGCATCAGCCCTTGGCATTGAGGTCATTACAAGCTCGCATGCTGCCTCTAGTGGGTGTGACTGGGAGGGTGGCCTTCCTGTTCTGGGGTGACTGTCAATCTGTCCAGTACTAACCCATTGCTCCTTGCTATTAAATAGCTTGCTATTTAAAAACAAAACAAAGAAGATTGACGCTCCCTCCTGATGTTGCTGAAGGTGATCTCATTTAGAAAAGGAGCTTCAATCCACCACCACCACCACCTTCAATCTTCGTTCCAAGGTCATGCAAAGCTCAAGAAGATGCTTAACATAAGAACATAAGAACATAAGAACATAAGAAGAGCCTGCCTTTAGAAGGGAGACTACGATGAGATTCCTCGGAAAAGATGGCAAGAAGTAACAAACCTACTAGCATTGTGATATTATTCGGTGATTTGTTAATAGGTTAAATCGTTATTTTTGGCTTGATATATTCAATGTAATTTTTAAACTGTATTCCTTTCCCCCCCATACCCTCCCCCCTTGTCCCCCCCTAAAAACCCCAATAAAATTACTTAATTAAAAAAAAACAACAAGAGCCATGCTGGATCAGGCCAAAGGCCCATCTAGTCCAGCTTCCTGGATCTCACATTGGCCCCACCAGATGCGTCTGGGAGCACACGAGGCTAGATCTCTTTCTCCTGATACCACTCCCCTGCATCTGGCCCTTGAAGGACCCCGGTTTTAAGCCTGAGGAGTACACATCTCCCTCATGGGTTGTAACCTGGGATGGACTTTTCCTCCAGGAATCTGTCCAATCCCCTTTGGAAGGCATCCAGGCCAGATGCCATCACCACATCCTGTGGCAGGGAGTTCCACAAACTAACAACGCACTGGGTGAATTTTTTTTTCTTTTGTCTGTTCTCCATCTACTTGTCCTCCATCCACTTGCGTGTCCTCCATACACTCCTTCCTGGTGACAAAGTTGTTGCCGTCAAGTGCCTCCAAGTTGGTACAGAATTTGAAAGCCCCTAATAGGGCTTTCAAAGTCCGTGAGATATTTCAGGAGGGGTTTCCCCAGCTGTTTGCCCAGTGAATTTCCGTGGCCGAGTGGGGATTTGAACCCAGGTTTTTTCTTGTCGTTCTATCCATCACACCTACTCACACACAGTTGACCGAGAGGGTTTCATAAAACTCTTGCGTTGAAATATACCTCCCTAGGGGTGGAATAGCAGGAGAAGGATTTGTGCTCCAGAATAGCACCAGGTGAATCCGAAAGATGCTGAGTTTTGTTAATCCATTAATAGCGCCGGAAATAATGTATGTGACCCATGCATAAGCTAGTTTAGAATAAAGGCTTCAAAGAGCCCCCTCCTTTCCCCCTCTCTGATTGTGAAAATGCTGACATCAATATTCAAAGTATTTTTTTCCGACTGGGCAGAGACGTCACTTGTATTCTCCATAGCAAAGGGGGGTAACTCTTGACAGTTCTCTTTCTCTGTTTTAAAATGGAAAAGAGCAGTTTTAATTGACATTTTACAACGTGGAAGCCCTAAATTTGGTAGTCAGTTCCTCCTGCTTGCGTTTTCTTCTCCTCGGTCTCCTTGTCAGTCACTTTATTTATGTGATGGTTGGTGTGGCTGTTGCTGGCGTGGTTCCAAGCCTCATTGTCAGAGGGAGGGAGGCGTTTGAATATTTGGAGCGAAGAGGGAAAGAAAGCGCTGTTTAGAAAACGCGTCAGTTTTTCAAAGTGAAGCATTCTCTTCAGTTTTTCCTCTGGAACCCATTCCCGCTGTTTTGCTTCCCATATTATGGAATCCTGCTGCCCCGGAGCTGTGATTAATCTCCTTCTTCGTTTATTTCAAGACAAGTCTAAAGATACACCTCCTCTTCATCATCATCATAATCATGGTGCAGTGGTGAAACACCTGTGCTGCAGGTAAAACTGTGCTCACGACCTGGGGTTCAATCCCAGGTAGCTGGCTCATGGTTGACTCAGCCTTCCATCCTTCCGAGGTCAGTAAAATGAGCACCCAGCTTGCTGGGGTGGGGGGTGGGGGTAATGTGTAGCCTGCACAATTAAATAGCAAACCACTTCCTTCCATACGAACCTACCTGGCAATTAAGATAGAGCCAGGGTGCCCTTTTGAAAGAGCAATCCCTCAAGGAGGTGAGAGGGATGGCTTGCAGACACAGGGCCTTCTTGGCAGCTGCCCCCAAGCTATGGAACGCCCTCCCATGTGAGATCCGCCTGGCGCCAACATTGATGACATTTCGGTGCCAGGTGAAAACCTTCCTGTTCCAGAAGTTTTTTAATTGATACAACATAGACGGTGGGTCCTCTGATGGCTATTTTAGTGTAATGATTTTAGTGTAAGGTTTTGATTATTGCTTTAATTATTTATGGATATTTGATGTTTTAACTATTTTAATTCTTTGATTGTAAGCCGCCCAGAGACCTTTGGGTAGTGGGTAGCATATAAGTTGTAACAAACAAACAAACAAACAAACAAACAAACAAACAAACAAACAAACAAACAAACAAACAAACAAGCAAGCAAGCAAGCAAACAAGCAAACAAACAAACAAACAAACCGCCCAGAGTGTTTGAAGTGCTATGGGACAGTATTTAAGCAGAACACTTTGCTTTTGCTTTTGCTTTTGCTTTTGGTTTAGAACAGCAGAACTGGATGGGACCCCATAAATCAGGCATGTCCAAACTTCGGCCCTCCAGATGTTTTGGGCCACAACTCCCACCGTCCTTTGCCATTGGCAATACAGGCTTGGAATTCTGGGAGTTGTGGTCCAAAACATCTGGAGGGCCCAAGTTTGGACATGCCTGCTAAATCATCAAATCCAGCCCCTCTTCCGGAGGCCCGGTGGGGAATCAAACTTTAATCCAGATACATAAATCACAGACTTGTCCACCATCACCATCTGGATCATGGACCCCAGCCCCTGTCAAGGAGGCCCAATGGGGAATCAAAATCCCAAGCAAGGGCATATCAAGGGGTGTGTGTGGCGTCAGGCCGCATTTGCCCTGGGGCACAGCAATCTGGGGGCGCCTGGAGGGGGAGCAGGAGGAGGAAGCCGTGCGTCCTCCCACCATCAGTCCTCCTTTCCCCATCTAACTCTCCATAGGAGTATATTTTCAAGGAATCCCCAGAATCCTCCCACAATAAGGCAAAATGGGGACAAGAAGTGAGAGGGGGAGGCATGTCGGAAAACGATAGTGCCCTGCTATCCAGTGGCCCCAAAGCACTGCAACTCTGCAAGCATACACTTCAGGACCACTAAAGCATATGTCTGCAGTGACCCCACTAGAGGTAATGTTTTTAGGGAGACAAGAAGACTTGTTTATTTCTTGTTTTGCATTTCCCCACCAATTAGCAATCACGCCAAGGCTTTCATATGCCAAGGCTCTCTCTCTCTCTCTCTCTCTCTCTCACTCACACACACACACACACAGAGAGAGAGAGAGAGAGAGAGAGAGAGAGAGAGAGAGAGAGAGAGAGAGAGACCCTCTGCCGCCGCATACCAGGTGACCGGTGAAGCAGGCAGGAGTGCAGGAAGCATGGTGGCCGTGGTGCCCTCCTCCTCCTCCTCCTCCTCCTCCTCCTCCTCCTCCTCCTCCTCGCCTCGCTTCGGGCCACTGCTACTGCACACACACTCTCTCTCACACACAAACACCCGTCGGCCCCCCACCCCACCCCACCCAAGCGCACGCACATGCAGGCCCCATGCCAGCAGGATTGGGCCCCCGTTGCTGGGTGGGTGTGATGCGGTGGGGGGGGGCGGGAGGAGGGGTGCAAAAATGGACTTGGTCCCCAGGTGTTCCAAATCCTTGCTACGCCTCTGCTCCCAAGCTCTGGCTTCAAAACCAGAGTCCTAAACCACTGAGTTAAAACATTACTCTAAAATGTTTTTGATGATGACTATTTGCACTTTGCAAGCTGTCTGTAACATTATTCCTGAAAATAACGTCTGAGGAACTGTCCATGAATGATCAGGTTACAATGCAGCAATCCGTTTTTAAGGTGCTACAATGTTTTATCTTTACTTTTTTCATGCTTTCTTTAGTTTTCACCTGATATATTATTCCACAAAAGTCCACATTAAAATATAACACTTGGTGGATATGATTGAGACATACAAAATTATGCAGGGCATGAGTAAAGTGGAGAGAGGGAAACTCTTCTCCCTCTCACAAAATGCCAGAACTAGGAGGACATCCACTCCAATGGAGGGTTGGGAGAGTGAGAACAGACAAAAGAAAATATTTTTTCACCCAGCGCGTTGTTAGTCTGTGGAACTCCCTGCCACAGGATGTGGTGATGGCATCTGGCCTAGATGCCTTCAAAAGGGGATTAGACAGATTCCTGGAAGAAAAGTTCATCACAGGTGACAAACCATGATGGAGATGTGTCATCTCCAGGCTTAAAACCAGGGAACATCAAGAGCCAGATGCAGGGGAGTGCTATCAGGACACATATACCTAGTCTCATGCGCTCCCAGATGCATCTGGTGGGGCTACTGTGAGATACAGGAAGCTGGACTAGATGGGCTTTGGGCCTGTTCCAGCATGGCTCTTCTTTATGTTCTTATGTTCTTACGACTTTGAGATGCCACAATGTTTTTGCATTGTTTGTTTTTGGTTTTTGTCTGAAACCAAAGGATAAAGAAGCCCAAATATTGCTTAAAAATGGAATTATTTAACAGCGTCTTTAACACTTACATCTCCTGGCTTCTTTTTAAAAACAACAAAACAAAAATTAAAACAAAAACAATCTATACCAATGTTAGACTTGACAGGGTTATCTACTGTATATTTGAATGTGGTTTTTTTTGCCCCTGTCTTACAAATTTTAAGTTGTAACCTGTATACTACCTAGAATAGTGTCTGCAGTAATGACATACTATATGAATAAAATTGATCCAGTCAATTCAGTCAATCCATTATTCACTGGAGGGGTGAGGTAAACCTGTAAGAATGAGGGCAATGGTTTGATTATAATATCATAATGCTTTTCTTCCACTAATCTGAACATTTTTTTAAAAAATGATACCCTGGAGACAAAGAATGTACTGTTCATCAAATTCAGAAGAATTCCTTCACAGGGATAACTACCTTCACCTTTCTATCTGTTCTTTTCCCCTTACTTTCAAGTAGCACATGCAGGAATTACCTCATCTCTAGCCACAAATTTATCATGCCAAGAGTTTAAAACCATATGTTACTAAAGATGAGATAATTCCTGCACACATTATTGGAAAGCAAGGTCAGAGAGTGGCAGATGCCAAGAGGAAGGTGACTTCAATGACATTCTCAGACCTGCCAATTTAAGTAATTAGCGGCATTAAGCTTTTCTTTCATAACAAAAGGCCCTTCCCACAAGATCTGACAGCGTTCAGGACTAGCACCTGGTCCCCCACATGAAAATCATGGTGTTTTTGCCTTTGCATATCTGTCATCCCTGTACCATCATGGAAACTCCACTTATAGACACTTCTTTCTTATAAAGACCTGTCTTTATAAGAAAGAAACACAGCTAGCTGCACAGGAAAGAGCCTGTTCAAATACGTCTGTGAAGATTCTCAGTCATCCAGGTTCGTTTAACTGGGAGTTGAGTCATGGCTACTGGACTTCTTTTTTTTTTGAGAGATAGAAACGTTTCGCTGTTCATCCAAACAGATGAACAGACCGATGAAGCTGTTTGGATGAACAGCGAAACGTTTCTATCTCTCTCAAAAGTCCAGTAGCCATGACTCAACTCCCAGCCTGTTCAAATCATTCAACCTTGAAAAACTGGAAACTCCTCAGCAGCAGGGAGCGAGATGGCTGGAAGTCACTTTTTTCAGGCAAAATGAAAAGACTGAAGGGAGATATGGGAGCACTTTTCAAGTACGGTGGTACCTTGGTTTAAGAATGCCTCGATTAAAGAATAAAGCAAAGCAAAGCAAAGCAAAGTGTTCTGCTTATGTACCGCCCCATACCATTTCAAGTAGTCGCTGGGTGGTTTATAGTTTAATTACAGTCTGTAGGCTACACATCCCCCCCCCCAGCAAGCTGGGTACTCATTTTACCAACCTCGGAAGGATGGAAGGCTGAGTCAACCATGAGCTGGTTATCTGGGATTGAACCCCAGGTAGAACACTTTGCTTTTTTGCTTTTTCTATCCAGTTCCTGAACTACTGGGACAAAGGCCCTCTATTTCTGTGAGGGGAAAAAACATCCCAGAGGACAAAAAAGGGCTTTAAAATTGATTTCATCACTCATTCTTCTGGAGGGGGAAAATGGCAAACTGAATGCAAGGGGAAGAAGAGGAAGAAAGTGTTCTGCTTATACACCGCCCCATTCCACTTCAAGCAGTCTCTGGGCGGTTTACAGTTTCAATTACAACCTGCAGGCTACACATTGCCCCCACCCCCCGAGCAAGCTGGGTACTCATTTTACTGACCTTGGAAGGATGGAAGGCTGAGTCAACCCTGAGCCTGCTACCTGGGATTGAACCCCAGGCCGTGAGCACAGTACAGACATTTAACCACTGTGCCACGAAAAGAAAAGAAATTTATTGGAAACAGGGATGCCTTGATTTAAGAATTTTTCTAAGTGGGATGCCCCAGTTTAAGATTTTTTTGGTAAGGCATTAAAAGTCGATGTCTGGTGTTCACATGACAAAAAGAATGGAGAAAATGCCTTGGTTTAAATGGAATGCCCTTGTTTGCCTTTTTTTCTGAACTCTAGAACAGATTAATTGGTTTTCAATGCATTCCTATTGGAAATTGCGTTTTGGTTTAAGAATTTTTTGCCATACCAAACGGTCCAGAGAACAAATTAATTACTTAAACCAGGCATGACCAAAGTGCAGCCCAGGGGCCAAGTGTGGCCCATTTTCAAATTTCGAGCAGCCCGCAGCCAATTCTCCCTGCCGGCTCAGCCTGCCATGCATCCATGCCAGCTGACCCTCTCCATGCCAGATGGAGATGTCAGCTTGTAGTTTTATGGTTTGCCTGCCCCGCTGCCTCCATCTGTCACCCCAGCTACCCGCCCAGCCTACTCACCCCTGGCTCCATTGCTGCAGCATTTTCCCCATGTTGTACAGGCTTGTCCAAAGTCCATCTCAGGGGCCAAATATGGCTGAATGGTCGCCCCCCACACATATTTTCACCTCACCAAATCTGGCCCTCCTTGCAAAAAGTTTGGACACCCCTCACTTAAACTGAGGTATTGAAAGGCTGTCTTACAGAGGAGGGTCTGTCCTCCGTCATCCCTGAGGGCAGGAGTCACAACAATGGGCTCAAGTTACAGGACGCCAGATTTAGGCTAACCATCGGGGGGGGGGAACTTCTTAACTGTTAGAGAGAGCAGTATGGCAGTGGACCTTGGGAGGTGGTGATAGTTCCATCACTGGAGGCATTCAAGAGAAATTTAGATCACCATCTGTCGGAACTGCTTTGATTTGTATCCCTGCATGGAGCAAGAGGTTGGACTCTATGGCCTTACAGGCACCTTCCAACTTCACAATTCTACAGTTCTATGGGAAAAAGGCTTCACCGATTCAAACCGGCCTTTGGACCATGTGGCCACTCAAAAATGCTTCAGATTCAGTCATTTTAATCAGCAGAGCAAATCCCATGGCGTTGGAGCACCCTTGCCTAAGACACAGGTTTCAGCTCAGAAATAATGTGAAAGCAAAGCAACATGTTCTGCTTATATACCGCCCCGTAGCACTTCAAGTAATCTCTGGTGTGGGGATTCCATAACCCAACAGACTCTGAACCCCAATAAGTTGGCAGCACCAAGACAGGCTTTAGGCCGTGGATTTCCAGAGGCATCCCGAGTAGAGATGGGCACGCCTTAGCGGTATTCCCGTTTCCGTTTCCGTTACTCATATCCGTTACTCTACGGAAACGGAAACGGGAATTACTCCACCAGAATTCGAGCTCGAACCGACGAACGAACAATTTGGTCTGATTTGTCGTGCTCGTTACTTGCATCGCGCAATGCCAAGCGGCACAGAAAAAAAGTTTTTAAAAGTTAAAAAAAAACCCGATTCCCGGCCCTAAAAGTAGGCGAAAACTGTCTGAGGGCACCTACCAGGCCAGAAGGGTGTTTTATTTGGGGGGGGTTTCCCCGCCCCCCTCTCCTTGGCTATTGCTACTGCTGCGCTGCTGGTACCAGGCTGGGAGGGCGCATCCATTTGCCATGCAGTGCGGGGGATCCAAAATGGCGACCGCAATTTTTTTTTTTTTGAAATCGTTGCCCAAAACCCCACCAAAGCACCACAGAAACATGCGAAAATTAGCTATTTTAAATGCTTGAATTTTTAGAGTAGCAGCAGTGGGTTTTTCTTGCAAAAAAAGTCTCCGTTGATTTTATTTTATTTTATTTTATTTTATTTTTTTACACCTGCGCATTCGCAATGATGGGCTCGCCCATGGGAGGGGACCATGCAAAGTTTTGGAGCCATTCCACCAATCGCATGGCCAGGTTTTGCTGACTGTACCAGGCTGGGAGGGCGCATCCATTTGCCATGCAGTGCGGGGGATCCAAAATGGCGACCGCAATATTTTTTTTGAAATCGTTGCCCAAAACCCCACCAAAGCACCACAGAAACATGTGAAAATTAGCTATTTTAAATGCTTGAATTTTTACAGTAGCAGCAGTGGGTTGTTCTTGCAAAAAAAGTCTCCGTTGATTTTATTTTATTTTATTTTATTTTATTTTTTTACACCTGCGCATTCGCAATGATGGGCTCGCCCATGGGAGGGGACCATGCAAAGTTTTGGAGCCATTCCACCAATCGCATGGCCAGGTTTTGCTGACTGTACCAGGCTGGGAGGGCGCATCCATTTGCCATGCGGTGGGGGGGGATCCAAAATGGCGACCGCAATATTTTTTTTGAAATCGTTGCCCAAAACCCCACCAAAGCACCACAGAAAGATGCGAAAATTGGCTATTTTAAATGCTTGAATTTTTACAGTAGCAGCAGTGGGTTTTTCTTGCAAAAAAAAGTCTCCGTTGATTTTATTTTATTTTATTTTTTTACACCTGCACATTTGCAATGATGGGCTCGCCCATGGGAGTAGACCATGCAAATTTTCCACCAATCGCATGGCCACTTGGCCAGGTTGACCACAGAGACTTCTGGGATGTGCCAATCGGGCATAAACAGCCCACTAATCGTAGCCCAAACCCAAACCCTAAGCCTAACCCATACACCAGTACACTGTCCTTCTAAGTGGGTCAGAGCGGCACCCAGAGGTGCACCCCAATACTCACCCTAACCTCACCCGTAACTAGCTTAACCCTAGCCGTTCCGCTAACCCGTCTTAACCCTAAGCCAGATCTACTTGCATTGCACTACATGCAAGTACGTGAGACACAGCGGGTGCAAAGAGTCTGCCAGTCCGTCACTTGTGGCTCTGGCTGACTCCTGCAGCTCCCTCCAGGAGCCCGCTACCCCCTCCCCAAACCAGTACTAACGACAACGAAAAAACGAACCGACTAATTTTTGCAAATTTTCGCGAAAAACGGAAACGAGCCGAAACGGAACCGGCCCGACTAACGACAACTCGAAAATATTTTTTTTCAAGTCGTGCCCATCTCTAATCCCAAGACCAAGAAAGAACCCGGTGGTTAAGCTGACCTAGAGTTGACCTACTAGCTCAAGGACGCAGCGAAGCAGATGGCAATGCCAGAAAAACAATGGCAGGATATCAGGGCACATCTGGTCTGTGATTGAGCCCAAAGCTCCCCTTCCTCTGTCTTTATCAATAACTCCCAACTAGCTAAGTATGTTCCTCTGAGATAAGGTGCATTCCCCCCCCCACCAATGGAATGCATTACGTGACCAAAAGACCATACTTCCTCTGTCTATTCCTATTGTGTTACTGTTATCAATAAAGCTCTGGGTCCCAAGCGCAGCTCAAAAAGACACTCGGAGAAACTCACTCAGACACACACACAGAGAGAGACACACACAGAGAGACACGCAGCCTGGGATCACAGATGATTGTACCCCAAAATTTTGTGTATGCATAATTAGTAATGCTACACTCTGGGCAGTTTACAGTTTAATTACAGTATGCAGGCTACACAATGCCCCCCCAGGCAAGCTGGGTACTCATTTTACCAACCTTAGAAGGATGGAAGGCTCAGTCAACCCTGAGCCTGCTACCTGGGATTGAACCCCAGGTCGTGAGCACAGTTTTTGCTGCAGTACAGGAATTTAACCACTGTGCCATATAAGCCCAAGACTTGGTAGGGACCAGCAAGATGACTTCAGGAGGAGCAGCAAAAGCGGGGTCCAGGCAGAACTGGAGAAGACAAGCATATCCAGATAAATAATGTGACAATCTATCTATCTATCTATCTATCTATCTATCTATCTATCTATCTATCTATCTATCTATCTATCTATCTATCTATCTATCTATCTATCTATTGGTTTCTCTATGAATCAAAAGCTCAATTCTGAGATGCACATGGCGTACATGCATGATGGAGTCTCAATGTACAGTATATGCTACCCATCGGTGTTCGCCTTGAGCTCCAACCTTTGGCTACTGCGTGTACGTTTATTGCTAAGCTGTTATGAAGCCTTGCCTTCCTTTCCTTTGCCTTTTATGGTCCCCTCCAAAAGAAAAAGGACTATGCCCAAATGTTACGTAGTCTTCCGTTAACTCCTGAATGACAACTCCGCATGGAACACTGTGAGTCAGTGAGTTTCTAGAGGAAAGGAAAAATTAACTCATCCACCAAGAATAAATCCACTGGCAGAACTCAAAGGAATCTCACAGGGCTTTTTTTTTAAAAAAAGAAGAATGCTAATAACAACACAAGATGCTTATTTGAAGGCTGTCTCAGCTATAGAAATGGCTTTCCATTGCTTAAGGGCCATATTAATGCTCAAGAACAAGGCATCTGCCAAGTTGAGGAAGATCCGCCACTGCCACCACCACCGAGCTGCTACTGCCAGTAAGAACCCAAACCGGTTTGGGTTCGTACAATTTTGTTTGCAATCATCATCAAACCCAGTCATGGCCTGGGAGTAGAAGTTTACAGGAAACCCACCCACACAGATCATTACTTACTGTTTGACTCCCACTATCTATTACATCATGAATTAGGAGTAATCAGGACCCTAAGCCACAGAGCAGAGAGCATCCCCACCTCCACAGAAGCCAAGAAGAAGGAAGACGGGCACCTGAGGACAGCCCTTAAGGCCTGTGGATATCCAAGGTGGGCCTTCAACAAAGCAGTGGGCCATCCCAGAAGAACAAGGGATCAGCCTGAGACCCAGACCCGACGGAAGAACCTGGTCTGCCTTAGTGTGTTTGTGGGTTTGAAGTAAACAGGGATGTGGTGTTTGCCAAAAATCTTTTTAAGCTTTTCAGACACTGCATGGCTGGAGTGTCTGAGAAGCTTAAAAGGATTTTTGGCAAACACCACATCCCTGTTTACTTCAAACCCACAAACACACTAAGGCAGAGACTCGTCCACCCGAAGGACCACCTGACACCAAAACACAAAGAAGCAATATAGTATCTGCTGTCCAATGCAGTGAGGAGTGTGAAGACCTCTACATTGGAGAAACTAAACAACCATTAAATAGGGACTCGGGACTAGGGATGGGCACGAAACGGAAAAATGGTGTTTCATTTCGTTCCATTTCGTCCCCACCCACATTTCGTTTCATTTCGTTTAATATGACTTTTTTTTAAATTGTACAAAATGAAACAATAATGAAATGTTTCATTTCTCTGGGGGCTTGTACTTACCCTGCATCCTCCTCCTTCTGGGTTCCAGGAGCCTCTGGGCTCTGACGGGGCTCCAGCAGCGTCGCTCGCTACCCCGCACTGGATCGTTGGTTCCAATGGGGAGCATAGCCAGAGAAGCGCTGAGTCTTTTCATTTTTTCCTTTTTGCTGCAGAAGCAAGCACTGATGCCATCAGCACTTGCTTCTGCAGCAAAAAATAAAATGTTTAGTAGACCCAGCGCTTCTCTGGCTATGCTCCCCATTGGTGTGTGGAGGGGAGAAGCGGCTGGTAACTTCTCGGTGGCAGCAGCGTCGGCAACAGGCGCAGGGCCTCCTGGCACCCCTGCTGGCCCGCTCCAGCCTGCGTCCCCGGTGGCAGCGGTGGTGGGTGCGGGTGCAGGGGTGTTCAACAGCAGCAGCAGCAGCAGCAGTAAGACCAGCAGGTAAGGGCCCATTTCACAGACTGAACGAAATGGTTCATTTTAGTGGGGAAAACACAACCGTTTCATTTCATCTGTAATGAAACGCTGCTTCACCTTTTTGTTTCATTTCGTTTCGTTTTGTTACGTAACGAAGTGACGAAACAGCATTTCATTTTTTGTTTTGTGCCCATCCTTACTTGGAACCAGAATCAGCAGTACACTTCCACTTGAAGGACAAAGGGCACTCATTCAAAGATGAGAATGTAAACATATAAGACAGAGAAGAGAAGTGGTTTGAGGGGTCAGGGAAGCCATTCATGTGAGCATTGAAAACCCCTCCCTCAACAGAGTTTGGGGCCTCAGGCACAATTCTACTTATCAGGCAGTGATTTCAACAATCCCCAGACAAATAAAAAATAGTTCCCACCTCCACCTGCAAGACCATGGCTAATGAATCATACTTGATCAGTGTTGGGAAGGTTGTAAAGGTGGGACTTTCTCCCACCTTAGGCCATTGTCCACCTAATGCAGTGTTTTTCAACCTTTTTTGGGCAAAGGCACACTTGCTTCATGAAAAAAATCACGAGGCACACCACCATTAGAAAATGTTAAAAAATTTAACAAGCGGGGGAGAGGAGTAGATCGAGCCATGGCTCGAGACCACCCCCCGTGCACCTGGGGATGATGGGCTGCGCGGTTGCAGGATGCGCCGGGCGGGCGAGCGACCTTGGGGTCCCGCGGCGGGGGGGCACCGGCGATGGTGGAGGCGTCGTCGTCGTCGTCGGGGCCAGGCCTGGGCCGGGCGGCGTGCCTGGTGACGGGGGCGTCACAGGGCTTTGGGCGAAGCGTGGCGCAGCTGGCGGCGGCGCGCCTGGCGCCGGGCTCGCTCCTGCTGCTGTCGGCACACTCGGTGGGCGTGCTAGGCGAGCTGGAGGGTGAGCTCTGTGCCGCCTACCCGGAGCTGCGCGTCCAGGCCCTGCCCGCCGACCTGGGCGCCGACGAGGGGCTGCAGCATGTGGCCCGGGACGCTGCCGACGCCCTGCACCGCCACCATGACGGCGCTCGCCTCCAGCGCCTCCTGCTCGTCAACAACGCCGGTGAGCGCGCGCGGGCGACTGGCCGGCGGGAGCGCGCGGGGGGAGGTCGTCGGGGGAGTCGCCTCCCCGCCTGCGAGCGGCGGCCACCAGGGATCCGCCGAGAAGCGCCGCCCCCGGGACCGGCCGGGTCGCGCACCTGCCCTCTTCCCCTCGCCTCCGCACGGCCCAGGGGCTGGGGGTCGGGGCTGGGGGTCGCGTCCCCGGACCCCTGGCTTCTATTGCTGGAGGGCAGCCCGCGGGATGTGCCAGGAGGGATGGCAGGTCCGCTGGCGAGTGGTGACGCCTTCTTCTTCTTCTTCTTCTTCTTCTTCTTCTTCTTCTTCTTCTTCTTCTTCTCCTCCTCCTCCTCCTCCTCCTCCTCCTCCTCCTCCTCCTCCTCCTCCTCCTCCTCCTCTTTCAGGCTCGCTGGGCGACGTCTCCAAAGCCTTCGTGGACTTGCCCCCCCCTCTCTCTCCTCCCACCCTCGCGCTCCTTCCCAGCAATCACCACTTCCTGCACGCCCAGGGCGCATGCGCCGACAGGAGGCTCTGGTCCTCCTCCTCCTCCTCCTCCTCCTCCGGCTGCTCCTTCACGGCACACCAGGCAACATCTCGCGGCACACTTGTGTGACACGGAACAGCGGTTGAAAAACGCTGACCTAATGAGCCTATTGAGCCTATTGTTTACCTAACGAGCCTATTCAGGCCATTGTCCACCTGATGAGCCTGTTTCAGACAAGGTTGAGGTGAGGTCAAAGTGAAATATAAAATGGAATAATCGCCACTAGCTTTCCTCAGACTGACGAAGCTGTTTGGATGAGCAGTGAAACATTTCAATCTCTGAAGAAAAAGAAGTCCAGATGCCATGACTCAACTTCCAGATAAACCCAACTGGATGATTGAGAATCTTCACAGACTTCTGTAACTATGTTTAGGTTCTTACCCTCCTATGCTATTTGTGAATGGATGATCTCCATTATTTTTTACCTTCTGCTCCTATTTAATAGTCCTCAAGCCCACTGTTATGCTGCTGCACTCTGCAAGCAAATATCGCAAGCATTCCCACAATTCAGTGGCTGCGGGTCCATAGGACCACTGTATGCTTCTGTTTTCTCACCATCTGTGTTCCCTCCGCTCCCATCAAATGGCAGAACTTTTGTGCTGCGCCCTCTTCCAGCCGGACGGAAGGAAGGAGAGCTCTAGGAAACCAAACACAACAACAAAAAAGAGAGAGTTCACAAAGGAAGGAGGAGGAGGAGGAGAGACTTAATTGAGATAATTTTAGCTGCTTGGAACGGCACCGGCAATCTGCAGAACCATTTGGAAAGGAAAACGGGGAAGGAATCAACCTTCTCACAGGGCGCCGGATGCACCAAATAAGGAGAAAAATGGGAAAAGAAAGCAGGTCCAAGAACCCTGTGGGTGGAAGAATAAGACCCAGTTATGTAAGGCACCAGCTCTTCTATTCTTGTTTTCTGGAATGCTGCATGAACTCTCTATGTCCATATGAACTGGCTGACAGCAGTAGGAGCTACTCATCCTGAAACTTAGTCCACTCATCCTGATGGTCTCTTGCTCTTCAAGCATCTGTTCTAATGGACTGGATGTGTACAACTGAATGCATGCATTTCCTGGACACACAATGGGGTCCTTCACGGAGAGTTCAGTTGCTAGAGAAGGAAGAGGACTGGGCTTCTGAGTCTTCAGTAGTTTTTCAGATGAGGGAACACAGCAGCAGTAGCAGCACCACCACCACCAACATCTGCAGAGGGGGAAGGGACTTATGGATCATGAAGTCAAGCTCCTGCCAAAGAAGCACAGGGGGAGGATCAAAATCCCAGCCTCTGGGGCCACAGCAAGATGCCTAAGCTGCTGAGCTGTCTCCTGCTCCTCCTCCTGCTCCTCCTCCTCGAATCATAGAATCATAGAGTTGGAAGAGACCTCAAGGGCCATCCAGTCCAACCCCCTGCCATGCAGGAACCCCCATCACCGTGCTCCTGACAGATGGCCATCCACTGAGCTATCCATCATCATCATCATCATCATCATCATCATCATCATCATCATCATCATCATCATCATCATCATCACTTACTGAGCCTCGTGGCGCAGTGGTTAAATGCCTGTACTGTAGGTAAAACTGTGCTCACGACCTGGGTTCAATCCCTGGTAGCAGGCTTAAGGTTCACTCAGCCTTCCATCCTTCCGAGGTCGGTAAAATGAGTACCCAGCTTGCTGGGGGGGGGCAATGTGTAGCCTGCACACTGTAATTAAATTTGTAAACCACCCAGAGACTACTTGTAGTGGTATGGGGCGGTATATAAGCAGAACTTTTTGCTTTACCACCACCACCACCACCACCATCCTCCTTCTCTTCCTCCTCCTCTTCCTCTGCGTCTTCCTCCTCCTCTTCCTCCTCCTCCTCATCAAACTGTAAAGGACCCTGTGGCCATTGAGCCCAGCCCCCTTGCAAGGAGCTCCAGTGATCTGAACCATTGAGATATCCCGCAGTTTTCAGCTGATGGAAGCCTTCATTGCATGGCTGTTATCCCTATGAAACATTTCCCATTTAGAAAACCTTTGCAGCCAAAGAAGCCTCCATTCCCCTGTCCAACCCTCAGAGGCTGCAGGCTGGGGCATCATCTCTCCTTCCCAGAAGGGTGGGCAAGTCAGGAGCATCTCATTCTCTGATATTTCAGAAAATCTACAACTGGGGAATGAAGGCATGGGATGTCACGAAGGTGGGGCAGGAGAAGGGTCAGAGGAGGCTTAATCTCTCCTGAGCCCTCCAGGGCTCTTTACCATGCTGCTGGGAAGTGTGCAACAAGAAGTCCCAAGAGTCACAGTTCCTACTTTCTGCCTTGTTCTAAATGACACAACAAACCCAATGTCAGGAATTCAGGATTCAAGTGTGGAGTAGAGATGGGCACGACTTAGCGGTATTCCCGTTTCCGTTTCCGTTACTCGTTTCCGTTACTCTACGGAAACGGTAACGGGAATCACTGCCCCAGACTTCGAGCTCGAACCGACGAACGAACAATTTGGTCTGATTTGTCGTGCTCGTTACTTGCATCGCGCAATGCCAAGCGGCACAGAAAAAAAGTTTTTAAAAGTTAAAAAAAAAACCGATTCCCGGCCCTAAAAGTAGGCGAAAACTGTCTGAGGGCACCTACCAGGCCAGAAGGGTGTTTTATTTGGGGGGGGGGTTCCCCGCCCCCCTCTCCTTGGCTATTGCTACTGCTGCGCTGCTGGTACCAGGCTGGGAGGGCGCATCCATTTGCCATGTAGTGCGGGGGATCTAAAATGGCTACCGCAATATTTTTTTTGAAATCGTTGCCCAAAACCCCACCAAAGCACCACAGAAACATGCGAAAATTAGCTTTTTTTAAAATGCTTGAATTTTTACAGTAGCAGCAGTGGGTTTTTCTTGCAAAAAAAGTCTCCGTTGATTTTATTTTATTTTATTTTATTTTATTTTTTTACACCTGCGCATTCGCAATGATGGGCTCGCCCATGGGAGTGGACCATGCAAAGTTTTGGAGCCATTCCACCAATCGCATGGCCAGGTTTTGCTGACTGTGGGCGCACCATTTGCCATGCGGTGGGGGGGGGATCCAAAATGGCGACCGCAATATTTTTTTTGAAATTGTTGCCCAAAACCCCACCAAAGCACCACAGAAACATGCGAAAAATAGCTATTTTAAATGCTTGAATTTTTACAGTAGCAGCAGTGGGTTTTTCTTGCAAAAAAAGTCTCCGTTGATTTTATTTTATTTTATGTTATTTTATTTTTTTACACCTGCGCATTCGCAATGATGGGCTCGCCCATGGGAGTGGACCATGCAAAGTTTTGGAGCCATTCCACCAATCGCATGGCCAGGTTTTGCTGACTGTGGGCGCACCATTTGCCATGCGGTGGGGGGGGATCCAAAATGGCGACCGCAATATTTTTTTTGAAATTGTTGCCCAAAACCCCACCAAAGCACCACAGAAACATGCGAAAATTAGCTATTTTAAATGCTTGAATTTTTACAGTAGCAGCAGTGGGTTTTTCTTGCAAAAAAAGTCTCCGTTGATTTTATTTTATTTTATTTTATTTTTTTTTTTTTACACCTGCGCATTCGCAATGATGGGCTCGCCCATGGGAGTGGACCATGCAAAGTTTTGGAGCCATTCCACCAATCACATGGCCAGGTTTTGCTGACTGTACCAGGCTGGGAGGGCGCATCCATTTGCCATGCGGTGGGGGGGGGATCCAAAATGGCGACCGCAATATTTTTTTTGAAATTGTTGCCCAAAACCCCACCAAAGCACCACAGAAACATGCGAAAATTAGCTATTTTAAATGCTTGAATTTTTACAGTAGCAGCAGTGGGTTTTTCTTGCAAAAAAAAAAAAGTCTCCGTTGATTTTATTTTATTTTATTTTATTTTATTTTTTTACACCTGCACATTTGCAATGATGGGCTCTCCCATGGGAGTAGACCATGCAAATTTTCCACCAATCGCATGGCCACTTGGCCAGGTTGACCACAGAGACTTCTGGGATGTGCCAATCGGGCATAAACAGCCCACTAATCGTAGCCCAAACCCGAACCCTAACCCTAACCCATACGCCAGTACACTGTCCTTGTAAGTGGGTCAGAGAGGCACCCAGATGCACCCCAATACTCACCGTAACCTCACCCGTAACTAGCCTAACCCTAGCCGTTGCGCTAAGCCGTCTTAACCCTAAGCCAGATCTACTTGCATTGCACTACATGCAAGTACGTGAGACACAGCGGGTGCAAAGAGTCTGCCAGTCCGTCACTTGTGGCTCTGGCTGACTCCTGCAGCTCCCTCCAGGAGCCCGCTACCCCCTCCCCAAACCAGTACTAACGACAACGAAAAAACGAAAAAACGAACCGACTAATTTTTGCAAATTTTCGCGAAAAACGGAAACGAGCCGAAACGGAACCGGCCCGACTAACGACAACTCGAAAATTTTTTTTTCAAGTCGTGCCCATCTCTAGTGTGGAGACTTGGAGAGTTGGTGAAAGCCTGTGTCTAAGCCTGCCCTACCATTTAAAACAGTGACCCCCCCCAACCTTGTCACCCCAGATATTCTGGATTATAAAGCCCAGAAATGCTGTCCAGCTCAGTCAGTGGGGAAGCCTTCTGGGAATTCTAGTCCAAAACCACCTGGGGGTACTTAAGATGGGGCACCGCTAATTTAGAAGGATGTGGGCACATATAACAACCCACTGTAGGCTGTGGGATCGGATGTCCCAAGGGATGTGCCTGTCCAATCAACTCCATAGGAGCTCTGCGAGGTACTGAACCCTACCACCAAAAGGGGTTCTCACCTTGGACAGTTCCCAGAAAGGTAAAAAAGAGCAGATTTCCTACCCATGACTTGAGAGCGAGCAATTCCCACAGTGTGACTTAGGACCAGGTGGAAGGGGAGAGAATATATGAATCTATAAAGCCATCATCTCCTCTTCTTCCTTCTCATCTCAGACGCCCAAAGAGACACAGTGTTTTCCTGAGATATTGCCTACTTCCAGAGACATGGTACTTTTCCTCCACGATATGTTTAATAAGCAAGTTTTATACATAGGCATAGAGATGCACCCATACCACAATATAGAAATGGAAATAAATAAATAAATACATACATACATAAAATGTGGCACTACGGAATCCCCACCCTGCCTCTTTTGGTTGCCTAACAAACTTTCTTCCCATGCAGTGCCGTTCCACTCCCGCATCCTTTTACCCACTTCTCTTAAAAAAAATTTCTGCTGGCAATGAGACCATGACTACCAGAGGCAATTCACCTGATTTGTTGTCAGGAGGGTGAGTATAGCCCTGTGCAGGCCACCAGGTGGGCTTAAGCGTCTGGCCCCTTCTGAGGAACAGCCTGCAGCCAACCCATGTTGCCACCCCTTTCTCCTTCAAATCAACCACAGTTACATCCTCTTTCTCCTTCAAATTAACCACAGTTATTGTTCTTTGTGTTCAGAGAGAGGAAGGCTTGACATCTTTTTCCTTGTGGCCAAAGAGAGTCGTATATATGTGGAAGCTGACTTTAGGGGGGCTTTGGCAACTAAGCTTAAGGCTTCTCCACTTGCACTATCTCTGAATGGAATTCTGTGGGCCCTAAATACTTGTCTCCTCTTTCTATCCACATACCAGTTGCCAGAGAGTTATTTCTATTCAATAGGTATTGCCTCAGCAATCAGTTCCATGCATAGGATAGGCCTAAACACACCCCCTCCTCAACATTCAGCATTCTGTGACCACTGAGCATCTGCAATTTCTGTTAACATCTTTTGCCTCCCTTCCATATTTCTACCAGCTTCAGAGTTCACTGTCTGCGGTTTGCGGGTCCTGTTTTAGCTACATAAGAAGAGACTCGTGGCACAGTGTTTAAGTGCCTCTACTGCAGGTAACACTGTGCTCATGAACTGGGGTTCAGTCCCCGGTAGCCGGCTCATGGTTGACTCAGCCTTCCATCCTTCAGAGGTCGGTAAAATGAGTACCCAGCTTGCTGGTGGGGGGCATTGTGTAGCCTGCATTCTGTAATTAAAACTGTAAACCACCCAGAGACTACTTGAAGTGGTATGGGGTGGTATATAAGCAGAAAACTTTGCTTTGCTTTTTTAGACACTTTGTCACAAAGATTTCTGTGGGTGCACACACACACACACACACACACACACACACACACACACACACACACACACACACACACACACACACACACACACACACACACACACACACTCTTCCTTCAACAGTTTCATCATCTTCCGATGCCATATTCACTCATTCTACCCTGTGTGTACTGCTTTTAAAGCAAGCTTATTTCCCCCTTGGCTTTTCCTAATAATGAGGTTCTTTAATTGCCTGTAATTCTGCTGCTCCATTTCACTTCCGTCCTTTTCAAACCTTCTGGCTTGCGTTGCCAGCCTAATGGCTTCCTCTGTCGCCCTCTTTGGTGCCTTTCCTTCCAAATGCGACAGCTTCGGCTTTTCAAATAATATTTGCTTTTGAATTGTTCCACTCTAATTCTCCTCTCTTGCCCCTTTCATGATTTCTCTTCAGGCTAATTCTGAGGTATTTGTATGCCTCCCTTTCTCATTTGAAATGTTCTGTCAGCCATTTAAACTCCCAGTCTACTTTTAATCAAAATCAAATCACCATCTTTCACTGCATTTTCTCCTGTGCTTCATTTTACTCTATTCATCACCTATTGTTTTACAGGTCTCTGAGGAAGGCCATTACACCTAATAAATGAGCCACTTAATTATTACACAGTCTATTTTATGTCCAACCACCTGCTTCTTACACTGTATTGTACAATATAGTGTGGAGAGATTAAGGAGGAATGTACATCAGGGAGATTCCTCAGTGGCCTTCCTTCTCTGAATGTTTAGCCATGTTGGACAATTATGTCATAGAATTGTGAAGTTGGAAGAGGCCTATAAGGTCATCGGGTCCAAGACCCTGCTCAAGGCAGGAATGCAAGTTAAAGATATCTCTACCAAGTGGTTGTCTTACATTCCTCTTGAATGCCTCAATTGTGACTCATAGAATCCTAGAATCCTAGAGTTGGAAGAGACCTCAAGGGCCATCTAGTCCAACCCTCTGCCATGCAGGAACCCCCATCACAGGACTCCATGTGTGGAGCCTTGTGGAACTCTACACATGGAGGCACAAGCCACCTCTTGAGGTCATTGGTTCCATTGTCAGACTGTTCTAACAGTTAGGAAGTTTCCCCAGAGATCTGGCTTCCTGTAATTTGAGCCCGTTGTTGTGTGTCCAGCACTCTAAGGTGGTTATTTCACATCCCATTCGTCCCTCCTTGCTGCCCCATTTGGGACCAGTAAAAAAACCTTACTTCATGTCCATAGCATGACAGCAAAAAGTTGTCTTGACCATGCTCCCGGAACCGGCAACAGAGCGTGACAAGACGTACCTGCTCCTGGGCTGGGGAATTCTTTTGTCTCGGTTCCTGTTCCGGGACAAGGTCCCATGAGGTAATAACTGTCACGCAATGAAGGCAATCTTTCACTTGTCAACTTGCGTCCGTCCATTTCTCTCGTACTTTTGAGTGCTGTGGATCGACATTTCGAATAGACGAAGTGCAGGGTGTGTGGTGCTCCCTTTATTTTTATGTTTTGTTTTTCAAAAAAGCAAATCTTGTCACAAAACAAGGCTGTGAAGTAACACTTGTCACGAGACAAGTTATCACAACCATGAGTAAATGGAAACAGGGACTTGACAAGGACAAAACCACGTGACCGCGAACAACACTGTCACGGTACAAACGTAATCGCGGAAGAAGGTAGGATGTGAAGTAACTGCCTAAGTTGATTGAAAAAAGACCTTGCCCTTCGTCTGTAGGACAGCCCTTCAATTCTTTAAAAAGTGCTCTCCTATCATCCCCCATCTCCTTTTCTCAAGGCTAAACCTGCCCAGTCCTTTCTGCCCTCCTAGGGTTTGGATTGGTTTCCAGTCCACTTATTCTTGCCCTCCTCTGAACTTCCTCCACTTTGTTGACATCCTTCTTAAAGTGTGGTGTCTAGAAGTGGACACAGTACAGGATATGAGGCTTAAGTAGTTCCTCACAGATACTACTCCTTCTGGGAAAGATCTGTAAACAAACAAACAAACAAACAAACCTAAGGTTGGGAACCACCGGTCTCTCACTCTTTCCTTCCAAGATTGCTGCAACAGACAAACAGGGCCATCCTTCCCATTGGAATGGAAGCAATCTCATTCTAAGAGTTTGAAATGAAGATTTTATATCGAAAGGCTTCTTTTATCTTCCCAGCTGCTGAGAATGCCATTAGGCACCAAGCCATCACATAGGCAAGAACACTGAGGAGCAAAAGTGCTGCACGTACACAGATTTCCCCTCCCCACTTGAAGGATATGAAACCTCTTTAAATGTAAAGAATTCTCTCATGTAAACCAAAGCTGTCATGCGAAATGTGAACGTTCCTGCATACCATCAACCTTGTTAGAAGCCAAAGATTAGGGCTCAGCAAGAGTGCCGTTGTTTTTCCTCTTTAAACCTTCCTAGTTAAATGGCACTTCAGCCAAAGCTGAGACTCCCCAATCTCCAAGAATACAAGATTCCATGCCTTGCATTGACTCAGAATCATTTGGCTCTCCTTGGATCCCAGAGAGCTTGGCAGGGAGGACGATCTGAAAAGTTCAAGCATTTATGCCATATGCTTCTAAGCCAACATGTACCAAAATTTTCTCCTGAGCTCGGAAGGGAAAATTACATTTTTGACAGAGGGAAATTCATAACCCTTTGTTCTTGTTCCAAATGTACGGTAGACACATGGAAAGAGAACGTTGCCACTTGATTTGGGCATTCCGGAAATCAGAGGACAGAAATTTAGAATAGAACTGCAAGTCCTTGAGTTGTACATTGAAATTAGATATCTGATGCCTTTGACTGCATGGCCGGAGGTACAAGGGTGCTCTATGTAAGGGTATCATGGTTTCAGGACGACTGTTGTCAGCAGTCTTCAAGTCAACCTGTACTTCAAGACCAAGATATCAGGGGTTAGCTCCAACACTCAGGTTTATGGATCCAACCTTGGGTCTTAAGTTTGGAAATGTCAGAGAACAGAACAAAGGACCCTCTGATTTTAAGGCATAGTTCTGGACACCACACTTTAAGAAGGATGACAGAAAACTGGAGCAAGTGCAAGGGAGGGAGGAATATCAAGAAAAATGTCTTAACTGTTAGAGCAGTACAACAGTGGAACCCATGACCTCAGAAGGAGGTGAGGGCTCCAACACTGGAGGCATGTAAAAGAAAATTGGACATGAGAACATAAGAACAACCATTCTAGATCAGGACAAAGGCCCATCTAGTCTAGCTTCCTGTATCCCACAGTGGCCCCACCAGGTGCCTCTGGGAGCGCATGAGACTAGATATCAGTCTCCTGATACCACTCCCCTGCATCTGGCCCTTGAAGTATCCCAGTTTTGAGCCTGGAGATAACACATCTCCCCATCATGGTTTGTAACCTGGGATGGACTTTTCCTCCAGGAATCTGTCCATTCCCGTTTGAAGGCATCCAGGCTAGATGCCATCACCACATCCTGTTGCAGGGAGTTCCACAGACTAACAACGCACTGGGTGAAAAAATATTTTCTTTTGTCTGTTCTTACTCTCCGAGCCCTCAATTTGAGTGCATGTCCCCTAGTTCTGGTATTTTGTGTGAGGGAGAAGAGCTTCCCTCTATCCACTTTACTCATGCCCTGCATTATTTTGCACATCTCAATCATATCCCCCCTCAGGCGCCTTTTTTTCCAGACTAAAGAGCCCCAAACGTTTTAGCCCTTCCTCATAAGGGAAGTTCCCTAGCCCAGTAATCATTTTAGTCGCTCTCTTCTGCACCTTTTCCAGTTCCACTAAGTCTTTTTTGAGGTGCGGGGACCAGAATTGTACACAATACTCCAGGTGCGGCCTTACTATCGTTTTGTATAATGGCATTATAATGTTGGCTGTTTTATTTTCAATCCCCTTTTTGATAATCCCTAGCATGGAATTGGCCTTCTTCACTGCTGCCACACATTGGGTAGACACCTTCATGGAGCTGTCCACCAACACACCAAGATCTCTTTCCTGATCTGCTTGGATTCATATTCCTGCCTTGAGCAGGGGATTGGACTCAATGTCTTTATAGTCCCCTTTACTCTATGATTCTCATGGCTTCAGGAAGTTCCATATAGACATGCTTGTGCTTTCCACTATTATTATTTTTTTCATGTTCCAAAGTAGGGATGAAGATTTTCTGTCTTTTTTACTTCCTTCCCCAGGGTTTCCACTGCCAATGAACAACCATTGGTTTCTTTGTGCAAAATTCTGAATAGGAACAGTGAATCCTAGGTAGGAATCAGCAACAAAACCAAAACTCTCAAAATCTGACAGTTTCACTTGAGTGAAGATCACACTATCAATGAAGTCTTGGCACAAAGGGGAGAGGGTATCTCTTTATTTTTGTCTTGTAGCTTGAGAATTACTCACACCCACAACCCTATGAGGTAGGATAGGGCATCGGAGTCTTTTCTCTCAACGTGGTTGAGAGAAAAGTTATAGGGCTTTTGGGGATAAGTGGCAAAGGACATGCGGCATGTGAGACCCTGTGAAAGAATGCCGAAGCCGAAGCAGTAGAGTTCTCCCTCCCAGTGGCAGCTGGTTGTGCATTTAGGAAGCATCTGTTCATTCTCTTATATCAGCTCATGGCATTTGGTCCCCATTTTCCCAATCAGGAAGGCATTCTGCAGAGAGAGAGAGAGAGAGAGAGAGAGAGAGACAGACAGACAGAGAGAGAGACAGAGAGAGAGACAGAGACAGAGAGAGAGAGAGAGAGAGAGAGAGAGAGAGAGAGAGAGAGAGATACAGAGAGAGAGAGACAGAGACAGAGACAGAGAGAGAGAGAGAGAGAGAGAGAGAGAGAGAGAGAGAGAGAGAGAGAGACAGAGAGAGAGAGAGAGAGAGAGAGAGAGAGAGAGAGAGAGAGAGAGAGAGAGAGAGAGAGAAGGCACTGGAATGAAAATAGCCAATTTTGCAATGGCTGGTAAAGGTAACATCAACCGTCTGTTGATCAGAAGCAGCAAGATGGACAGTGCTGCACAGTGGTTGCAGCAGGCAGGAGGAAAAGGTGCCCTTTCTGTTTCTTTCCTGGATTTAAAATGCTGGCCCTCAACCTCTTTCTGTCTCAAATATATCACCTGTAAATTTGAGTATTTCTTTTAGCAAAGAACTGAAGTAGGTGTTAAAGACAAAGACTCTGAGGGGGAAAAAATTAAAGAATTGGCAAAACCTAGTACAGTACATCAATCACTAGAGGTCTTCCATTCAGAAGCAACCAAATGCACACTTTTAAGAGTTCTCTGCAAAAAGAACTTCATAATCTATCTGTTTTGTTTTCTGTCTTATTTCATTTATATTTAAAAAAGTATTTCGAGTCTTTTTCAATCTAAATATGAAGAAATTTGCAAAATTCTTGTAAGAGTGAATTGAAACAAAACTGGGGCGGGGTGCAGCAATGATATTACACCCCTATTAAAACAGGTCCACTGGCTTCCAGTCAGCTATTGAGCACAATTCAAGGTGCTGACCTTGACCTACAAAGCACTATATGGCCTGGGTCCAAGCTACCTCAAAGCTCAAAGCTCACAGTATGAACCGGCTCAGGTGTTAAGGTCATCAGGAGAGGCCCTTCTCTCCATCCCTCCACCCTCACAGGTATGTCTCATGGGAACCCATGAAAGGGCCTTCTCAGCTGCTGTGTCCAGACTCTGGAACTCCCTCCCACTAGAGGCCAGGACTGCCTCATCTCTGTTGTCCTTCCGGAATCAGGCAAAGACCTTTCTCTTTAGACAAGCTTTCCCTGAATGATGGACTACCATGTGTACTGTATTTCATATGAATCTATAGGTTCACATAGACTTTGAGTTTATAGCTACTTATAACCTTGTAGCTGTAATGTAATGTCTATTAATGCTGTAAGATGTCCCTCAATTCCTTGTTCTCAAATACATGAACATGTCTTAATTGTACTGGACTGTATATTATCCCTCATTACTGTAAGCTGCCTTGGGCCCTTTTCCAAGGAGAAAGGTGGGGTAAAAATACTCTAAAATAAATAAATAAATAAATAAATAAATAAATAAATAAATAAATAAATAAAATTCTTCAGCTAGAGATTTGAGATAAGATAAAATAAGATAAACCTTTATTGATCTCACGTTGGGGAAATTTATTTGTCATACAGCTCCCAATACATAGAACAAATAAAGAAGAGTCCAAAGACTAGGCTGATGGGAAACCAAAGTGAACTATAAAATGGAAGCTTCACACCAACTTTCCTCAGACTGATGAAGCTACTTGGATGAGTAGCAAAACATTTCAGTCTCACAAGTCCAGTTGTCATAGAATCATAGAATCCTAGAGTTGGAAGAGACCTCAAAGGCCATCCAGACCAACCCCCTGCCATGCAAGAACCCCCATCACAGGGCTCCCGACAGGTGGCCATCCAGCCTCTGCTTAAAAACCTCCAAAGAAGGAGACTCCACCACCCTCCTTTGGGGCAACATAGTCCACTGCTGAACAGCTCTAACTGTTATGAAGTTCTTCCTAATGTTCAAATGGAATCTCTTTTCCTGTAGTTTGAAACTATTGCCCTGAGTCCTATTGTCTGAAGCCATGAAAAACAAACCTGTTCCCTCTTCAATATGACACCCTTTCACATTTTTAAACATAGCTCTCATATCCTCTCTCAGCCTTCTTTTTGTAAGGCTAAACATTCCCAGCTCCCTAAGCCATTCCTCATAAGACATCTCTTCCAGACCTTCAACCATCCTGGTCGCCCTCCCCTGGACCAGCTGGAGGTTTTCAACATCCTTTTTAAATTGAGGTGCACAGAAATGGACACAGTACTCCAGGAGGGATCTGACCAGAGCAGAATAGAGTGGTACTATCTCTTCCCTTGACCTAGACACTATGGTTCTGTTGATGCAACCAAGAATCGCATCGGCTTTCTTGGCCGCCACATCACACTGCTGACTCGTGTTCAATTTGTGGTCCACCAAGACTCCCAGATCCTTTTCAAAGGATCACAGTCATGACTCAACCTTGGGATAATCTCACCCTGGATGACTACGGATCTTCACAGGCATCACTGTAGCAGCTTAAAATACAGTTTGGTTAATAGCCATTAAAGAGCCAAACAACAAACAGAAATTAAATGCAGCTGCAGCGTTGGTTTAGGGCTTAGGCAATAAATTCCATGCACTGCAACAGTCCTTGTCTTTGACATGCGTTACCGCCTACCGGTGTTAGTACAGGAGACCCAGGCCAGTGCACTCTTCATGGAATGAGCTGGCAAGGGACATTTGAGCTGGAGAGCTGAAAGGTTTAGGTTTCCAGCTGTGCAACCAGAGGTTGGGAGTTTGACCCCACCCCCTCGGGTGCCTCCCTGATAGGAGCTGGTCTTGAAAATCCATAGGGTCTTTTCCAGTTCTATGGAATTCTATGATTATTATTATTAGAGATGGGCACGACTTAGCGGTATTCCCGTTTCCGTTTCCGTTACTCGGTTCCGTTACACTACGGAAACGGTAACGGGAATTACTCCGCCAGACTTCGAGCTCGAACCGACGAACGAAAAATTTTGGTCTGATTTATCGTGCTCGTTCCTTGCATCGCGCGATCGCGCGATGCCACGCGGCACAGAAAAGAAGTTTTTAAAAGTTAAAAAAACCCGGTTCCCGGCTGAAAAGCAGGCGGAAAAATGCCTGCCGTGCCTCAGGGCACCTACCAGAGGGGTTGTTTCTGGAGGTCCCCGGCCTCCCCCCCATCTCCCGTCCTTGTGGGCTGCTCTGTGGGACTCGCCGCAGGCTCGCAGCCAGCCAGCAAAAAGCCCAGTCTCGCCGGCCGCCGGCCGCCCGCAATTAAAGCGCAAGCAAGTGGCACGGACGGCACAGGGAAAAAACTTTTAAACTCTCCCCCCACCCATTCCCGGGCCAAAAAAGCAGGCGGAAAAATGCCTGCTTGACTAAGGGCGCAGGGCACCTACCGGAGGGGTGGTTTCTGGAGGGGGGTCCCGCCTCCCCCCGTCCTGGGCAGCCGGACTCGAGTCGCCATTTCGCCATGCCATGCGGTGCGGGCGGGGGATCCAAAATGGGGCGGCGAACGCAATATTGTTTTTGAAATCGTGGTCCAAAAACACACAAGCACAACAGAAACACGCGAAAATTTATAAACTGCCAGATTTTTCACAGTAGCAGTGGGTTTTTTCTTGCAACAAAATGTCTCTCCTCTCCTCCTCTGTCCTCCATTGATTTTATTTTTTTTATTTTTTTTACACCTGCGCAATGATGGGCTGGCCGAGTGGCCAGCCATGTGGGAGTGGACGACCATGCAAATTTTTGGAGCCATCCCAACAATCGCATGGCCACTTGGCCATGGAGACTTCTGGGATGTGCCAAAAAGCCCCCTAAAACCTGCCCTAGCCCCCCTAACCCTAACCCTAACCCTTGACTCCGTACCCATACGTCACAGACTGTCTTCTTAGTGGGTCAGAGAGGCACCCAGAGGTGCAACCCACTAGTCCACCGTAACCTTACCCGTCACTAGCCTAACCCTAGCCCTTGCACTAAGCCACCTTAAAGCCAGATCTACTTGCTTGCATTGCACTACACGCAGCAAGTACAATTCCCTTCTGTGTGAGACATGGTGGTGCGAGAGCCTTAGTTAGGCATCTCACTATGGCTCTGGGTTCAGTGCCATCCACTAGTCTTCACAGTCACTGTCTGCACATTATGTTATGCAATATCCATATGGCTATTGCATAGCATTTTGCAGCAGCAGCAGGTGAGGAGGGGAGACCCCCATGTTGAGGGGTCTCTTGGAGCCTGCTTCCCCTTCCTAGTGGGTGAGGATAGGAGGCACCCACGGGTGCCTCCAGGAGCCCACTTTCCCTTATAGCGGGCCAGAGGAGGCACCCACCCCACAGAGGTGCCTCCAGGAGCCCGCTCCCCCCCAAAAAAACCAGTACTAACGACAACGAAAAAATGAAAAAAACGAACTGACTAATTTTTGCGAATTTTCACGAAAAACGGAGACGACCCGAAACGGAACCGGCCCGACTAACGACAACTCGAAAAAATTTTTTTTCAAGTCGTGCCCCATCTCTAATTATTATTATTAGAGATGGGCACGGAACGAACATTTTTTCATTTCCGTTACCGTTTGTCGTTTCCGTTACGCAACGAAATGACAAACGAAAATTGTAATGAAAATGCAACGAAACGAACAGAACCACGAAAATTGTGGTCGTTACGTTTCGTTTCCGTTGATGGCAACGTGCAATGAAATGAGCTGTTTTAAATGTTAAAAAACACCCTGGACAGCCATAAAAACACAGCGATAATTATATTGTCTGATAATACCTACCAGGGGGGTTGGGGTCCTTAAAACGTTTGTTTTAGTCTTCTCCCATTGTGATGTATTATTCTTTTCCCTTTAAAATGGATGTCGCCACCAGCCACAAAATGGAGGCAAGCCATGTGATGGGATCATGTTCAACCAGAGTTCAATCAGAGTGCATGGAGCCTGTTTAAAACAACAATAATAGAAGCCCAGCACAAGTGCATACCACAAAGAAAGAAGAGCTCATTTAAGTCCAAGAGGACGCCGGCATGGTTAACGAGTGGAGTTAGAGAGGCTCTAAAGCGCAAGGAGAGGTCCTTCTGTAAATGGAAATCCTCCCCAAATGAGGAAAATAAAAAGGATCACAAACTCTGGCAAAAGAAATGTAAGAAGATGATAAGGGAGGCAAAGAAAGACTTTGAGGAACGAATGGCTAGCAATATAAAGGGTAATAATAAAAGCTTCATTAAATATGTTAGAAGTAGAAAACTTGCCAGAGAACCAGTTGGCCCTCTGGATGGTGAGGGAGAAAAACGGGAGGTTAAGGAAGACTTGGACATTGCAGAGAAATTGAATGAGTTCTTTGCGTCTGTCTTCACGACAGAGGACCTTGAGCGGATTCCGCTGCCTGAGCCGCCCCTCTTGACTAAAGAATTAAATCAAATACAGGTTAAAAGAGAGGAGGTTTTAGGACTAATTGATAAATTGAGGATTAACAAGTCACCTGGCCCAGATGGCATCCACCCAAGGGTTATTAGGGAACTGAGAAATGAAATTGCAGATCTCTTAACGGTTATATGCAACTTGTCTCTTAAAACGGCCACAGTGCCGGAGGACTGGAGGATAGCAGATGTCACACCAATTTTTAAAAAAGGAAGGAGGGGGGACCCAGGAAACTACAGGCCGGTTAGCCTTACATCTGTCCCAGGGAAGATGGTGGAAAGCCTCATCCAAGAGAAAATCTTAAAACACATAAAAGAACAAACCTTGCTGAGAGAAAATCAGCATGCCTTCTGTAAGGGTAAATCTTGTCTGACAAACCTCTTAGAATTTTTTGAAAAGGTCAACAGGCACGTGGATTTGGGTGAACCGGTTGATATAGTCTATTTGGATTTTCAAAAGGCTTTTGACACAGTCCCTCACCAAAGGCTGCTGAGAAAATTGCACAGTCAGGGGATAAGAGGGCAGGTCCTCTTATGGATTGAGAACTGGTTGAGATCCCGGAAATAAAGAGTAGGTGTCAATGGGAAATTTTCACAATGGAGAGAAGTGAAAAGCGGTGTGCCCCAGGGCTCTGTCCTGGGACCGGTGCTTTTCAATCTGTTCATAAATGACCTGGAGACAGGGATAAACAGTGAGGTGGCCAAGTTTGCCGATGACACAAAACTTTTCCGTGTGGTAAAAACCAGAGAAGATTGTGAAGAGCTCCAGAAGGATCTCTCCAAACTGGGGGAATGGGCTGAGAAATGGCAAATGTGTTTTAATGTAACCAAATGTAAAGTAATGCATATTGGGGCAAAAAATCCAAACTTCATCTATCAACTCATGGGATCTGAGTTATCCGTGACGGATCAGGAAAGAGATCTTGGTGTGTTGGTGGACAGCTCCATGAAGGTGTCTCCCCAATGTGTGGCAGCAGTGAAGAAGGCCAATTCCATGCTAGGGATTATCAAAAAGGGGATTGAAAATAAAACAGCCAACATTATAATGCCATTATACAAAACAATAGTAAGGCCCCACCTGGAGTATTGTGTACAATTCAGGTCACCGCATCTCAAGAAAGACATAGTGGAACTGGAAAAGGTGCAGAAGAGAGCGACTAAAATGATTACTGGGATGGGGCACCTCCCTTATGAGGAAAGGCTAAAACATTTGGGCCTCTTTAGTCTGGAAAAAAGGCGCTTGAGGGGGGATATGATTGAGACATACAAAATAATGCAGGGTATGATTAAAGTGGATAGAGGGAAGCTCTTCTCCCTCTCCGAAAATACCAGAACTAGGGGACATACACTCAAATTGAGGGCTGGGAGAGTAAGAACTGACAAAAGAAAATATTTTTTCACCCAGCGCGTTGTAAGTCTATGGAACTCCCTGCCACACAATGTGGTTATGGCATCTGACCTGGATGCCTTCAAAAGGGGATTGGACAGATGGAGGAAAAGTCCATCCCAGGTTACAAACCATGATGGAGATGTGTAACCTCCAGGGTTTAAACCAGGGTACTTCAAGGGCCAGATGCAGGAGAGTGGTATCAGGAGACAGATATCTAGTCTCGTGCGCTCCCAAACACATCTGGTGGGGCCGCTGTGAGATACAGGAAGCTGGACTAGATGGGCCTTTGGCCTGATCCAGCATGGCTCTTCTTATGTTCTTATGTTCTTATGTAACCAATAGCATGCCCAGGTTGCAGACTGGGCGGGCAGGTCTGGCAGCCACAGAGGGCATAAAAAGCTCTGGCAGCCCCCATCCTCCTTGCAGTCTCTGGTGGGAGTTAGGGTGGGATTGCTGTCTCTGCTGCGCCTCTAGCTTCAGTCCTGCTGCCTCCCTGTGTGCGTGCGTGCTGCATAACTCTTGGTGAGTACACTCCCTTGCCCCGCAGTGCAGTCACTCTGCGGCTGCCTTGCACCCTGGGCAATGCCCGCCGCTGCCTTTGCAGCCTCCCTGCATACGTAGTCTATACTGTGCCTTTGCCAGCATCCATTTTTTTTAGTGTTTTCCCTCTGGTCTGGGGTGTTGGGGGATGCCTGCACATGGAAATGCTTTAAAAATCGCGCAAAAAGCGGGTAGAAACGACAAACGACAAACGAAAAAACGGTAACGAATTTTTTCAAAAAAATCCCCGACAAACGGAAACGAACCGAAACAAACCTCTCAACGACAAATGAAAAACTGAAACACCATTTTTCTGTTTCGTGCCCATCTCTAATTATTATGGTTGTGATTATGCCTATTAATGAATTAATCATACCATGCTAGGAATGGGCCATCATTAAGTTCACGCTGCTCCATGAAAAAGCTGCACCGATAATAAGCTAAATTGGTGTGTTTCTTCTCTTGATTAAGCCTCCCACTGTTTGACTTGGTAGGGAAGGGATTATAAGTAGATCATAATCAATAGCTCGTTAATATTCTCCTTGCCCACGCATCCACCCACCAGGAAAATTAGGAAGTGGTGCATTCCAGTAGAGTCAACACAGATTATTATTACTCCCACCCCACCCCACCCACTCCAAAGCTCACCAAACTGGGGGAATGGGCTGCGAAATGGCAAATGTGTTTCAAGGTAGGAAAATCTAAAGTAATGCATATTGGGGCAAAAAATCCAAACTTTATCTATCAACTCATGGGCTCTGAGCTTTTCGTGAGGGATCAGAAAAGAGATCTTGGTGTGTTGGTGGACAGCTCCATGAAGGTGTCTACCCAATGTGTGGCAGCGGTGAAGAAGGCCAATTCCATGCTAGGAATTAGAGATGGGCACGACTTAGCGGTATTCCCGTTTCCGTTTCCGTTACTCGGTTCCGTTACTCTACGGAAACGGTAACGGGAATTACTCCCCCAGACTTCGAGCTCGAACCGACGAACGAACAATTTTGGTCTGATTTGTCGTGCTCGTTACTTGCATCACGTGATCGCGCAATGCCACGCGGCACACAAAAAAAGTTTTTAAAAGTTAAAAAAACCCGGTTCCCGGCCAAAAAGCAGGCAGAAAAATGCCTGCTGTGCCTCAGGGCACCTACCAGAGGGGTTGTTTCTGGAGGTCCCCGGCCTCCCCCCCATCCCCCGTCCTAGTGGGGTGCTCTGTGGGACTCGCCGCAGGCTCGCAGCCAGCCAGCAAAAAGCCCAGTCTCGCCGGCCGCCGGCCGCCGCAATTAAAGCGCAAGCAAGCGGCACGGACGGCACAGGAAAAAAATTTTAAACTCTCCCCCACCCATTCCCGGGCCAAAAAAGCAGGCGGAAAAATGCCTGCTTGACTAAGGGCGCAGGGCACCTACCGGAGGGGTGGTTTCTGGAGGGGGGGTCCCGCCTCCCCCCCATCCTGGGCAGCCGGACTCGCGAGTCGCCATCGCCATGCCATGCGGTGCGGGCGGGGGATCCAAAATGGGCCGGCGAACGCAATATTGTTTTTGAAATCGTGGTCCAAAAACACACAAGCACAACAGAAACAGGCGAAAATTTATAAACTGCCAGATTTTTCACAGTAGCAGTGGGTTTTTTCTTGCAACAAAATGTCTCTCCTCTCCTCCTCTGTCCTCCATTGATTTTATTTTATTTTATTTTTTTTTACACCTGCGCATTGGATGGGCTGGCTGAGTGGCCAGCCATGTGGGAGTGGACGACCATGCAAATTTTTGGAGCCATCCCACCAATCGCATGGCCACTTGGCCATGGAGACTTCTGGGATGTGCCAAAAAGCCCCCTAAAACCTGCCCTAGCCCTAACCCTAACCCTTGACTCCGTACCCATACGTCACAGACTGTCTTCTTAGTGGGTCAGAGAGGCACCCAGAGGTGCAACCCACTAGCCCACCGTAACCTTACCCGTCACTAGCCTAACCCTAGCTCTTGCACTAAGCCACCTTAAAGCCAGATCTACTTGCTTGCATTGCACTACACGCAGCAAGTACACTTCCCTTCTGTGTGAGACATGGTGGTGCGGGAGCCTTGTGAAGGGCGGGTATGACCCTATCACTCTCACACTGGTCTCACGTCTGCACATTATGTTATGCAATATCCATATGGCTATTGCATAGCATTTTGCAGCAGCAGCAGGTGAGGAAGGGAGACCCCCATGTAGAGGGGTCTCTTGGAGCCTGCTTCCCCTTCCTAGTGGGTGAGGATAGGAGGCACCCACGGGTGCCTCCAGGAGCCCACTTTCCCTTTATAGCGGGCCAGAGGAGGCACCCACCCCACAGAGGTGCCTCCAGGAGCCCGCTCCCCCCCCAAAAAACCAGTACTAACGACAACGAAAAAACGAAAAAACGAACCGACTAATTTTTGCGAATTTTCACGAAAACCGGAAACGACCCGAAATGGGACTGGCCCGACTAACGACAACTCGAAAAAATTTTTTTTCAAGTCGTGCCCATCTCTAATTGTCACCTCCTACGCTGTCCGAGAAAGAGGCAAGAAGAAAACCAGAGAGAGGAGAAAGAAGTGAAGGCAGTGATCAACTGGGGACCACCCTGAAGAGTCCTCCGAGCCCACTTCCCTAATTGCAGACAAACAGCCTTGCATTGTTGAGGACAGGATGGTGGCCAAGTCCATTGGTATTCGGGCTCTCAGCTAAAACACCCACCCTGACGTCAGGGAGCAGAACGGATGTTGGGAGTGATATCCTAGTCTAGATCACCCAAACATTCTCTTCCTGCCCCACTGCCAGCTGGGAGCTTTCTTCTAGAACAAGAGGCAAAGTAGAGCTTTCCAGTTGAGGCCTTCTTCCAAGGTCAGCCACGTTTATGTGCCTATAAAGTGTCCTCCCGAGAATGTTGGGATTTGTTGTACAAGATTTTTGTTTTGTTTTGAAAAAATGCCTTCCATAGTACTTACAGAATTCTTTCTTCTAGTCATGGCCTATCTTGAATACATGGTTCAAGGAGCCTCCTGGCACAGTGGTTAAACTGAAGCATTGCAGCCAAAACTAGGTTTAATTCCAGGTAGTCTGTTTGAGGTTCACTTAGCCTTCCATCCATGGCAAACTGAGCACACAGTTCATGGGAGGGGGCAATGTGTAGCCTTCAAAATTATATACTCTAAACCACCCTGAAAGTGCTTTTTAAGCAGTGTGCTTTTGCTTCATTATTTGTCCCTGGCAGCCACCCCACAGAGGTGCCTCCAGGAGCCCGCTCCCCCCCCAAAACCAGTACTAACGAAAACGAGAAAACGAAAAAACGAACCGACTAATTTTTGCGAATTTTCGCGAAAACCGGAAACGAGCCAAAACGGGACTGGCCCGACTAACGACAACTCGAAAAAAAATTTTTTCAAGTCGTGCCCATCTCTACTAGGAATTATCAAAAAGGGGATTGAAAAGAAAACAGCCTACATTATAATGCCATTGTACAAGACGATAGTAAGGCCGTACCTGGAGTATTGTGTACAATTCTGGTCACCGCATCTCAAGAAAGACACAGTGGAACTGGAAAAGGTGCAAAAGAGAGCAACTAAAATGATTACTGGGCTGGGGCACCTCCCTTATGAAGAAAGGCTAAAACATTTGGGGCTGTTTAGTCTTGAAAAAATGCCTGAGGGGGGATATGATTGAGACATACAAAATAATGCAGGGCATGAGTAAAGTGGATAGAGGGACATTCACAAAATACCAGAACTAGGGGACATCCACTCAAACTGAGGGTTGGGAAAGTGAGAACAGACAAAAGAAAATATTTTTTTTTACCCAGCGTGTTGTTAGTCTATGGAACTCCCTGCCACAGGATGTGGTGATGGCATCTGGTTTGGATGCCTTCAAAAGGAGATTGGACAGATTCCAGGAGGAAAAGTCCATCACAGGTTACAAGCCATGATGGAATTGTGTAATCTCCAGGCTTAAAACCGGGGCTCTTCAAGGGCCAGATGCAGGGGAGTGGTTTCAGGAGACAGATATCTAATCTCGGGCGCTCCCAGAGGCAATTGGTGGGGCCACTGTGAGGGACAGGAAGCTGGACTAGATGGGCCTTTGGCCTGATCCAGCATGGCTCCTGTTCTTATGTTATGTAAGGTTGTCTGGCCCTGCATTGATGATTCTGCCCATGGTGGTCGCTGGGCGGGGGGGGGGGAGGGGTGTCTTGGAGGTGCTAATCAGCTGCACTGGGCTGATCCTAATAACTAAAGGAAATCTATATTCAGACCTCTCTGTTCGTGCAGCGGCCGTTCATTACTTAGTCTGCCTCCCGCCTGGAAAAGAGTGGGTTTTCAACAACAAAGAAGGTTAAGGACAGCTTCAGAGAGAATGCCAAGCAGCATGAGTTATGCTTGGGGTCCGTGGGGGGACACCACCAGTGAAAGAAAATGCTCCAAGACTTCAGACCTTTTCTATTGCGCCTTTCATCCTGGAAACTTGAACGAGGTCACATTACGCCTGGCAGGTGGGAGAGGGGGGGGAACTACATAAAATAAATAGCTCCACTGGTACATTTCCTTCCCTTTTATCCTACTTCCCAACTTATCTGTGAAAGCGCTGTCTGGGAGGGGCGGGTAGAGCGCGGCTGTCAAAGCCGACAGGGTTTGACATTGTTGTGCTATTTTGGGTCAGCTCTCCTTTCAATTTACTGGGTTATATACATAACACATCGAATGGGCGAGAGGTGGTCCCTGACTGCTCTCCTTTTGAGACAAGTGCTTCTCTCGCTACGGGAGTTGCTTGACTCAGACAGCTCGGCCTCTAGGAACACAAAAAGAAAAGAAAAGAAAAGAAAAGAAAGACGGCTCAAAGCAGCAAGGTGTGCAAATCTGGTGTGGTGCAGCACCATGTTTATTAACAGCTGAATTTGCCTTGTGTCTTTCCAGTGAACTGATCGGAGGATCCTGCCTGAGATGCACTGGAGAGAACTATTACTAAGCATTTATGTCTTTAATTGTGTGATTTTGAGCCTTAACACAGTCCTGGCAGGTCTCTTGGGCCACATATTACAGAAGGAAGAATGAGGGTGAATGCCGTTGGCTGGAATAACCAGGGATGAGGGCTCCAGTAGGGCGACTTGCGATCCAGCTGGGCTTCATTCACAACTGAGACTTGACTTAGCCTTGACTTGGGTTTGGTTTTTCATTGATTTTTCTTTTTTCAGGCCCATTTTCTGAGTCATAAGAACATAAGAAGAGCCATGCTGGATCAGGCCAAAGGCCCATCCAGTCCAGCTTCCAATATCTCACAGAGGATCCACCAAATGCGTCTGGGAGTGCATGAGACTAGATATCTGTCTCCTGATACCACTCCCCTGCATCTGGCCCTTGAAGTACCCCGGTTTTAAGCCTGGAGATGACACATCTCCATCATGGTTTGTCACCTGGGATGGACTTTTCCTCCAGGAATCTGTCCATCCCCCCTTTGAAGGCATCCAGGCCAGATGTCATCACCACATCCTGTGGCAGGGAGTTCCACAGACTTACAACATGCTGGGTAAAAATTATTTTGTCTGTTCTCACTCTCCCAACCCTCAATCAGAGTGTATGTCGCCTAGTTCTGTTATTTTGTGAGAGGGAGAAGAGCATCCCTCTATCCCCTTTAACTCATGCCCTGCATTATTTTGTACAGTAGGTTTTCGAGTCCCCCGTTTCGAGTCCCCGTTCTTTTGATGAAGGATGCTGTAAACCCCGAAGAAGCTTCCCAGTGCTCACCAGAAGCCACAGGAGAAGCGGGTAGCAATGGGGAGGTTGGGTTTTTTTTTAGAGGATGGGGGTTGGAGTGGTGACGGAAGGTGCAAGGCAAGCAGGGCAGATGGGACCAAAAGTGGGTGGGTGGTGGGTTCACAAACCTCAGACCTCCCCACATGCCCTCACACAGAAACCTACCCACCCCATCCCTTTTTTTCTGGGGGGGGGAGGCTTGTTTTTAATGGGGACTTATTGGGGCTTATTACCGAAGACTCAGATTCCAACTTCAGACTTGCCAACATCCGTGCTTATAACAGAAAAGAGCATAAAGTGTAATTGATGCCATCTTGATTTGTAATCCATCCTCTTAGCCACCAAGGTGTTGCTCCAAGAGTCATAGCAGCAGTAAAGGGACAGCTGGTGAGGCGGTTGATTTTCCCATAAAGCTATAAAGTCTGTGCAAAACACAAAAGTGGTGTGGCTGAACAGGAATGTCTGAACGGCAAAAAAAAAAAATGCACCCGTCAAAACAAAAGATTTCCCTCCTCGGTGTGGTCCAAGAGGCAGGAGCCCTGTCCATCGGGGCATCTGGTTGCCCTAGCAACCAGGAACGGACCTTCTAAAAACAGTAGGGACTCCAGAAGCATTCTCAGTCATGAATTGATCCTCTTCGCACCAGAGAAATGTAGAAAACCTCTTTGTGCCAGGACTGGATGTGCAGAGTCCTTCTCTGTCACCTGCTGTTAAGCAAAGTGGGTGGATTGTAAAGCACGGCAGAGATCCACATGGTCTTTTGCCCACAGCCAGATCTTGTTCCTGGATTTGGGGTGTGCTGATACAGGGCTGGTGCAAGGCACTGCCCTCAGTTCGAAATGAGTTAAGGTGGCTGCCCAGACTTGAACACCACCTAAGAGACAAAGATTCGAGTTTCTCCTCCTCTAGTGCTGGTTGGCCTGACAGTTGTCTGTCTGGAGACCTGAAGACACTTTAGTGCAGGCATGTCCAAACTTTGGCCCTCCAGATGTTTTGGACCACAACTCCCACAGTCCTTTGCCATTGGCAATCTAAGCTTAGAATTCTGGGAGCTGTGGTCCAAAACATCAGGAGGGCTGAAGTTTGGACCTGCCTGCTTTAGTGGTACTCTTAGACTGTTGGAGTTTTTAGAACATTGCATTTCCTTGGAGGGACCTTTCTGGAATGGGATTACTGTCAATCTATTCAGCACTAACCAATTGTTCCCTGCTGCCTTTGAGTTCAAAGAGAGGCCCGCCCATCTGCTCTGTGCCTCCCCTCTGTTGTCTGTTGGCTACAGTAAATCTACTGAAATCTGTTGCTGAAAGCAAGCATGCTTTTCAGTTTGCTGTGTGGCCTGTTGAACTGTAAGTAAAGGAAATGTTTTTGTTCTTTCTCCTCCTAATGGTTCAAAGTGAGTTATAGAGACTGCAAGTGCCAGTTGATGAGGAAGCAGGGTGGACTACTTTGGAGAATTTCAAGGTATTCTGCACTGTGAACCCCTGCACTTCTGGAGTACAGCTAGTGGAATTCCACCAAAAACCCAAAACTCATCAACAGAGACTTCTGCCAGAAGCTGGAGGCTTGCCGTTCTTCAATTCTCCTCTTCTTTTTCTTCTTTTAAACCTTTTTTCTTCGATTTTTGCTGATGTTACTTTGTGTTTTATTGGTCCTTTAACCCTTATTGTTAACCGCCTGGAGTTCCCTGCGAAGACGGGTGGTATAAAAATAAAATAAAATAAAATAAAATAAAATAAATAATAGCAACAACAAAATCCTTCCCACAGGCCATGTTTTGCCAGCTGCACTGGTCGCATCAAAGTAATGGCAAGTGAGGTCCAACGGACAATGCAGACCTATGGGGGGGGCGGAAGCTGGCCACCTCCCAGAAAGCATCAATCCCCATTGAAAGGCATCTGGAGACCTTTTTCAGGGCTGAAGCCTTATCTGCCTATTTGTTTCAAAGACAGCAATGGGAACCAAAATGGGAAGCACAGGCGTCCTTTCCATTTTGGTTCAATCTCTCTCTCTCTCTCTCTCTCTCTCTCTCTCTCTCTCTCATGTACAACACACCCACAAGTGCAACCGAGAATATCAACTTCCTATTCCTTTCCTTCTTACTCTTTCCCTCCAGTTTGCTTGTTCCAACCTGTGATCACACCCTTGTTATTTCAAGCATTTTTACACCTATGTACTTGGGGATTCAGCCTGGCGTGTTCCAGTTCTTTATGTTATTTTGACGCAGTTGGTGGTGCAGGCCTTTCGGTCTCTCTCATCACTCTGTGGGATATGTCAAGTGAGAATCTGAGAGAGTTTATTTTCCCAATAGCCATTCTGCCCCAGCTCAGAGCTGTGCTTCTGCTGCCTAAGTCTTTTCTCCTCTGGTAGAACAACCCCCCTCCCCGGTGCATGCTGGGAGGATGCTCCGAGGTGGGCATCTGTTGTCTTTTAAAAATAGTCTTCTATAATAGAAATATTGGCAAATGCAATAAAAGAGGATCAGGAAATAGAAAGCGTAGGAGAGGGGAAGGTTAAAAATATGAACTTATTGGCAGATGATACACAATTAATAATTACCAATCCAGTGACATGCATACATGAAATACAAAAACATCTAAAGGCATTCAAAGAATCAATGGGATTAAAGTTGAATTGGAATGAGTTTGAATGTATTTGGCGCAGTGGTTAAATGCCTGTACTGCAGGTAAAACTGTGCTCATGACCTGGGGTTCAATCCCAGGGAGCCGGCTTATGGTTCACTCGGCCTTCCATCCTTCCAAGGTCAGTAAAATGAGTACCCAGCTTGCTTGGGGGGGGGCAATGTGTAGCCTACATACTGTAATTAAAAAACTGTAAACTGCCCAGAGACTACTTGAAATGGTATGGGGCGGTATATAAGCAACACTTTTTTATTATAAAGAGGAATAAATAAAGCTGTTTAAGGAAATATTTGAAGGTACATAAGAACATAAGAAGAGCCGTGCTGGATCAGCCCAAAGGTCCATCTAATCCAGCTTCCTGTATCTCACAGTGGCCCAACCAGATGCGTCTGGGAGTGCATGAGACTAGATATCTGTCTTCTGATACCACTCCCCTGCATCTGGTAAGTTGAGAAATAGTATTAATTACTTGGGAATAAGGTTAACATGGGATCTACAGGAGATGCTAAACAGTAAATATGGAAACAAATAAAAATAAATATAGTCTTCTTTTTAAACTGTGCTTCAAATTATACTCGCTTGATTCGTTTTCCGGTTTGGAGCACTTAGTTTGGGAGTAACCAGAATGGTGTGGTAGACAGAGTGATGATTAGGACTCTGGAAAAGAGTTGTAATAATCACTCCACTTGGCCATGGAAGCTCACTGGGGGAGTGAAACTGGTCAAACCACTCCCTATTGGGGTCACTCTACGGCAGGGATGGCGAACCTAAGGCATGCGTGCCAAAGGTGGCAGGGAAAGAGCTTTCGCCTGGCACGCGACAGGCTCCTTGCACCCCCCCCCCACTTCCCCCTCTGCTGGACCAGCCATGAGGAATTTGTGGAGGGGGAAGTGGGGGGGCAGGGAGCATATCGGGTGCCAGCCCAGCCCTGCCATTGCCATTGCCATTGCCACCCTTGCCGCTGCCCCCTCTCGCCCCTGACCCCGCCTCCGCCAACCCCACCGGTAACCCTGACCCCATCGCCCTAGCTGCCCTCGACCTTGCCCCACCCCTGACCCCCCGCTGCCGCCAATCCCAACCCCCCCCCACCGCGGCCGTCCCCATCACCCTTGTCGCCCCTGCCGACGACGACCCAACCCCGCCTCCGCCACCATCACCGCTGCCAGCCCTGCCCCTCCCACCGCGGACAACGATGACCCTGACCCCGCCCCCTCCATCACCCTTGCTGCCTTCGCCCCCTTCCCCCCTGCACTGCCGCCGATCTCGACCACCCCCACCCCCGCCACTGCCGCTGCCGAGTTTGGGCACCCAGTGGCAAAAAGGTTCGCCATGCCTGCTCTACGGCGTTCTGACTTGATGGCACATAACTGATTGTTGCTGTTACAATAAATTTCCTAATTGTTAAAGCAGTACAACAATGGAACCCAGGGGTAGAGGCATTCGAGGGAAAACTGGACAGGATCTGCTTTGTCAGATCTGCTTTGATTTGGACCCTTGCCTTGAGTAGATGGGTTGGATGTGATGGCTTGAGAAGCCCCATCCATCTCCATGGTTCTATGAATCTGGCCTGGAAGCACGCTGCTGCCTGCCAAATGCGGGGAAATAGAATCATGCTACAGAGGAGTGGAGCACTCACAACAATGGGGCCAAATTACAAGAAGGCGTGGTGGCTCAGCAGGCTAGAGTACTGAAAAAATGGTCGGCTGCAAAGTCGGCAGCTCGGTGGTTCAAATCCCGGGTGCCACGCAGCAGAGCGAGCTCCTGCAGTTAGCGCCAGCACCTGCCAACCTGGTCGTTCGAAAGCATGTAAATGCAAGTAGATAAGTAGGTACTGCCATAAAAAGCGGGAAGGTAAAACTGTGTTTCCTTGTAGCCATGCTGGCCATGTGGCCGTGGACTTGCACAACACTGGCTCTTTGGCTTGAATACAGTGATGAGCACCGCCCCTAGAGTCGGACACGACTAGCGCGCATGTGCAGGGGGAACCTTTACCTTTACCTTACAAGAAGCCAGATTTTGGTCGAATATCAGAATAAACGGTCTTAATTGTAAGAGCAGTATGATGACAGAACTAATGACCTTGAGAGGTGTTGAGTGCGCCAACGGTGGAGGCATTCTTGAGAAATGTAGACAACGACCTGGCAGGTATCTTTTGTTTTAGATTCTTGCCTGGAGCAAGCGGCTGGACTCAACGGCCTTAAAGAGGCCCCTTCCAACTGTAGGATTTTATAGAAAGAAATAGAAAGCAAAACAATTGGGATGGAGAACGATTGAAGAAAAGAGAAAGCACATGCAAAAATACCCCCCCACCCCGACCGTTGCATATAGGCGTCTTTCTTTACACAGAGAAAGCAGGGTTCCCGATTTCTGAAAAGATTTTGGGAGCTGGCACATAACGAACCTCTCTGCAATTTGCTCTCATTATCCAGTCTCCAGGTTTTCAACGCTGGCACCCCACCTGCCTGCTCATGCTCCCCCCTTCCACAACCCCTCCCCTCTTCTTTCTTTCCAGCCCCTTTTATTATCTTCCCGCTTTTCTATGCCCATTTTGTAGGCTGCTGTTCTCTCCTTCCCCCCTCCGGCTTCCGTGGTTCCTCCCCTCTCCATTTATGTCTCGGCTCACGAGAAACTCCACATAAACCGTTGTCATGGCATCTCCAACAGCCCGACATTTCCCTAGGAAACCCATCAGGAATCCCCTTCTCATGCTCACACCTCTCAGGAGGAAACAACCATAGGCAGGCAGAGAGGTGGGATCCGTACGCTGTCGGAAGGATGGACACAAGATGAGCAGGGGGGAGATAATAAAGAACAGAGGCATGGTTTGACCTGAACCCTAGTGGACAGTTGCCTTATGCATTGTGGTTCAGACACGGACAACACAGCCTTTGTGTTCCAGGTGCAGTGGGTCAGTCAAGGGGTAGGTCAGTGCTTGAATTCAGACCCTCGTTCCAGCCATTGGACCCATCTGACTGTCCTTGGCAGGCTGCCCATGCCGAACTTCCCATTTTTGCTCTGCGTGCAACAGGAACAGAAATAGCTAGAGTGCCGGAGAGAGGATTAGAAGAGTTCAGCAGGAGTGAGATAATGTTCATTCAAAACCTCAGGCAGGTGGGCTGGCTTAATCCGGAAGCAATGGGAACAAGCAAAATCTACCAATTTCTGTGCCTCCTAGTTTTTTTTTAATAAACCTAGGGAATGGTTACAGAATGAACATGAATCAAGTGAGGTTGCAGAATTAGAATTTAAGTTGCATGGTAGTCACATGGTTTGGGGAGGTGGTGGTTTAGTAACACAAGAACATAAGAAGAGCCATGTTAGATCACGCCAAAGGCCCATCTTGTCCAGCTTCCTATATCTCACAGTGGCCCCACCAGATGCGTCTGGGAGCGCACACGACTAGATATCTGTCTCCTGGTACCACTCCCCTGCATCTGGCCCTTGAAGTACCCCGGTTTTAAGCCTGGAGATGACACATCTCCATCATGGTTTGTAACTTTTCCTCCAGGAATCTGTCAAATCCCCTTTTGAAGGCATCCAAGCCAGATGCCATCACCACATCCTGTGGCAGGGAGTTCCACAGACTAACAACGTGCTGGGTGAAAAAAAAATATTTTCTTTTGTCTATTCAGATTCTCAAAGCCCTCAATTCGAATGGATGTCCCCTACTTCTGGTATTTTGTGAGAGGGAGAAGAGCGTCCCTCTATCCACTTTACTCATGCCCTGCATTATTTTGTACGTCTCAGTCATATCCCCCCTCAGGCGCCTTTTTTCCAGACTAAAGAGGCCCAAATGTTTTAGCCTTTCCTCATAAGGGAGTTCCCCCAGCCCAGTAATCATTTTAGTTGCTCTCCTTTGCACCTTCTCCAGTTCCACGATGTCTTTTTTGAGATGCGGTGATCAGAATTGTACATAGTACTTCAGCTGTGGCCTTACTATCATTTTGTACAATGGCAATATAATGTTGGCTTTTGTAAAATTATTTTCAATCCCCTTTTTGATAATCCCTAGCATGAAATAGGCCTTCTTTACCGCTGCTACACACTGGATAGACACCTTCATTGAGCTGTCCACCAGAGCACCAATTTGTGTATCCTCTTGGGAAAACTTTTAATCTGTTTTTAAATTAGGTCACATAATGGCTGAGAGGGCTACAGAGGTTTTTGAAATCATTGGATTTGAGGCTTTGGCCTGTATCTGCTCACAGTGCCTGCCTCTCACTGCTACTTAGTTGTTGCTGCTGTGGCATTATTTTTAACATCAGTATTGATATAGAGAGATAAATAGGCCAACCTTTGCTTATTTGACTCCCACGGGTGATAAGGAAGAGTGATAACCGACAACAAAAATGTTGTGCATTGTTCCCTCTCACTTTGGGGGAAATTGCTCAGTTTGGGGATGGAGAGAAAAAATGAATAGAAGTGGGTTTTGTGCAAAAAATGGGGCACAGATTTTTGTCCAAATGTTTTCGATGAAATCTTGTGCATCCTTCTCCAGAAAAGCCATGTCTCCTTGCCTCTCTGTTGGTGTTTTAAACATATAGACATATGCAATAAAATAAAATACTATTTTTGAGACCAGTGTGATGGAACAGAAGCATTGGTCTTTTCACTTCCTCGCAGGAGAAAAATGCCTTACAGATGCTTGCAATTTTTGCAGCGCAGCACCTTAGCATCTGAGACACTTTTACAATTTTTATCTCTTCCCGATCATTGCAAGATCTGTGAAGATTCATCACACCGTTAGTCTCTGGGTGAGTTCCTGGCAAGTTTTCACAGAGTTCTTCAGAAAAATGAACAACTAGGCACCATCCATGTTTAATCTGATGCCTCGTGGCGCAGTGGTTAAATGCCTGTACTGCAGGTAAAACTGTGCTCACGACCTGGGTTCAATCCCTGGTAGCAGGCTCAAGGTTCACTCCGCCTTCCATCCTTCCAAGGTCGGTAAAATGAGTACCCAGCTTGCTGGGGGGGGGGCAATGTGTAGCCTGCACACTGTAATTAAAAAATTGTAAACCGCCCAGAGACTACTTGTAGTGGTATGCGGCGGTATATAAGCAGCACACTTTGCTTTCTGCTGGGTTTAGCTCTGCCTTACATTGGGCTGGGCTGGCCTGTGGATTGCATGGGAGCCAAGCTGGGGTTCTTCAGCTGCTGATGAATGAGCAGCCCCACCATCTTGTGCTCATGGCAGAGGGGAACCACTGGGAAGCGTCACAGAACATTCATTCCTGATCTATTTATTTATTTATTTATTCAATTTTTATACCACACCATCTGACCAAGGGTCACTCTGGGTGGCTTACAAAAGTTAGAAAATAGGCAATACAAAACAATACAATTGAACAACATACAAAATATAAGAATTTAAACAATCAAATGTAATTGACTCAAAGGGCCTTTGTACACGACCCCTAAACTCTGCAGCAAATGGCTGCCAGCTCCGGAGCTTACAATTGTTTCCCCACCAGCTCCGGAGTTTGCAGGAAATTAAGTGCGACCACGCCCACCTAAGCGCGTCCCAGCGCACTTTTCAGGTACCTGCTCTAGGAGGGTGAAAATCCCCAGGTCCAGATTTAATCTGGTGAGTGCGGGGCTCTCCTTGCTTCTGTTTTTTTTTTGCCTCCCGCCCCTCTAAGAGAAGGGGCAGGAGGAAAAAAAAAAAAAAACCCAAACAGAAGAGAAGGAATCAGGGCGACGACGGGGCTCCGGGCGGCTACGGAGGTGAGCCTGCATTTTTTCCTCTCTTTCTTCCTCCCTCCCCTCACGCAGACAGGATCAAGGAAGTGCGGAGGGGTGGGGACGCAGAAAGAGCAACGAACCCCCAAGATCCCTGGTCCGAATTTAAGTGGCCAGCGGATCTTAGGGGTCATGTGAAAAGGCCCTAAAACAAGCCAGGAATAATAAATCAAATATAATGCAAACCAATAGAGACGGATTACAATGTAAAACCTGGGCCAGGGAATTGAACAAGAAGATTGTTTTTAATAGGCTGCCTTTCTCCTGATAAGGGCATCCAAGGTGGCTTAATATCTTAATTTCTGTGACGCCATGAAAGCACCATTACAGCCGCAACTCTATATACAGTGGACCCTTGTATAACAAACAGTTTGTATAACATAAAATTTGTACAACATGAAAAATTCCAGAGATAGAAGCAATTTGCTTAACATGATCGCCTACGGGGAAAATCCATACAACATAAAAATGGGATCACTGTTTTCAACGCATTCCTATGGGAAATTTGTATCAAGGAAAATTTGCTTAACATAATTTCATTTGGAACAAATTAATTCCTTTATACGAGGCACCACTGTACGTAAATCTACAGTGAAATCCTGTCCATGTCTAATCAGAAGTCCACCATTGCTCCCCTAGCTGTAGATAACTTTCTTTTTCAGAACAGACCCGGTGAAAGCAAAATCTAAAGGGAAATTGATTTGGAGGGGTGTGAACATTGCTCCTTGGGATGAATTCACCTGAAGAATTTGCAGGGAGCTGGAAGAATTTACCAGTCCCAATCATTCAGTGGCATTTACTAAGTGTCAGAAGGTGAGGGACTGGGTGAAGAGGGTCCCCATTTGTGCACCCCTATGTGAGCTTCTGGAGTGCTTCTGGAGAGTTTTAAATTTAAAATGGTTTAAAACTCGTTTTGCTCTCAGAGATGCACAGAGGAGAATACCTCTGAGTTTCCCAGAAGAGTCCACCCCTTTCTCCTTAACTGTCACTTAAGGGTTCACTAACTCACTCTATTTGTAGGAGAGAGAATAAAAAAAAGTTTCTTCACTTGCAGTTGTGAGCACATCAAGGGCAAGCAACCAAACACTGCTTCCAACAGATTAAAGAGGGGAGAAAGAAGCGCTTAGCCGAGGGGCAGGGCTCTTTTCATATTCAGAGTTGGGAGAGAACAATTGGTCAGTGTTGAAGAGATTGACAGTCGCTCCAGTACAGAACCCCCCTCCCCCTCGGTTACTCTAACCACAGGCAGCATGCAAGGTTGTAAAAGCTCCAACACAATCAGGCCTTGGTGAGATCACGACCTACAAAGCAAGCTGAGAAAGCCAGTGACAGGGTCACTGTTGCCAGACAGCTGCTGGAGGAGACACTTGAGCCGGATGATCAGGACATTAAGAGGACAGCCTGCTAACAATATAGTATTCTCTAGACCCAGCAGGAGCCTTGGCTTCCGACATCAAATGGAACACAAGTGCTTCTCCCTTCACTGTGGTTCGTGCAGGTTGCACAGAGTGCTTCTAGTATTTTATGAACCAAAATATATATGTGCACACATGCATCTGTGCACACACACACACACACACACACACACACACACACACACACACACACACACACATGGAGGGTCAGGTTGCTGAGAAAGAGGCAACCAGTCAGCCTGATTTCAAAGAGCCCCATGGAGAGGGGGTGTGAAAGTGTGTACTTGAGCCCCGACATGTTGTTTGAAGGACCGGGACAATAAAAACACCACCCTTTGCTTCAGATGCAGCCTCAGAACTTCTAAGCTCTGGGCCTCAACTAAGAAACTACCTGGCATATTTTCCATCTTGCCAAGGACTTTACATTTAAGAAATAACTCCTGGCAACTCCATCTTTTGCCATGTTTTAACCTGCTGGCAGAGCTCTGGGGAAGAGGTTTTTTACCCACGAAATATTAGCCAATTTATTTTTTGGTTATTTTTCTAGTAGCCTAAAGGTATCACCTGCTCTACTTTTGTATTTGGCTTTAGTTTCTTAGCAGGTCATTCAACAATGGTACATCCGTTGGACAGTGGTGAGCATTTCCACCATGGAGAGAAAGAGAAACATGAGACAACGGGAATGCTGAACTAGATGGGTTGTGGCCTGTTCCAGCAAGACTGTTCTTATGTTCTAACCCTCTGCCAGATCTGCTTGGCATGGGATCCCTGACTTGAACAGGGGGTTAGTCTTGCTGGCCTTATGGACCCCTTCTAACCCCATGATTCTATGAGCCTACGGTGCTAACTCTTGCAGAAACGGAAAGAACCAGTCGCACAAATGCATTGAATTCTCTCTGCAAACACACTCCTAGAATACATTCCGGGATGCTGAACAATCCACCAACACCCCTGCCTTTGCTGCGTCAGTCTCCGAACCCTGAAGGAACACAATCATCCTACTTTTGACCCCCCTCCCACCCTCAAAAAAAGTTACACTCATGCGTGAGTTAATTTAAAAACAGCATACAGTAAATAAAGTTGTGCAGACTTGAAGTGGAGAGATTCCCCCTGCAGCCTGCAAATAATCACATCAAGATTTCACGGCGGACACCGCTGGATCTAACGAACCTTCACCACATCATCCCACACCGAGATGCCCCGAGAAAAAATTCTGCACAGCCTCAAGAAGGCCCAAACGGCTCCGCTCATCCATGCTGACATTTTTAATCATCCGGTTCCTTCCAGGAGCGAGTCAAAGCTGATGACAGATATAATATATTTTGGGGTGTCCCTGGGTTATGGGCATGTTATACCACAGTTACATAACCCTCCAACCTAGCTTAGTAAGAGTCCCCCCCCCACACACACACACACCCAACAACAGCCCCCAACTCCTAGTCATGGATCAGCATCATCGCCACGCCTGTCATCCCAGCCCTCCATCAGCATGACGGCTTGGAGTTCCGGAGAGGGAAACTCTGCTTCCAGACAGGGATATTCTCTTTCTTTGCCAGTTATATAAGCTCCCGGTGTCCTTTTATGGCTCCATTTCCTGCCTCCACCGGAGACTGCCAGGGACCAATGTAGCTTGTTCCACAGCCTCTGTGGGATGGCCCTGGAATGAATGATGATTAAGCGGCTGATTCAGGCTGCCTAAGGGGCAGGCGTGCCAAGGAGGGGGGGGCGGAATCGGAGTTTGGCAAGAGCCTTGGAGGGGCAGAGTCGCCCTCCTCCCAAAAGGTCATAGTCCCCTGCAACTATTCCCCCCCCTCCATGAAAGTCCCTCCGGGGAGAAAGGCGGCATAAAAATAAAGTTATTATTATTATTATTATTATTATTATTATTATTATTATTATTATTATTATTATTATTATTATTATTATTATTATTATTATTATTATTATTAACATCCTGCTACTGATCCCCATGCCCCTCTCTGGACAATAAAAGCATGCCCCCCGTCCGTGTGCACCTTTCTTCCCTGACCCCATTTGTCCTATTCAATACAGAGACCCTACAGTCTCACAGGGGATATGCTCTTGAGCTGTGTGAATGCACCAGCAAGCACGTGCCGGGGGAGAGCGAGCCATGGCACGGGGGGGGCGGGCCGCACAACTCCCCTTTCGAATCCCTTCCCCCCCCCCCTTTGGACCCGAGGTCCTCGGGCGCGGGTGTGTGTGTGTGTGTTGGGGGGGGTGAGGGGGAAAGGGGGAGCGCGAAGGGAAGACCTGGATGGATTTCGAGGGTTTTTCCGAAGGACCTCTCTTCTGGATCCAAGGGTTTTTATCAGGTCAAGGGTCCTTCTTCCCCTGGAGCAAGGAAGGGGGGGGGAGAGCCGTCCGAGGGGGCTTTATCGGGGTGGAGGGAGTGGGACTAGTTGGGGTGGGGGTGGGGGGGGATAGAGAGCGAGAAAAGGTAAGGAATTACTCATCCATCCATCCATCCATCCATCCCAGCGGTCGGCAGAAGAACCTTTCAAGCGCTCCTCCTCGCGGGGCGTCTGGGGGGGGTGTGCGTGCGGGAGGGGGCGGGAGGGAGGGGGGGAAGAGAAGCGAGCGGGGAGGGGCAGCGGCGGCGGCGGGGGGGGGGCACTCGCCCGGCGCTGCGTTCGCCTGCATCCCTCTCCACCAATCAGGGCCGAGGCGCCCAGGAGCCCAGAGGATGGGCGACGCCCACAGAGGATGCTGCGTGGAGTATAAGTAGGGGGACCCGACGGAGACGCCGGCACAGCGGAGCGAGAAGCCGAGCCGCGCTCTGTTGTGGAGGGATCCAGCAGCGAGCGATCCAGCGAGCGATCCATCTATCCATCCAGCCAGCTAGTTTCAGACCCTTAGGAGAAATTAAAGACCCCTTCCTTCTCCTCCAAAAAGCAGGCGAGACCGGAGAAGCGGCGGCGGCTGCACCGATCCCGGCAGGGGAGAGGGTTGGTGTTTTTATTTCGCCCCCCTCGGGTCGGGACTTCAAGGCACACAGAGGACCCGAAGCTGAAAACAACTTTCTCCCTTTTTCCTCCCCCCTCCCGGCCCCGGACTTGGATTTTGCAAGGCAGGCGCCTTCCCATCCGGTTGCGTTTTGTGTGCTTTTCAAAGCAGGACAGGGAATCCGCTTAAGGACCGTGGTGGAAGGATAGCTTTGAAGAGCTAAAAGAGGCGCCAGTGATCCCCGACGGTCATCCCTTGGAGCCATGCAGCTGGAGAATATCAACCAGGGCAACCTCCACGCCTTCCAGGGCCACCGTGGGGTGGCCAACCACCACAAGCCCAACGTCATCCTCCAGATAGGGAAGTGCCGGGCCGAGATGCTGGAGCACGTGAGGAGGACCCACCGGCACCTCCTGACCGAAGTGTCCAAGCAGGTGGAGAGGGAGCTGAAAGGACTCCAGAAGTCGGTGGGCAAGCTGGAGAACAACCTGGAGGACCACGTCCCCTCGGCGGCCGAGAACCAGCGGTGGAAGAAGTCCATCAAGGCCTGCCTGGCCCGGTGCCAGGAGACCATCGCCAACCTGGAGAGGTGGGTCAAGAGGGAGATGAATGTCTGGAAGGAGGTCTTCTTCCGCCTGGAGAGATGGGCCGACCGCCTGGAGTCCGGAGGGGGCAAGTACTGCCCCACGGAACACTGCCGGCAGACGGCCTCAGTAGGGGTTGGGGGCCCGGAGGCCAGGCCCAACGAAGGGGAGATTTACGATTACGCCCTAGACATGAGCCAGATGTACGCCCTGACTCCGCCACCCATGGGGGACATCCCTCAGCCCCATGAATCGTACGAGTGGATCACGTCTCCAGAAGAGGTGCCGCCTTCCCCGGTGGAGACCCAGATCTTTGAGGACCCCAGGGAGTTCTTGACTCACTTGGAGGACTACCTGAAGCAGGTGGGTGGGACCGAAGAGTACTGGCTGTCCCAGATCCAAAACCACATGAACGGCCCGGCCAAGAAGTGGTGGGAGTACAAGCAGGACTCTGTCAAGAATTGGCTGGAGTTCAAGAAAGAGTTTCTTCAGTACAGCGAGGGGACCCTCACCCGGGACGCCATCAAGCGGGAGTTGGAACTTCCCCAGAAGGAAGGCGAGCCCCTGGATCAATTCCTTTGGCGCAAGAGGGACCTCTACCAGACCCTCTACGTGGAGGCGGACGAAGAAGAGATCATCCAGTACGTAGTGGGGACCCTCCAGCCCAAGCTCAAGCGTTTCCTGAGTCACCCCTACCCCAAAACTCTGGAGCAGCTGATCCAGAGGGGCAAGGAAGTGGAGTGCAACTTTGATAACTCGGAGGAGCCCAGCCCCCAGAGAACCCCTGAGCATCAGCTCAGCGACTCCGTGGAAAGCCTGCCCCCCTCCACCACCGCCAGCCCGGCCGGGAGCGAGAAGACCCAGCCGGAGATCTTGATCTCACCCACCACCGTGATCTGACCTCGGAGGGGACCTGTCGGGCCTGATGCAGATTAAGTGGGTGGCTCCTTTAGGCAGAGGAGGTTTCCTTCGGCAGAAACCTGGCAGCCGTAAAGGGTCTGAGGAGACCCTCAGCCCAACGGCCGCAAGGAGGAGAATTGCTTTTCCCCCTTTTATTTTGGGGCTAGGGCAGACCATGTGGAGGACATGGCCAGCCTGAATTTCTGGAGGACTAGTGACAGTTCTGAGGATTCCTTTGAAACAACAGCAACAACCACCAAGCGTTGCCAGGGACGGGACTAAAGTCCTGAAGGCAATCGTCCTGTTCCTTGTGGCAATGCAAGCCAGAGACTCCTTGGGTGTTCGCTTCACACGGAGTCAAATGGGCACAAGAGAAGGAGGTCCTTTCTGCTTTCATGGTCAGCCCTGTCCTTCAACGTGCTTCTCCTTCCAGGCATTCTCTTTTCCTTCTATAGCAATCACCGTGGCTTACTTCTGCATCAACCAGCCGATACACACTGATTTTCTACAAAGTGAGCAGTTTCTGCTTCTGTTCCCACTTCCTCCAGCTTCTAGACTGAGCTTCGGACAGATTCGGATGGGAACACTTTGAGCAGGTTGGACCTTTAGAACTCTACCAAGAGTTTCAGCCTTCAAATTAAACCAACTCCTGCTTCCACCCTGCACTTCTTTTTCTGCTTAAACAGACCTCTGGACTCTCTTTGGCCTTTCAGGTCCATAAATGCCATCTCTTCCACCACCATGCATTCAACCGTGGGCCAGAAGTAACCTCAGGTGCTTTCCCCCCTCTGTTTTGGACTTTGGAAGGTGAGGAGCTAGGTTAGACAGCACAGGTACCTCCATTCTTCATTTCGATGCTACAGATATTGCTATCAGGTGGCCGGGGAGGAGTGGCTATCCAATAAGCATCCCCCTCTGAATAGAACATCAGATAGAACTAGTCCAAACTTCCACAGACGCTAGGGGGGATGGGAGTAAACCAACACAACCTGAATCCAGACGACGGAACCATTTTCATCTCGGAACCAAGAAGATGGAGATAACAACACTTCCCGAACCTCTTCTAAGTTGGACTGTTTAAAACTCCAGTTGAAACCGTTGACGGTGGAGCAAGCTACCCAAGGCTTGACGTCCCTCCACCACGAGGTCTCGGGAGCCGAGCCCAGTGGAATGCTGATGGGTGTTCTGGTTTTTCCAAAGAAGAGAGAGTTTGAAAGCTCAGCACCGGCACCTTTGATCAGCGGTCCGGACACAAACGCCCAGCAAGTTTGAGAAAAGAGGGAAAGTAAGAGCACCGGAGTGATGGCCAGAACAATCGAAAGTTCAAACGACGCCCTTTGGAGCTCTGGAGCTGGTAGAGCAGGAGGATGGAAGGAGTCAACAGGAAAGCTGAAGAATGAAGGGAGGTTGGCTGAAGCCCACTTCTGCTTCCATAGCCTCAAGACCAGCAGCGAAAAGCCACTCCATGACCACTGTCCAGCGAACCTTCAGGCTAGAGCTCCATCGCACAGGTAAGGGGAAAACTCCCAAGCGCTCTACTCTTTTTCACGGATATAAAAGACAATGGATAGATACTGCCCTTAGATCCAGAGAACTACTTTCGGTTCTTGTGGGCTGGGCAGGTCATTAGATTTATGAAATGAAGGGGAGGATTTGAAGTTAGGAAAGGAGGAGTAAGCCATATCTAAGGGCTGTGTTTACTCGCCAAAGGAAAATTAATGGAAGAGAGGATGAAGAGGAGGGCTGATTTGGCCTACGAACGGAACGATGAGACCCATCTGTTCCACCTCTGCTCCCTTCTTGACAACACATAGAATGTGAAAGCCTGGAGGAACTGTCAGAAATACTGTGATGGGGGTTCCTGCATGGCAGGGGGTTGGACTAGATGGCCCTTGAGGTCTCTTCCAACTCTAGGATTCTATGAACGTCTAGAGATAGTCTACTCTGACCCACCTTCATGGCCTTGGGAGGGAACATCAGTGCAGTTTGATCTCCATCAAGGAGCTAGGCTAGTGAGGACTGCCGGCTTTATCCCCCTTAGCTTTAAGAAGATCATCTTCCTGGAATGACCCGGTCTGGTGGCGTCTTCCAGGCGGGAGCCACCAAGGGTTTGCAGGACATTGGGGGTGGGGGTGGGCGAAAGCGAAGCAAGGTGCAAGTTGCTCCCACCTTGCATAACCCTTCCCTCTTGGTCTTTCAAGAGCGAAATGCAAGATGAATGGGAACTGGGTCGGGGAGGGGGGGGAGAGACGACACGCTGGCATCAGTACATCTCAACGGTGGGGAGGGGGGTGCTGGGCCGACAAAAGGATGCTTGTTCAGACAAAGGATGCTGTTTGGGCTCAGTGGGGGGGGGCAACAATGCCTAATTGCAAGAGACCACCTATTGCTGAAACAGGACCTGTTTCTCATGCATGATCTGTCTCCCCCCCCCCACCTTTCCTCCTTGTTACAGTGAGTCATTCCAGAGCGGCTGTGAGCTTAAAAGCACTTCCCAAACAGCAAACAGCATGTGGAGCAGAGACCAAAGTGGAGAGGAGGCAGCTTGGAGAAACCCAGCATGCCACGGGTCTGGAGGGACGTCAGAAGGCAAAAAGCCCCGGCAGCTCCTGTGGAGACGCTGCCAACAGAAGGTAATGACTTCTCTTCTTTGGCAAGGAGATCCCATTCCCCTGCTGACAGCCGCTTCTCAATGTCCACCGTAGCCTTCTCGAAGGAAGGAGATGTCCAGATGCCCCTGTCCAAGCACAGCTTGGGAGAAATGATGCTAGAATTCCTTCCTTTTAGAGAAATGGTTGCCAGCCTTGAGGTGTTCTTGAACTACAATGCCCAGGTATCTTGACCAGCACAATGAGTGGCAAAGGCTTCTGGAATTTTTAGTCCAAGAACCTCTGGGGACCCAGGGTTGAACATTATGGCTTTAAGTTTAGAGCAATGTCCCAAGGAGGTGAGGGAGATTTTATGGCACTGCTCTGGCCCCACATCACCCCTTAACCAATGTTAGGTGTGTCATAAGAACATAAGAAGGGCCATGCTGGAAGGCCAAAGGCCCATCTAGTCCAGCTTCCTGTATCTCACAGTGGCCTCACCAGATGCATCTGGGAGCTCACGAGACTAGATCTCTGTCTCCTGGCACCACTCCCCTGCACCTGATCCTTGAAGTACCCTGGTTTTAAGCCTGGAGATTACACATCTCCATCATGGTTGGACTACAACACCCAGGTATCTCGGCCAGCACAATGCATGGTGGAGGCTTCTGGGATTTGTAGTCCAAGAACATCTGGGGGGCCAGGGTTGAGCATTATGACTTTAGTTTAGAGTGATGTCCCAAGGAGGTGAGGTCTTTCTATCAGATCTTACTGAGGTAGAAGTGAACAACTGTGTTTCCCCAGACAGCAATTCTCCATCAGCCCTAATTGGTGAAAGATCATGGGGGTTATAGTCCACAAAGATATGGGGGACAAGTTCCCTACCTCTGCTATAAAGTAACTTCCCATCAGAATTCACCCAATAAATCTCTAACATTGACTCTCCTGGTTTCCTTACTCCATTGTCTAACCTCTACGTTCTTTGATTGTAGGGGGAGATCTTTCCCTCCAGTGGCCTGAGGGACAACTCCATGAATGATCACATCTCCACTTCCTTGGTATGGGGAAGAAGCCCATGGTTGGAAGCTCCCAGAGACTAAGCTCTACAAGACCACAAAAGAGTGGCAAAATGCAGAGCAGCTGTTGCCACGCTGGAAGCAGCAAAGAGGTGCAGGACAGAAGGCCAATCAGGATTGCCAAGCAGCAGAAAGATGACGTTGGAGCAACCCCAACCTAAGCATCTCCGAGCGACACCAATTTCAAGGGACTGGAGGCATCAAGAGAGGACAGAGGTCGGCAGACCTTTATGAAGGAAAGGACGTGTTATGGAACTGGGGGTATGGGGTGGGGGATTCTGGGAGGAGGCTCTCTTAAAAATCCCTTTCCCATTCAGTTTACCCAAAAGGTCCATCAGAGAACCCCCTGAGGTTTGGCCAGTTGAAGCTGGAGATTTGTGAACCTTTAAATGCCCAGCATAACATCTTGGAATCAAAGATGTTCTGGAGATGAAGCCAGTAGTTCCAGGGCAGTGGACAAGCTTGCGTGATGAACGGCACATGCCCAATTTCCCACCTTGGCCACAGCACCAGAAGGAATGAATTTATTTTGGCTGAACTGATGCTTTGGTTGTGTTTCCCAAGGTAACCAGAGAACATAAATGCACAGCATTATATGTAGTGTGCATATATCTGAACTTTTTTTTGTTTGGTTTTGATGTTCAAAGAGGTTTCCCTTCATAGTCCACCTGTCAAACAGGTTGGGTTGGAGGTGGTTTGGAGTTTTTCTTTAGTTCTTCCAGAACCTGTTGTCCTACAGCTCCGCTGTAGGTATAATGACATGCAAATGAGTGTGCCAGCAGGCCATCAAATGCTAGTACAGGTGGCCATTTTTCTGACTCAGAATTGAGACAAGTCAGCAAATCTTCAGCCACCAAAAGAAGACCCTCCAGAGACAGAACCACTAAATTCATAGTGACAACTATATAAATGCTTTGGAGAAAATGGTCGATTCAAACAGAGACCCCCCATGGCATATTTCATCACTGGCAATTCTGTCCCTATCATTGCAAACATCAGTTGCAAAGATGTGATGTGGTCCTTGTTCCGAGATCTGGCCATTTGGACTGCTGGATGTTGACTTAACACCCATTGCTTCTAACCAATGGGAACTTTATTTATAGCACTCTCATGTACGTATCATCAGCTCTCACTGTGAGATTTGGTGGAGTGTTACTCTCCCAAGGAGAACTCTGTGGAGCATGGGGACATATCAATGAAACCAATGTCATCTATTTTGTGATATTCCTCTTAACAAAACTGCCGAGTATATTTTTAACTTTCCTCAGTGCTTTGCATGTTCTACAGACATGGGGTGGGGATATTGCCATTGGATTCTAAATGGCCTTGACGCCTCAGCTTTGATACACAAGGCCTCTTGTACACTCAATCCACTTTTTATTGTACAAGGGTGTGTTGTCCTCCTGTCCTCGCCCTACTGGCGAATCACGAGAGGCTGTGTCAGCCAGTGTGGTTGTTAAAATAACAGCATTCTTCTGTTGCTAAGCAATTGTAGCAAAGATTGTTCATCCTAAGAAAAGAAAACCACCTCTTGCTTTTGTAGATTTCTACAATAAAACATTATACTAATTGACTAAGATAACCTTGGTCTCGTCTCTCATTTGTTTGCTTCATATGTTTTGTCACTGGCTAGGATTAACAAGGGCACACAGTTCTTAGTTTGAGTCTAGTTGGCTTTCTACTACAAATGTAGCTCTCCATATCTTGTTGGCCTGGCCCTCTGTACTCTGTTGGTATCCATAGGCAGAAGTGAGGGATTAGGGTAGGTGTATTGGCTGGTGACAAAGTCCACACATTATCTGGAGAAGGATCAACTCATGGCATCCCCTAGGAAAATCAATCAGCCAGCCAGCAGCACATGGGAATGTCCACTGAAAATTACCTCCCTGTGGGTTGATTTATTTATTCACACAACTTATATGCCACCCACTACCCAAAGGTCTTGATGAGTAGTCATGACTCATAATGCTGGGCTGATGAACAAATGGGCCAGAAGCTTCCAATGTTCCTCACAGAAATAAGAACTTTTAAAAACTACATACCCCCAGAATCTCCAAGAGGTGTTACTGGACGTATTGAAAGTGAGCTGGGAGCTGAAGTCCAGTAGACAAACACTGCCCATCTCTGATTCCTGAGCCAGGGCTAGTTGAGTCTATTAGCTCTGTTGTTGTCATTTTTGTGACATACTGTATTAGCAAGAACATCCCAAGGTGTTTTTGTGTGCAAGGCAGAGGACCGCCTATTCTCACCTGTTCCCAACTCAAGCAGAAAACTCCACCAATGTCTCTCCCCTCTGTGCAAGTATAATAATAATAATAATAATAATAATAATAATAATAATAATAATAATAATAATAATAATAATAATAATAATAATAATAATAATAATAAAAGTCTGATTCTCTGGTAGAGTATATTTCTGCCGCTTCTGAGATGGTTCAGCTTCCAGTAACTCTACAGGCCCATGCCTTGGTTGCTCAGCAATGGGACCCCGTGACCTGTAGCCCATTTATTGACGGATGTCCAGGTTCATCAACACCCATCGCGGTCCTTGTTAACCCGGGTGACGACCAAGCCGGTATAGGCTTCTTTATATTGTATAATGTCAAAGGAAAAGTAGATGAGGAAAAGACTTGGTTATGGCTCACCAATGGAACGCTGAAAAAAAGAGACAGAGGCCCTGATTTTTGCAGCTCAAGAACAAGCTATCAGAACAAATGCAGTTAAGGCTAGAATAGAAAAATCAGCTGAGTCCCCCACATGTAGACTCTGCAAAGAGGCAGATGAAACTATTGGCCATATATTGAGTTGTTGCAAGAAAATTGCTCAGACTGATTACAAACAGCGTCATAATGTAGTTGCTCAAATGGTCCACTGGAATTTGTGTCAGAACTATCATCTGCCCATAACAAAGAACTGGTGGGACCATAAACCTGAAAAAGTGACTGAAAATGAGCATGCAAAATTACTTTGGGACTTCCAAATACACACAGACAGGGCTTTGGAGCATAATACCCCAGATATTGTGATTGTGGAGAAGAAAAAAGTGTGGATCATTGATGTTGCTATACCAGGAGATAGTAGAGTAACTGAGAAACAACTTGAAAAAATTACCCGATATCAGCATCTGAAAATTGAACTTCAGAGACTCTGGCATAAACCAGTACAGGTGGTCCCAGTGGTAATCGGCACGCTGGGTGCGGTGCCTAAAGAGCTAAGCAAATATTTGGAAGAAATTGGAGTTGACAAAGTCACCATCAGTCAGATGCAGAAAGCCACCTTACTGGGATCTGCTCACATAATTCGCCGATACATTACTGAGTCCTAAATGCTTGGGAAGCGTTCGACTAGTGATTGGTAATATAAAATCCAGCATAGATAGCTGTGTGGTTAATATAATAATAATAATAATAATAATAATAATAATAATAATAATAATAATAATAATAATAATAATAATAATAATAATAATAATAATAATAATAAACTCAACATTGTAGGTTCATGTGGTCAATACTATCCCCATTTTTAGGTTACAGACTGTCCGGGTTTTACCATCCATGTTTGTCTGATGCTGTTGGAACCCAGGGCTCCAACAGCTGCTACCTTTCCTAATGCAATGCCGGCAGCATCATTTAGAGCAGTGGTTCTCAACCGGTGGGTCCCCAGATGTTCCTGGACTGCAACTCCCAGAAGCCTCCACCACTCACTGTGCTGGAAGGGATTTTTGGGAGTTGCAGTCCATGAACATCTGGGGACCCACAGGTTGAGAACCACTGATTTAGAGTCTTAGGCATTTTTCCAAACTTTGCTTGCTAAGATGCATCCGACCTAGAAACGCCAAAGGAAAGCCTGGATTGGATACACTTTTCATAAAATATTAAATTGAACCCGGGCCTTTCTACATGACAAGAATTGCTCCCCACTATGGTCTTAATCCCTTCCACTCTCTTGATATTCACATGATTATTACTGCAACCACACTGATATACAGTAGATATCTGTATATGTACATATCTGCTCAGCTTCATGCTTGAGCAGCAAACAGCTTCACATCAAAATCAGATCAAATTCAATTTTAGTTATAGTCAGGGCAGACTCATGACTCCAGTCCTAGGGAAGCTGTGGATCCACGCAGAGTCTTAGATTGGATATTCAGCAGGGGCATGGTGGCTCAGTGGGCTAGAACGTTGAAACTTTCAGCTGCAAAGTCGGCAGCTTGGCGGTTCGAATCCCCGGTGCCATGCAGCGGAGTGAGCTCCCGCTGTTAACCCCATCTCCTGCCAACCTAGCAGTTCTAAAGCATGTAAATGCAAGTAGATAAACAAGTTCCACTGTAAAAAGCAGGAAGGTAAACAGTGTCCCATGTGCAGAAATGCATTCACCTCTGCCAGCCACATGGCCATGGACTTGCACAACACTGGCTCTTTGGCTTGGAAACAGAGATGAGCACCACCCCTAGAGTCAGACACAACTAGCACACAAGTACAAGGGTGTGTGTGTGGGAATCTTTACCTTTATTCAGCACCCTGGAGAGCTCCCATAAATTCCCACCTAAAATCCAGATTGGATTCCGTCACATATTGCCGCTAGTTACAGCTGTATCAGCCCCCAAAGCCACAGCCTTATTTTATATAGCCTTGTAACTGAAATAAGCAGAGCATATGTCAACATAATATTTACAAACAAGGCATATTAAAGATATAGGAATAATGTAAATAAATACAGAGTGATTAAGCAATAAACAAGGAAAGGGAAATAAATCTGTGCCTATGCTTATGAAGAATCAGGTAAATACATTTTCTTAAGGTTGATGAAATTCAGCAGTTTAGTGTGAGTCAATCAAAATGATTCTATTCCACAGTGTAATCTATTAGTAATGCTGTCATCCACCTACGTGAAAGGTTTTGCTTTAAAATGCAACAAAACCACTCCTCTAGCCTGTTTCCAATCCCTGTATTGCTTCCCAACTTCCAAAAGTCCTCACAAGTTGTGGGAATTTTAAACACTTTCCAGAAGGTGGCACTCCAAAAGAATATTTGCAGAGTATACAGTAGGACCCCCATATTCACTTATTCATTATCCACTGATTCAGTTATCCACAGTTGGCAGAGGAAAAAAGTAAATAAATAATTCGGCAGCTGAAAAGCAAGCTACTGTCATAAACAGAAGCTGTAAAGCAAGATACTGTCGTAAAACAGAAACCATAAAGCAAGCTACTGCCTCAAACAGAAGCTGTAAAGCAAGATACTGTTGCAAAACAGCACCCATAAAGCAAGCTACTTTCACAAAACAGCAGTTTTTGGGGATTTTGGTTTTCTCTCTTATCCATGGTTTTCATTATCCACAGGAAGGCCTGGAACCATTCCCCAGTGGATACTGGGGTCCTACTGTATCTGTTGAGCATCACAAGGTCTCACAGAAGCCAGTTAGAGGTGCAAGATTTCAGGTTTGATCACGAGGTTCACTCTCTTCTCCTCAGGTTTGGCTCTGAAATCTCAGAGGATGGAGTCCCGTTGTGTGAGGACATGGTATTTCAGATATGCCAAGAAGCATTTTTCCTGCCCACAACTCTCTACTGTGCATGCTCTACTGCTCCTGTGTCTGGACCTCACAGGCCAGGATTTAAATTCACAATAAAACTTCTGTGTTGCCCGCTGTCTCACACACCACCTTAAAGTTCCTGCTGAAGGCTCCACCCCTTGTGGCATCACCAGAGTTTGGTTAGATGTCATAGCAATTGGGCCTGAACTCTCATGGAACAAGATTCTCCTGATCCGGGAACCTTATAAATCAGTGATGGAGAACCTTTTAGAGACCAAGTTTCCAAACTGCGATTCAAAACCCACTTATTTTACGCAAAATGCCAATATGGCGATTTAACCTGAATACAGTGCTACCCTGGGGATACTTCAGGTGCTACCCATTGGGAAAGTGAGGATCAAAAAGCAGGCTTCTGAACTTCCTGTGGACACAGCACCCTCGCTGTGGCTGCGGGAAATTAAAAAAACCTGCTCTATGAGTCTCTGAAGAGTAGCAACCCCTCCACCTCTCTGCCCTGGGCAGACGGAGTGCAAAACCATTGGGAAAGCCAGGGGGGGGCGGCACCAACTTGTGGGCTTGTTTGTAGCCCCAGGTTACTCTCCAGCCACGGCTCTCTGGGCATCCCAAAAGCGGTATGGCTGGAGAGGAAACTGGGGCTACAAACGAGCCCACAAACCGCTGCCTCCCCTTCACCCGGCTCTCTGCACGGAGCCGTTTCGAGACCAACAAAATGGTTCCAGAGCAGCGTGAGCTGAAGAGTCAACTGGGGCTATGAACGAACCCACAAGCTGCTGCCTCCCCTTCTCCTGGCTCTCTTCACAGAGCTGTTCCAAGACTGCCCAAATGGGTCTGTGAAGAGAGCAGGGCAAGGGGGGGGAGCAGTGGTTTGTGGGTTCCTTGGCAGCCCCAGTTTACTCTCTAGCCATGCTGCGTTTGGGGTGCCCAGAGTGGCGTGGCCAGAGAGTAAATGGGGGCTATGAATGAGCCCACAAGCCTCTGCCTCCCCTTCACCTGGCTCTCTGCACGGAGCACAGTGGCGTGCTCCGAGCGGAGGAGGAAGTGCCGTGGCTGTGAGGGGCGATGTCGCGTGCCCACAGAAAGGGCTCCATGTGCCACCTTTGGCACCAGTGCCATAGATTCGCCACCACTGCTATAAATGCTGACTCTTTAAATGGTCATCAGCTCGATAGCCAAAATCCTGTTGCATAGCTCTTTCAGTTCTGTGGACTAACATATCATTCCCCATTGTAGATTAAAGAGTTTTTGCTTCAGTTTCAGGCTATTCACTCAAAATCAGAGAGAATCAGTTGCAACTTAAAATATGTTAGGGTATAACAGTAAAGTAACTAACAATTGTAAGTAGAGATGGGCACGACTTAGCGGTATTCCCGTTTCCGTTTCCGTTACTCGTTTCCGTTACTCTACGGAAACGGTAACGGGAATCACTGCCCCAGACTTCGAGCTCGAAACGACGAACGAACAATTTGGTCTGATTTGTCGTGCTCGTTACTTGCATCGCGCAATGCCAAGCGGCACAGAAAAAAAGTTTTTAAAAGTTAAAAAAAACCCCGATTCCCGGCCCTAAAAGTAGGCGAAAACTGTCTGAGGGCACCTACCAGGCCAGAAGGGTGTTTTATTTGGGGGGGGGTTCCCCGCCCCCCTCTCCTTGGCTATTGCTACTGCTGCGCTGCTGGTACCAGGCTGGGAGGGCGCATCCATTTGCCATGCAGTGCGGGGGATCCAAAATGGCGACCGCAATATTTTTTTTTTAAATCGTTGCCCAAAACCCCACCAAAGCACCACAGAAACATGCGGAAATTAGCTATTTTAAATGCTTGAATTTTTACAGTAGCAGCAGTGGGTATTTCTTGCAAAAAAAGTCTCCGTTGATTTTATTTTATTTTATTTTATTTTATTTTTTTACACCTGCGCATTCGCAATGATGGGCTCACCCATGGGAGCGGACCATGCAAAGTTTTGGAGCCATTCCACCAATCGCATGGCCAGGTTTTGCTGACTGTACCAGGCTGGGAGGGCGCATCCATTTGCCATGCGGTGGGGGGGGATCCAAAATGGCGACCGCAATATTTTTTTTTGAAATTGTTGCCCAAAACCCCACCAAAGCACCACAGAAACATGCGAAAATTAGCTATTTTAAATGCTTGAATTTTTACAGTAGCAGCAGTGGGTTTTTCTTGCCAAAAAAGTCTCCGTTGATTTTATTTTATTTTATTTTATTTTATTTTTTTACACCTGCACATTTGCAATGATGGGCTCTCCCATGGGAGTAGACCATGCAAATTTTCCACCAATCGCATGGCCACTTGGCCAGGTTGACCACAGAGACTTCTGGGATGTGCCAATCGGGCATAAACAGCCCACTAATCGTAGCCCAAACCCGAACCCTAAGCCTAACCCATACGCCAGTACACTGTCCTTCTAAGTGGGTCAGAGAGGCACCCAGATGCACCCCAATAATCACCGTAACCTCACCCGTAACTAGCCTAACCCTAGCCGTTGCGCTAAGCCGTCTTAACCCTAAGCCAGATCTACTTGCATTGCACTACATGCAAGTACGTGAGATACAGCGGGTGCAAAGAGTCTGCCAGTCCGTCACTTGTGGCTCTGGCTGACTCCTGCAGCTCCCTCCAGGAGCCCGCTACCCCCTCCCCAAACCAGTACTAACGACAATGAAAAAACAAAAAAACGAACCGACTAATTTTTGCAAATTTTCGCGAAAAACGGAAACGAGCCGAAACGGAACCGGCCCGACTAACGACAACTCGAAATTTTTTTTTTCAAGTCGTGCCCATCTCTAATTGTAAGTAAGTTGCTTTAGAGTTTGTAACTGTAGTAAATCACTCAGGGAGCAGCTGACTGTAATGTGTAATTAACTGTGTATATAGTGGTTAGCAAGTGTGGGTAACACTTGATCACTTCATCCCAACCTCCTGATGATGATCCATGCTGCTACACGTCTCTGCTGAAGGACTCTGTGACTGTAAGAAGGAATGCTGAAGGAAGCTGTTTATGTTATATTGTTATTTTGCCAAGTTATTCTTTGTAAATAAAACTCTGCTAAAAAACCACAACAAAATAGTAGCAGAAACATTTTAATGTGGCCATCTGCTGGTGGTGGTGACGCCATTCCTGCTACACTGTTATGGCTATGAGGCAGGAGTGATGGGCTTCCGTCAATTAAATTGGTGCTAAAATCTGGATCAAGTCTTCAAAATTTGCCCCTCAAGGGACTTGGCCGTCCCTTAGATCAGTGCTTCTCAACCTTGGGTCCCCATATGTTCCTGGACTGCAATTCCCAGAAACCCCTTCCAGCACAGCAAGTGGTGGAGGCTTCTGGGATTTGCAGTCCAGGAACATCTGGGGACCCACAGGTTGAGAACCAATGCCTTAGATGCTAACTCAACATCTAAGAGGAGAAAACAACAGTGGTCACCACAGGACATGGCCTCACTTATCCGCCATTATTTGTGACAATTGGGGAGAATCCATTTTTGGTGAGAAGGTAAGATGGACTCATCCTCTCCATTTGCTAAGATTAACTATGCCTGTCAAGCATTTCTGAAATTGCTTAGATCAGTAGTGGCCAAACTTCGGCCCTCTAGATGTTTTGGACCACAGCTCCCAGAATTCCAAGCCTGTATTGCCAATGACAAAGGACTGTGGGCATTGTGGTCCAGAACTTCTGGAGGGCTGAAGTTTGGACACCACTGACTTAGATATAGGTTGGGAAACACCTGGCTGCAGAATAGTACATGTGAAAGGGATCTGGGAGTTTTGGTGGACCACAAATTGAACATGAGTCTGCAGCGTGATGTGGAGGCCAAGAAAGCCAATGTGATTCTTAGTTGCATCAACAGAAGCCTAATGTCTAGATCAAGGGAAGTGATAGTATCACTCTATTCTGGTCTGACCAGGCCCCACCTGAAAGACAGGGTGAAGAAGACTGAGGGGAGGCATGAAGGCACTTTTCAAATCCTTGAAAGATAGTCATACAGAGGAGGGGCAGATCTGTTCTTCATCAGGGCACTGAATAATGGGCTCAATCTACAGGCAGCCAGATTTAGAATGAGTATCAGGGAAAAACCTCTTAACTGTTAGAGCAGTATGACTATGGAACAAATTACTTTGAGAGGTAGTGAGGCCTTCAAGAGAAAACTGGACCACCATCTGATAGATCTGCTTTGATTTGGGTTCTTCTATTGAGCAGGGGGTTGGACTCCATGGCCTTGTGGAGTCCAGTTATTCCATTATTTTATGATTCCAACCCAACATGCTATTCATAGAGTTGCCGATTGGCTGCCTGGATCTGAACCCATCAGTAGGGCTTGAACCCTCCAATCCAAAGGTCCATCTCATTGCTCCCACCAAGGACACAAGGAATCTTGCGGCCTCTCAGGCTGCAGGCAACATCAATTGTGGCCCTAACTAATAGCCACTGAGGTCCCAAAACCAAATTAACCAAAGCGGGTTTTAAAGCCGGCCAAACTGGTACCCATCATTACACCCTACAGCAAGGTATTTATTTATTTATTTATTTATTTATTTATTTATTTATTTATTTATTTATTGCATTTATTTATTGCATTTATATACCATGCTATCTTCCTACAGGAACTCTAGGCAGTTTACAAGATAAAACCACAAGATAAAAAACTGTCTGATCAAAAAGTAGGGAAGGAAAAAAAAGAACCTCGGCAGGATGGATCAAGGACAAACAGGGGGGAAAGAAAAAAAATAAAATTAAATGGAAATTAAATTACATAAGAACATAAGAAGAGCCATGCTGGATCAGGCCAAAGGCCCATCTAGTCCAGCTTCCTGTATCTCACAGCGGCCCCACCAGATGCGTTTGGGAGAGCATTAGACTAGATATCTGTCTCCTGATACCACTCCCCTGCATCTGGCCCTTGAAGTACCCTGGTTTTAAGCCTGGCGATTACACATCTCAATCTTGGTTTGTAACCTGTGATGGACTTTTCCTCCAGGAATCTGTCCAATCCCCTTTTGAAGGCATCCAGGCCAGATGCCATCACCACATCCTGTGGCAGGGAGTTCCATAGACTAACAATGCACTGGGTGAAAAAATATTTTCTTTTGTCTGTTCTTACTCTTCCAGCCCTCAATTTGAGTGTATGTCCCCTAGTGCTGCTATTTTGTGAGAGTGAGAAGAGCTTCCCTCTATCCACTTTACTCATGCCCTGCATTATTTTGTACGTCTCAATCATATTCCCCCTCAGGCGCCTTATTTCCAGACTAAAGAGCCCCAAATGTTTTAGCCTTTTCTCAAATTAAAGGTCGCCATATGCCTCCTTAAAAAGCAAAGCTTTCAATGCAGTTTTCAATTTTTTCCTTTAAAAACATATTATGGCACACATCACCACTAGGTCCCCTCCTCATAGTTTTTATCCCAGTTTCCTCCATACCCCTCTTTGAAATGTCAGCCCTTCAATCCCACCCACCCCACACACACACCTGGGGAGAAAACCATGAGACAGCAGGCGACAGCCCTGGCCAGCGCATACATTTTGCGAGCTAAATTTGGTGGGACACAAATTGTGCACGAAGCCCGGCCCGCTTAACGAGAGAGGGAAGAGGAGTGTTGAGGTCTGACACACACACAAAAATGCACACAACCTCAGCTTTTTGACCAAACTTACCGATCTCTGTGCCCACATCCACCCACTGTGTAGGAGATTCACACTCCCCTGTGTGAGTCACTAGGGAAGATGAGTTGTCTTCTGCACTTAATCATAGAATCACTCACTCACTCTCTCTCACTGCCTCCTCTGGGTTGCCAACAGCCTCTGCCTCAAGCCATCTAAGCCAGACACCTGTGTTCCGAGACCACCACGCCATTACTCAGACCTCTTCCTTTTTTTTTTTAACCACTGTGCTTCTCAAACCCACCTCCTCCTTTTTGCCACTTAGACCATTGCCTCGCGTGGTCTCCTCCCCTCCATCCTCCAGCCAACTTCTTGAAATGAGTTGCCCTTACACACACACACACACCCCACACACAACTGCCACCCACTCTACCCTGTGCGCTCAGCCTCCTTTGGACCGTTTCCTGCCTTGTACCTTTCCGAAGGGATGGAGACAAAGACTCCGGCTTCTGCTGCCCCATCGTTTCAGTCGGTACAAACAAAAAAGAGCACCCGGGGACTCACTGGAAAGCACTGTCTAAATCGGGCCCACCTCTCTGCTCCCTGGGGTTAAGTGGGTTCTCCTCTTTTTTGGGTTTCTATGACACCAGGGATTTTTCCATTCGAAAGGTGCGAGGTGTCAGTCCGAGCAGCACCACTGGTGTACAAGTCTCTATGGAAACAGAATACCGGTTGTTCGGTGCACATCCTATTCAGATGCTATTTATTTTTTTCTGGCTGCTTTCCTTGGGGCGGAGGGGGGGGTTAAGGAGGACTGGATGTTAACTCTGGCAATCAGGGGAGACAGACAGACAGACAGACAGACAGACAGATAGATAGATAGATAGATAGATAGATAGATAGATAGATAGATAGATAGATAGATAGATAGATAGATAGATAATCCCCTGTTTTCTCCCTCTATCCCCCTCATACACACATAGAAAGAGAGAGAGGGAGGGAGGGAGGGAGGGAGGGAGGGAGAGAGAGAGAGAGGAGAAACTTGATTAAAGAAAGAAAAACAGCATGTATTTATCTTATTCAAAATATTTTTGGATAGATCAGCATTCATAACAGTGCCTCTAATAGTGTCCCACAACAACAACAACAACAATAACAACAACAACGATGATGATGATGATGATGATGATGATGATGATGATGATGATGATGACGACGATGATGATGATGATGATGAATTCATGAGACTGAGCCTACCCTCTTAATTGTTACAGCAGTCGGACAATGGTACCAATGACTGTTGGAGGCTGTGAGCTGGAAGCGTTCAAGGGAACATCTGTTCAGACAGATCTGCTTTGATTTCCGTTCCTACCATGACCAGGCTTTTGGACTTAATGGATTTAGAGGCTCCTTCCAGTGCCATGAGTTTATGATTCTATGTCCCTGTATGGGAAATTGGGTATTAACCTTATGTATTCTGGTGAAATGTCTGCAAATGTGCACAAGACGCTCACACACACACACACACACACACACACACACACACACACACACACCCCGTTTGTGCAGGAGCCCCTGATTCAGTCTACACCTGATATGTACCTGATGTGCCCTGCACTCTTTTGACGATGTCCTGTGTTGATTCATGTCAAGGCCATACATTTCCAAATCATTGGGGGTGGGGCGGGGACATTGCAATAACTAGGGGAAACACAAACAGCGTTGACAAAGAGTGAATTCTGTACATCAGCATCCATTGCAGAGAATCCTGTGGGCAGAAGCAATCCACAAGCTCTCTTCTAGCAAGGTCTGAAAGGACAAGGGCCAGTTGGCATGCAATGTTTTTGACTCAATTACTCAAATTCACCAGGATTTCCCCAAGCTAGATGTCTGGTAACTTTAGCTAAAAAATCAAGACGGAGACAAGGCATTCAATTCCTTACTGTGTCCCCCTGGAAGAACAGCCAGCCAGTGTGGCCTTGGGCAAGCTGCACAGTGCTCCCAGGGCACCCCCCCCCCGGAAGAAACCAAGCTCCATGACAAAAGACTGGATGACGCTGGCATGGTGAGCCCGAAGGAAAGAAGATTTTGGGGAGATCGGATAGCATTTTTGAAATACAGTAGGAGCCCGGTATCCGCTGGGGATTGGTTCCAGGACTTCCCGTGGATAATGAAAACAGTGGATTAGAGAGAACACCCAAACCCTCAAAACTGCTCTTTTATGACAGTAGCTTGCTTTACGGCTGTTGTTTTATGACGGCAGCTTGCTTTGTGGCTGCTGAATTATTTATTTAATTTTTCCCCCTCTGCCAACCATGGATAACTGAATCAGTGGTTAATGAATCAGTGGATACGGGGGTCCTATTGTACTTGAAAAGCAGTCATAGAGAGAACAGCAAGATCTGTTCTTGATCATCCCAGAGTGCAGGACAGATAATATTTGGTTCAGTTTTTAGGAAGCCAGATTTTGGCTGAATATCGGGGGGTGGGGAGGACTTCCTAACAGTGCAACAGTGGAACCCACTAGCATGGAAGGTGGGGAGAGCTCCAAAGCTGGAGGCATTCAGAAGAAAATTGGACAATATTTTGTCAGATCTACTTTGATTTGGTTTTCTGTCTTGAGCAGGGGTTTGGGACTTGATAGCTTTATAGGCCCGCGCCAACTCAGTTATCCTATGATTCTATGAATCGCCCAAGGGAGTGGTAAACCACTTCTAAGTATTCTCAGCTTGAGAAACTCTGAAAAAGTTTCCCTTAAGTGAGAACTGACATAATGACTCTAATTATTATTATTATTATTATTATTATTATTATTATTATTATTATTATTATTATTATTATTATTATTATTATTATTATTATTATTATTATTATTTATTTATTTATTTATTTATTTATTTATTTATTTATTTATTTATTTATTTATTTTGAAGTTTCATTTTACAAGGCCTGGCTGTCACTGTCAATATGCATATACGTTCTGCGTTAATTACGGGATCCCTGTAATGCCCGCTTCTAGTCTCAAAATACTGTGCTATATTATTGGGTTCAAAAACAGTAAAGTTCTAAAACCAGTGTTGACTGATCCTTTAGTGTAGGTCTAAGAGATCTAAATCTCTTTACAGGGGTGAGAGTCAATGGCTGAAATCCTAGTTCTTAATGCAGGAAGCCACCACTAGAGTAGGGTCATTGAATCAGTGGAACTTACAGAGTTGCTGAGTCACCAAATCCTCACCTGTTCAATGGGTCTACTCTGGTAGTGAATCACTTTGTTATGTAACCTGCCAGAGAACCAGTTGGCCCTCTGGATGGTGAGGGAGGAAAAGGGGAGGTTAAGGAGGACTTGGACATTGCAGAAAAATTGAATGACTTCTTTGCGTCTGTTTTCACGACAGAGGACCTTGAGCGGATTCCGCTGCCTGAGCCGCCCCTCTTGACTAAAGAATTAAAACAAATACAGGTTAAAAGAGAGGAGGTTTTAGGACTAATCGATAAATTGAGGATTAACAAGTCACCGGGCCCAGATGGCATCCACCCAAGAGTTATTAGGGAATTGAGAAATGAAATTGCAGATCTCTTAACGGTTATATGTAACTTGTCTCTTAAAACTGCCACAGTGCCGGAGGACTGGAGGATAGCAGATGTCACACCAATTTTTAAAAAAGGAAGGAGGGGGGACCCAGGAAACTACAGGCCAGTTAGCCTTACATCTGTCCCAGGGAAGATGGTGGAAAGCTTCATCCAAGAGAAAATCTTAAAACACATAAAAGAACAAACCTTGCTGAGAGAAAATCAGCATGGCTTCTGTAAGGGTAAATCTTGTCTGACAAACCTTTTAGAATTTTTTGAAAAGGTCAACAGGCACGTGGATTTGGGTGAACCGGTGGATATAGTCTATCTGGATTTTCAAAAGGCTTTTGACACAGTCCCTCACCAAAGGCTGCTGAGAAAATTGCACAGTCAGGGGATAAGAGGACAGGTCCTCTTATGGATTGAGAACTGGTTGAGATCCAGGAAACAAAGAGTAGGTGTCAATGGGAAATTTTCAAAATGGAGAGAGGTGAAATGTCGTGTGCCCCAGGGCTCTGTCCTGGGACCAGTGCTTTTCAATCTGTTCATAAATGACCTGGAGACAGGGATGAACAATGAGGTGGCCAAGTTTGCAGATGACACAAAACTTTTCCGTGTGGTGAAAACCAGAGAAGATTGTGAAGAGCTCCAGAAGGATCTCTCCAAACTGGGGGAATGGGCTGAGAAATGGCAAATGTGTTTTAATGTAACCAAATGTAACGTAATGCATATTGGGGCAAAAAATCCAAACTTCATCTATCAACTCATGGGCTCTGAGTTATCCGTGAAGGATCAGGAAAGAGATCTTGGTGTGTTGGTGGACAGCTCCATGAATGTGTGTGGTGGTGGTGAAGAAGGCCAATTCCATGCTAGGGATTATCAAAAAGGGGATTGAAAATAAAACAGCCAACATTATAATGCCATTATACAAAACAATAGTAAGGCCCCACCTGGAGTATTGTGTACAATTCTGGTCACCGCATCTCAAGAAAGACATAGTGGAACTGGAAAAGGTGCAGAAGAGAGCGACTAAAATGATTACTGGGCTGGGGCACCTCCCTTATGAAGAAAGGCTAAAACATTTGGGCCTCTTTAGTCTGGAAAAAAGGCGCTTGAGTGGGGATATGATTGAGACATACAAAATAATGCAGGGTATGAGTAAAGTGGATAGAGGGAAGCTCTTCTCTCTCTCCCAAAATACCAGAACTAGGGGACATACACTCAAATTGAAGGCTGGGAGAGTAAGAACTGACAAAAGAAAATATTTTTTCACCCAGCGCGTTGTAAGTCTATGGAACTCCCTGCCACAGGATGTGGTGATGGCATCTGGCCTGGATGCCTTCAAAAGGGGATTGGACAGATTCCTGGAGGAAAAGTCCATCACAGGTTACAAACCATGATGGAGAAACCGGGGTACTTCAAGGGCCAGATGCAGGGGAGTGGTATCAGGAGACAGATATCTAGTCTCATGCGCTCCCAAACGCATCTGGTGGGGCTGCTGTGAGATACAGGAAGCTGGACTAGATGGGCCTTTGGACTGATCCAGCATGGCTCTTCTTATGTTCTTATGTTCTTATGATTTCAGCCCATGTGGTGTAGTTGTTCATTCATTTGGCCTGGCCTGCATCACAAGGTTTTTGTGAAGTGATGTGATTAGGAGTTGAGCAGAGTTAAGCATACCATCTTGAGCTCACCGGTGCATATAAATGTAAGAAACAAAACCCATGGTTCCATTGATATAAAAGGGGTAGCCATGTGGCCATTACACAACACAGTGGTACCTCTACTCACAAGCGACTCTACTTACAAGCAATTCGACTTAAGAGCGGAAAACTGTTGGTTGGTGTTTTAACTGCTGCCTTTAAAAATTTAGATGCAATCTGCTCTACCTACAATATTTTTTTAATTTTCATTTTTCCCAATTTATTTATTTATTATTTTATTTTATTTTATTTTATTTTTTAGATATGGCTGCTCTACTTGCTAGTTTTTTAACCTATGAACATGCATTCAGAACGGATTAAACTCGGAAGTAGGGATACCACTGTACAAATGGAAGACCAGGCTACAAGTCAGCCATGTCCAAAGTCCGGCCCGGGGGCTGAATCCAACCTATTGCTTGATTTATTTATTTATTCAACTTATATGCCGCCCACTACCCAAAGGTCTCTGGGCCTCCTTACAAAAAATTGGACACCCCTGCTATAGGTGATAACTTTATAGTTCTCTGATTTTTAAAAAAAATATCAAATCATTGCAAGCTTTTGTGTATAAATCCCATCTCTTCAAGGCAAGTACCACAAGTCCGAAGATGACAAGATGTGCTTTGCCAGAATGGTTAACCTTAGACGTACAGTTCTTGGGAAGATGAATTTCATCAGGGCCATCTGCCTTAGAGGAGGCAGGAAGCAGCAGGGTGGTTGCCTGTCGTCATGAAGCTGCATCTGAAGTAGAGGTTTGGTTGGATTTCACACCCCAGGCCTTGAAACAAAGGGCATAGGTCACATGCCTCATCTCTATTTGGCTCTTTTTTGGAACACATGTTTCAGTTTGGCCAGTGATGGGGTAGGGATGATACAGAAAACCCATGCCCTCCTCTTGGGGATTGGGGTTAGAGATGGGCATGAAATGAGCAATTTTTCGTTTTCATTTTTGTTTTTTCATTTCGTTACGTAACGAAACAAAAAACGAATTTTGTCTCCAAAATGAAACGAACCGAAACAACAGAAATTTTGTCGTGCGTTTCATTTTCGTTGCGGCAAATACATTGAACTGTAATGAATGCTAACGAAACAGCAATTTTTCATTTTCATTTTCGTTTTTTCATTTCATTACGTAACGAAACAAAAATGAAATATTTTGCCAAAAATTCACACAAAACGAAAACGAACCGAAACGGACCCCCTAAACGACAAACGACAAATGAAACACAATTTTTTTTTAGTCGTGCCCATCTCTAATTGGGGTATAATTTAGGTATATAGCCAAATGGGGGTTAATAAAAAACAAAAGAGGAATATTACCTAGTACAAGATGTTCTTTCATATTCTCGCACCAACTTCAGGGCATCTGCCCCAAATTGCATAGCAATACGTCTGTGAAGATTCTCAGTCATCCAGGTGCGTTTATCTGGGAGTTGATTCATGGCTACTGGACTTCTTTTTTGAGAGATAGAAACGTTTCGCTGTTCATCCAAACAGCTTCATCGGTCTAGTACAAGATGGGCACAAAATGAAAAACGAAACACTGTTTTATCATTTCATTATGTAACGAATTCCAGTGGTACCGTGTATAAAGGAATATTTCGTTCCAAATGAAATTATGTTAAGTAAATTTTCCTTTATACAAATTTCCCATAGGAATGCATTGAAAACAGAGTGACCCCGTTTTTATGTTGTACAGATTCGCCCCATAGGTGATTATGTTAAGCAAATTTCCCCTATCTCCAGAATGTTTTATGTTGTACAAATTTTATGTTATACAAACGGTTTGTTACGTAACAAAACGGTAGAACACATTTTCGTAATGAAACAAAATGAAATGCCATTTCCACCTCTAAGAACAAAATGATTCGCCCTAGAGGAAATGGCAGTTATTAAATTCTAAAGGGGGTTCCCCTAGGAAAAAAATCATTCTGAATTGAATCGGGAAACTGCAATAGCCCCCTTGCAGACAAGCAATTGCCTGATGCAATTTAGAATGATTTCCCCCCTAGGGGCACCCATCTTTGGAATTTAATAACTCAGTCCCCTGACCCCAAAACCTCTCCAAATTTGGGGGGGCATACAGGGAAGAGCTTGAGGGAGCTCCCCTGCCATTTTGTTGCCTCTAGGACCCATTTTGTAATGAAACTACCTAAATATTTGTTACTAATGAAACAAAACCAAACAAAACTATTTAAGAAGCAAAACAAAACAAAACACTATGTTTCTGTTTCATGCCCATCTCTATTACCTAGTGGTTGCAATCCTGCTCTTCTGGTGTTGAGAGTCCAAGTGCCTTCTTCTTGTCATGTGTGTGTGGGGTGGGTGGGTGGGGATGACTATCAGCTCTCTCTCTGGGTGCTTTTACACGACCCCTAAGATCCGCTGGCCACTTAAATCAGACCAGAGATCTTAGGGGTTTGTCGCTCTTCGTGCGTCCCCACCCTTCCGCACTTCCTGGCTGCTGGCTGCGTGAGGGGAGGGAGAAAAAAAGGGACAAAAGAATAAAGGCTTACCTCCGGTGCCGGTGGACACCACCCCGTTGTTGTGATTCCTTCTCTTAAAGGGGCGGGAGGCAAAAAACAACAGCAAAAAGAAGCGAGGAGAGCCCGGCACATCCGCATTAAGATTTTTCACCCTTGGAGAGCAGGTACATGAAAAGTGCGCTGGGACATGCTTAGGTGGGCGTGGTCGCACTTAATTTTCAGTAAACTCCAGAGCTGGTGGGTAAACAATGTTAAGCTCCGAAGCTGGGAGCCATTTGCGGCGGAGTTTAGGGGTCGTGTAAAAAGGCCCTAAGTCTCTCTCTCTCTTTTTAAACAAAATGTGTAAATAATAGTTCATGTGATTTTGCACTGGAAATGTAAACATCAGAAGTTATTAAACTCTGGAGTTAATAAAGCCAGAACAAGGAGAGGCTTATTTGTAAGAGCAGTCTGCAGTTGGGAGCCAGGTGTGTGGGACACACTGTGGTCTTTCAAGAACTGAGTCATGGCAACTGGACCTCTTTTCTTGTGGGATCAAAATGTTTCGCTATTCATCCAAGTAGCTTTGAACCACCTGTCTTCTCCGTCTAATATCTATACAGTGAGAGAAGGGTCAGGGAAGCCTGTTATATGTGGATAGAAAATTCCTGTCTCAACAGGGGTGGGTGACAGGCTCTCATTTATCATGCTGCCCTTTCATCGATCCCCACACATGTCAGAAGGGTAGCGTTAACATGCATTAATGTGCTCCCCCCCGCCCTTTCACAGGCCATTGACAAACACCGCTTCTGATTTTCCTCTATCGCTGCCATCAACTAGCTTCACTAGTAAATTAAAGCCTTGAGACTGTTGAGCAAAAATAAAAGCAGTTTATTGATTACAAAGTAGAATCAAAATCATTCATGGTAATCTGTTGAAGTATAAAGAAAAAGAAGAATATAGCTCAGATCCACTTAAGTTTGATTACTAATAAAGTTGAGTATATGCACACTTATTTCCTAAGTTTACAAATTCTAAACACTCAGCTTTCCTCTCTCTTCTCTCTCTTATTTTTTCTTCAGTAAGTGTAAGTCCCTTATCTAGCCCTATCTGTCTTTCTCTTAGGCTGATACCTCATGTCCATCTCATCACTGCTCATGGTCCCGCTTGGGACTGGTACGAAGTAATCTAACCGCACGTCCATTGCAGGATGAGGGGAGTTTGTCCCGACCATGCCCGCTGAACTGCAATCTAAGCGGGATGAGAGATTCCCCTCCCTGGCCTCGGGAATCTACTCGTCATGCTTCTCGTTCCAAGATGAGTGCCCGTGAGGTAAGGCTCATCACACAACGTGCCATTCGCCATCTTGTGGCAGGAGTGCAAAGTGCCATTTGCCAGTACATTCCCTATGGAGTCAGCAACGCAGTTCAGAGAGATTAAAAGACAAATGCCTCAAACTTAGCTCCGTAATGCATTGAAGGCAAGGCTTCAGAAAATTGAAACATCGAAAAACAGAAGGTCAGGCAAAAAAAAAAAGACGGAGAACAAAGGCATGAAATTTCACATCTCATCATGGAACGAGGACATGCGGTAACAGTCATGCCGGTATCATCCATCACACCTGTGCGTACACGGGAACAGGGACAGAACCGGAAGAAGACCACATGACCGCGACCGACATCAACACGCAACGAACTTCCTCCCGGGACAAGAATGGACGTGAAGTAACCGTCTTAGATAGTACCAGTCCCTGTCTGACTAGAACAGTGCTGAGCAGATACTTAAAGCCCCTCAGGGCACTCCCCAGACTCTCTCATTGGTCTACGAACCCACCAATCAGCACAGACACCTCTCATGCATTACTTATTATGTTTTGGGTGCTGTTTTATAAGTTGTTATTGTAAACCGCCCAGAGTTCCTGTTTGAGGAAAATCGGATTGCGGTATATTAAAATAAAAATAAAAATATAAAAAATAACTCATTACCACAGGTAAATGCCAAAATCTCCACCAAGAAGGCCACCGCTAAGGACCCGTACATAATGGGTGTTGGAAAGGGCTACATAGGTGTGACTTTCACACCCATCCCAGGCCATTGTCTACTACCTACCCAACCATTTTCAGAGGGCTCCTGCCCAGCTGTCAATGGCTGGAGCCCTTTAAACTGGGCCCAGTCAGTTTCAGAGGGACCCCCTAGTGCTGACTGGGCAGGAGCCCTCTGAAAAGGGTCAGATTACTGGCTAGGCAGTTCACACTGCCCTCCCCACCATTTTCTGAGGGCTCCTGCCGATCTGTCAATGGCTGGAATCCTTAAAACCTGGCCCAGTCGGTACCAGAGGGACCCTTTAAAATGGCTCCTGGAGTCCCAGGCACCAAATATGGTGCCTCTAGGAACCAGGGGAGCCATTTCGTTTGTTTCATTTCATTTCGTATGAAATTTTTAAAAAAATATCATAAGAAACGAAACAAAACAAAACAGGCTGAGCACGAAACAAAACGAAACATTATTTTTCCGTTTCATGCCCATCCCTACTCTTCATACTAACAAAGACACCAGGAAATCAGAGTTCTGTTTTCCTGAACTTTTCCTAACAGCTCTTGTTCGCGATTTTAACTCAAGAGCTGTTTTGATTTCCCTGTCTGTCAGGACAGTCTGTTGTTTTGGGTTTGCTCCGTGAAGCCATATGTTTGATCAAATTCTTTTTCTCTTTTTTTAACTGTACAGCTCGCATCGCTTAATCTTTTGTTAGCCACCCTGAGAATACAAACCTATATGACATCCAGTATACAATAAACACAAGTAGAGACTTCAAAAGACTGTTAGAATAGTTTCCAATTGGAAATCAATAATCACCTTAGAGATGGGCACGAATCACCAGTTGGGTTGTTTGTATTGGTTCGTTTACCTCCTGAACAGTTGTTTGGTGGTTTCTAGCCCTATATTCTCTGGTTAATGCCCACTCAGAGACAGCATTCTGGTTTCTCTGCCTCACTGCAAACTGGCACAAACCATTGAATTGGTGGTTTCATGCCCATCTCTAATCACCATTCTGACTGTTTAATGGCCTGCTTTTTAGGTTCCAAGGAGTACATTTCTTCTCTGGGCGTTTAAATATTTTTACCATTCTCCACTTCCCTGGGAACTTTTGCAATTTTATGCCACTCTTCACATGTCTAATCTCCAATGAGGGTATCATTGTTCAGCATGGTCTCTGAACGTAGTAAGAGTTAGATAGAAATACAAAGTAAGACATTCCATGAATCAGAGGGATGGAAAAAGAAAAGGAAATGAATCCACTTTCTTTGTTATCCCCAATAGCTCCTCCATTTCATTCTCTATTGAGATGATTAGCACTATGTTTTGAATGCAAGAGTTGATGACAGACCACTAAAAAAACCATCATACAATATGTGAGCTTTCGTGGACTAAGGCCACTTCATCTGGCTTGTTTTAATGAGAAGAACTTGGAGTCCAAAAGTTCAGGGCATGATGGATTTTGTCAGGCATTCCTTTTTAGGAAAGATGTAAGCTATTGTTTTAAAGTTACAACTGAGGCTGCTGTGGATTGGATTTCACACAACGAGACACAGACCATGTGTACAGGCCCCTTCCCATTTGGCCTTTTTTTTTTTTGAAAGAGACATGTCTCTGATTGGCCGGGTGGGAGGAACAACACAGAAAACTGGAGCCCTCTGTCTGGGACACTGGGGTGATAATTTAGTGAACTCACTATGTTTATCCAGTTGTCATCAGATTACGTAGTGGTTGCAGCCCTGCTCCACTGAGGTTGAGAGTCCGCATGACCCCTTGTTGGTACGGTACGGGGGGGGGGGGCAGGAGTGACAGCTGTCTTGATATCCTTGTAATTTCATTGCAATCAAAGGAGCCATGTGATCCAAACAAAATAGACAAAAAAGTAGGCAATACTTTTATAGACCACTAGAAAATCATCATACAATAAGCGAGCTTTTGTGGATCAAGAGCTCTAGGAAGAAATGAGAATTTGTAAGATTCCCAACTACCACCTCTGTCTTTTCCCCCTTCCCACATTCTATGTGGATAAATACTTGCAGCTCAAGACATGTAACTTTCAAAAACATGTAGTATCTGTTAGGTAGAAATGGGCACGAACCGAAAAAAATGGTGATTCGCTTTGGTTCGGTTCGTTGTAGGGTTTGGTTCATTTTGTTTCATTTTTTATGATTTTTTCAAATATTCATTTTTTTTTGTTCATTTTGTCTGTTATTCGTTTCTCCCCGCTTTGCATGATTTAATCCATTTGACAGCGTGCACGGGGGGGGGGGACATTCAAAAATAATAATAAAAAACACAGATGTTGACAACAACTGCACAAATTGGACTCGCAGCATCCTCATCCTCACCATCCACATCTTCCTCATCATCTTCACACATCATCCTTACTGGGCAGTGGCGGCGGGGCGATCCTGGCCCCTGTGGCATGGGCTTTTTGAGGCCTTGGCTTGGGGCCAGGGCCTCATGTTTTTTCAAGTGCTGACCATGCAGCCCCTGGAGCCGGGTGGGTGCTGGCTTTATTTTGTTTATTTTTTCTTTATTTTAGGGCACCAACCCGGTCACCCCTGGGACTGGGTCAGCGGTCCTTTTTATTTTTATTATTTCTATTAATTTTTATTTTATTTTTATTTTATTTTTTTACTGCCAACCACGTGGCCCATGCTATAGTTGTAGTGTGGGCCAGTCAGCTCTTTAAAAAAAAACTTTTGCTGGCCGTGGGCTGGTTCAGTGGCCCATGGCTGGGTCTGGTGCTCGCGGGCCAATACTTGTCCTGCACGCCGAATAGGGTTTTTTTTCCTTTGCCGGCCTGTGGGCTGGTTCCGCGGCCTGCGGGCCAGGTCCGGTGCTTGCGGCCCAGTACCGGGCCGGCACACTGGGTGGGTTTTTTTTTTTTGGATGGTCTGTGGGTTCCGGTGCTCGTGGGCCAGTACCAGGGACCCCACGCTGGATCTTTTATTTTATTTTATTTTATTTTATTTTATTTACTGCCGACCACGGCTGCCTACCAGCTGTAGCGCGGCTGGTCGGCTTTTTTTTTCTGGTTGCCCCCTCCCTGTAGCCAGGAAAACCGGACCTCCAGGAAGGACCAGCACCAGGTAGGAGACATCTCTCGCGCCACCATTAAGGAACCAAACTGAACCAAACCATTTTTGTCCCCATTTTGTTTCATTCTAAATCCACTCTGAGGTTCGTTATTCGTTTTGTTACATAGCAAAATGAATAACGAATAACAAAATGAACTAAACGTTCGTTTCGTGCCCGTCTCTACTGTTAGGCAATGGGGAAAGACTGATGCAACAAGAAACTCACATATGTGTCACCATGCATAAAGTTTAGTTAAATGTTGGCTCCTTTGTGGGAGTTTGCTGGGAAAGTGCCAAGCAAACTGATTTTAGGAGAGTAAGGAAAACACACACACACACACACACACACACACACACACACACACACACACACACACACACACACACACACACACACACACACACAAAGCAAAGTGTTCTGCTTATATACCTCCCCATACCACTTTAAGTAGTCTCTGGGCGGTTTACAGTTTCATTACAGTGTGCAGGCTACACATTGCCCCCCCAGCAAGCTGGGTACTCATTTTACCGACCTTGGAAGGCTGGAAGGCTGAGTGAACCTTGAGCCTGCTAACAGGGATTGAACCCCAGGTCATGAGCACAGTTTTACCTACAGTACAGGCATTTAACCACTGCGCCACGAGCCCCCCCCAGAGAGAGAGAGAGAGAGAGAGAGAGAGAGAGAGAGAGAGAGAGAGAGAGAGAGAGAGAGAGAGAGAGAGAGAGATGCTGTTTCTCAGAGCGAGCAGAGATGCAGACACAGAACAAAGAAAGTCTGACGTGTGCGTCTCAGCAGCCCCCTTTTATTCAGCTATCTGGTTTCTCTGCCAGATGGCGGATAATGTAACTCATTGGATTACTAATGAAAACATCACCTCTAATAGGGATCAAATACCCTTTGCCTCAAAGCAAAGGTAAAGAGGAAATAGAAGATCACTTCCCCCTAGGGATGCACCATGGCAGGGTCAGGATGGTGTGCCTTCACCTGTAATCCCCCCCCCCCCGGAAGCATACCCCACAGAGAAAGGTTCCCGATACTGTTTAAACATCAAGGAATGGAAAGTGTTTATTTGCTTATTTTACTTGTTTATTTTACTTTTTATTTTATTTGCATTTCTGTTTGTTTCTTATTTGCATTTATATAAACCACCCAGAGTCCCTTCTGGGAAATCGGTGCAGTATAAAAAGGCAATAAATAAATAAATAAATAAATAAATAAATAAATAAATATTATTTAAATAATAAATACAGTCAGGTCAAACCTCTGTTACATTTACTTTTCACAGAAAGTGTTAAAGTTTTGCATTAAAAATATGCCTTATTTCTATTTATAGTAACACTTTAGAAAACAAGAAAGCCCTGAGAAGGCTGATCTTTAATGAGCTCTGATGTTGTGGATCCCAATTTTGGGTAACCCAGGTGTACTTGGACTTCAACTCCCAGAAGCCTTCACCACCAGCTGTGCCGGCTTGGATTTTAGGGAGTTGCAGTCCAAGAACACCTGCGTTGCCTGAGGTTGGGAATAGGGATGGGCATGAACCAAACCATGAACCAGAATAGTTGGTTTGTGGTTCAGTCTGCAATCCGGTTCAGCATCTCATTCTCTCCTTGCCACTTCATTTGTTTTGGCAAAAGGGATGACTGCCTGCCCCTTCCCGATGTTCCCGTCATTTCCCTACTTGGTCTCGCGACTGCCACCTCCGTGACCACCACCATTGTCAAAGAAACCAAGCCGGTTTCCCTTCCAGGAGCCAGCTCTCTAGCTCTGCACATGTGCCTGCCTCCCAGTTGACCAAGGCAAGGAACACAGCAGAAGTGGCACAATCATGGCAGCAGCGGCAGGAGCAGCAGCAGGGTCGCAGTGGTGTGAGAAGAGAAGGTAGCCCACCCCAACCAGGAATGAACCAAAAGCCACACCATGTACCAGTTCAGATTTCGGGTTGGATTGTGGTCATTCATGGTTTGTGGCTAACCACGAATCTTGACAAACCACCATTTTTCAGGTTTGGGCCCATCTCTAGTTGGGAACTGCAAGGATGCTGTGGCCAGAGGAAATTGAAAAGCTTGTTCTTTGATCCTTGCTTTCCCAAAGGGCAGCACCGGAAGCATTTGTAACCCAGGGTACCACTGTACTCAGGTTAAATTGTCGTACTGGCACTTTGCGAAAAATAAGTGGGTTTTGAATTGCAGTTCGGGCACTCGGTCTCTAAAAGGTTTGCCATCACTGCCCTAGTGGAAAGTTTAACCGAAGAAGAAGTAAAGAATGTCAAGAACAAGGCAGACTTTAATAAATTTATCTCCATTTGGTTTCTTTTTATTATTTATGTACTGTCATATGGAAATAATATGATGCATCCGTCAAGCACAGATGGAAACATTTGAAACAATATGCTGGAAGTCCCTAGATTCTCTCTGTAAACCACATGACATGTCTAATTGGAAAATGTATCTTTTTATTTATGTGTGATTAAAGATGTTACTCAGTAATTGGAAACAAGAATTTAGGAATGAAGAACAATTTCACTGACCAATCTTATTAGATAATCAATCAGAAAAGGAGATATTTAGAGGTTATTATGCTACCTCTGTTTTATTATGCTTCAAGAAAGTAGGAAGCTTTTATTGAGATATTTAGCATTTTCTCTGGTTGTAGTTTTAAAATATTAAATAGTGCCTTAATGTGCATGATCAAATTGTGTTTTTTTAAAATCATAGATTTTCACCCAACTTTGAAAAAGAAAAGTATATTGAAAAGAGCGCAAATTAGGAAAAAAGTATTAAAAAACAAGGTTAAGGAAAAATTAATTTTAAAAAACTGGCTCCCAGCATGCCCCCCCAATGAGCAATATAATGGGTTTTGCAAGTTCTAAGGGGTGGGGTGGGGGCACAGCACAGTCTGTTGTATTCTGTAGCCTCACTGATCAACTGGGACACAAAAGTAACAATGTGCCCCCATTTATAAGCCTTAAGTAGCTAAAAACAGGAAAGGCCCTTTTTTTCTGTACGCTCCAAGCTCAGCCTTGTAAGGCTAATTACATTGGTGACGATGAGGCCTGTAATAAGACTTCCTGGGGTAGGAAATGGCAAGCCACTCCAGTATCTCTGCCAAATAAATTCCAGGGACCGAACCAAAAGGCTAAAAGATATGACGCTAGAGGATGAGCCTCTCAGATCAGAAGGCGTCCAACATGCTACTGAGGAAGAGCGGAAGACAAGTACAAGTAGCTCCAGAGCTAATGAAGCGGCTAGGCCAAAGCCAAAAGGACGCCCAGCTGCAGACGTGCCTGGAAGAGAAAGGAAAGTCCAATGCTGCAAAGTAATATACTGCATAGGAACCTGGAATGTGAGATCTATAAACCAGGGTAAGCTGGATGTGGTCAAAAGTGAGATGGCAAGAATAAACATTGACATCTTGGGCATCAGCTAACTTAAAAGGACAGGAATGGGTGAATTCAGTTCAGATGACTATCACAACTACTACTGTGGGCAAGAATCCCATAGAAGAAATGGAGTAGCCCTCATAGTCAACAGTAGAGTGAGAAAAGCTGTGCTGGGATACAACCTCAAACATGAAAGGATGATAAAAGATGGCTGATCACCGCAGAATTGATGCTTTTGAGCTGTGGAGCTGCTAGAGGAGACTCTTGAGAGTCCCCTGGACTGTAAGGGGAACAAACCTATCCATCCTGAAAGAAATCAACCCCGAATGTTCCCTGGAAGGACAGATTTTGAAGCTGAGGCTCCAGTACTTTGGCCACCTCATGAGGAGAGAGGACTCCTTGGAAAAGTCCCTGATGTTGGGAAAGATTGAAGGCAAAAGGAAAAGAGGATGGTTGGATGGTGTCATCGATGCAGCCAATATGGATTTGACCAAACTCCGGGAGGCAGTGGAAGATAGGAAAGCCTGGCGAGCTCTGATCCATCGGGTCACAAAGAGTCAGACATGACTGAACGACTGAACAAGAAAGGAAATCCAATGTTTGTCAAAATACAGACAAATGTCCATGTGTAAAACCCAGAACATCTTGCAGCATCATGCAGATGGAAGTTAGGAAGGAATTACAGGTGAGACTCAGGAGGGGGGGGAACTAAATGGAGAGTGATGTTTATAGACCAAATTGAGGTGCAGGTTGATAATCTTTCCAGGTACAATTTGTGATAGCATAGAATCTTGCATCCTGCTGGACATCAGGCTGGTGAAATGAGGAAAAAATTCACCATCTTCCTCTTCTCCACTTTCTGCACTGGACGGGATACTAACCTGGAATCTGCATTGGGAACAAAAAATATCCCAGCATAATAATAGACAATTTCAAAGGGGAAATGAATTGAATGTTTTGAAATGTTCATAAACACAGATCATCCATCCCACTCATCTCCCCCTCCCACCTCTGGTCAGGACATGGGGGGGGGGAGTGTCCAGCCCATGAATGAGTTGAGATGCTCATTATGATACACAAGTGCTTCCATGGTTACCATTGCTAAGGAGATCACAGTTTTCTGACTGCCTGGGATAATGAGAGAAGATGACTGGTCCCTTAGAAGCTTCAAGCATCCAAAGGGCAGCCTGAAATGTCAATAAAAGTTCAAGTCCTCTTTCAGAATGGCAGTTTTACACATTCTGGACTACAAGATGGGTGCCCAAATGATGCTTTTCCATACTTGATGGAGATGTGTAATTGCCAGGCTTAAAACTTCAAGGGCCAGAAGCAGGTGAGTGGTATCAGGAGACAGATACCTAGTCTCGTGCACTCCCAGACGCATCTGGTGGGGCCACCTTGTGATACAGGAAGCTGGATTAGATGGGCCTTTGGCCTGATCCAGCACGGCCTGATCCAGTGGCCCCACCAAATGTGTCTGGGAGTGCACGAGACTAGATACCAGATTCGCCCGTACCTCGATGGGGACTCCCTGAGGACAGTGGTTCAGGCGCTGGTCATATCGAGGTTCGATTACTGTAACGCTCTCTACATGGGGCTCCCCTTGAACCTTGTTCGGCGATCGCAGCGGGTCCAGAATGCAGCGGCCAGGTTGGTGGTTGGTGCACGTAAGTTCGATCACATCACCCCCATCCTGGTTCGCCTGCACTGGTTGCCCGTTGCCTCCCGAATAAGGTTCAAGGTGTTGGTTTTGGTTTACAAAACCCTCCATGGCTTGGCCCCTGTCTATCTGGCAGAGTGTATCTCCCGACGCTCAGATCTGGCCCGACCCACCCGTTCTTCCCAGGCCCTCTCTCTCCGGATTGCCACGCCGAGGGAAGCCCGTAAGACAACCACTTGTAACCGGGCTTTCTCGGTGGTTGGCCCGTCTGTTTGGAATGCCTTGCCGGTCGAGTTGCGGCAAGCTCCATCGCTGGCATGCTTCAAGAGAGCCTTAAAAACATGGCTATTTAAGGATGCCTTTGGTAACTTCCAGGGGTAACCCCCCCTTCGCTGCCCTTCCTACATTGGCTTGCCGTCCTGGACATCGCTGCTGATTGTTTTATTGTTTTTATCTGTTTTATTTGCTATGGTATTGTGTAAACCGCCCTGAGTCCCCTTTGGGGAAATAGGTGCAGTATATAAGTTTGAAAATAAATAAATAAATACCTGTCTCCTGATACCACTCCCCTGCATCTGGCCCATGAAGTACCCTGGTTTTAAGCCTGGAGATGACACATCTCCCTCATGGTTTGTAACCTGTGATGGACTTTTCCTCCAGGAATCTGTCCAATCCCCTTTTGAAGGCATCCAAGCCAGGTGCCATCACCACATCCTGTGGCAGGGATTCAACACTGGACATTCTCCAATCTCCAGTGTTGAATGTCTCCAACACTGGAGGCATTCAAGAGAAATTTGGACAACCACCTGGCAGATTTGATTTGAATTCCTCCATGAAGCGGGGGGGGGGGGGGGTTGTCTCAATGACTTTTTGGTCCCTTCCATCTTCACTATTCTATGATTCCATGATGACTGGGCAGCACATAATGAAAATAAATTAAGACCTCACAAGCATCATGTGTGATACAGCCTTGGAAAGAGGGATGGGGAGCAATGTTATGATTTGGTAGTTGTCATTGAAGGTGCAAAAAACTCACCAGATCACGGTGATGGTTCATGAGTGCAGAAGACCCTGCAGGAGGCTTGTACTGTATTTCAGCGCTCTCAAGAACAGTTCTTCCTTTCTGGGGTTCTTGGATGTGATAGGATGCCAGTGAAGGAATGACCTTGAAAAGATTACACATTTTGAGTCAGAGTGCTGGAAAGCAGAGGGGAAGTAAATCACTTGCTGCTGGCAGGCCTGGGTGTGTGTGTGTGACCAGGAGGGGGGAGAAAACTCCACCAGCTGAAACAAGGCAGTGTACATTCCCTAGGCTGCAAGTCATGGTGTTCGTATGCAAATGAGCAGCATACAAATGAATCTGTACAGTCTGTTCCAGTGAAGGAATGTCCCTTTCCGATTAAAACGCTAAGACTAGATCGGAACACTCTGAGATGCATCTAGCTGGAATAAAGTAGATTTCTGTTTGTCTAAGTGTTAAGCTGACGTGGGAGGTGCATGGAGATGAAAAGAAAAGAAAAAGAAATGACAATTTTGGCTGTTTTCCACAGCATTTGGTGACTTGATTTGAATTCTTTCCAAGCAGATTGGGTCAAAAGGGGAGAATCCTGTACCTATGATGCCAAGGCAGCTGACATGATTTTGCAAGGAAATGCTACCAGCATCACGTGGAAATCAAGGGTGCCCTGAATCAGGGAAGTGCAGGTGAATTCACACATCTGACTGGGCACCCAGAGACCCAGAGCATCCCTCTGCAGGGCTTGAGTTTTAACATGGCAAGCAGCTGTCGTGAAGCTCTAGTGAAATGCTTTTGTGCCCCATGAGAAACTTAATCCCAGCACAGGGGCGCCCAACAATTTAAGGACCAAAGGTGAATGTCAAGAGCTCCTTGGTGAAAACTAAGCTCAGAATAGCACTAGAGATGGGCATGAACTGGGAAATGCTAGTTCATTCTGATGTGTAATTTGCCAACGTTGACAAATCACAAATGTAGGCTTTTTTAATGAACCAATGCATCTATTCATCAGCCTATCTTCCCTTTTAAGAAAACCCTGTAAAATGACTCTCCCCCAGACACACAGAGACACCAGCATCACAGAGGAGCTTCCCATGTCTCCCCTCTACAATTCCTCCAAGTTTGGTGAAGCTTGGGTTTTAGATGTCTGAGTTATGCAGCCCCAAACAAGGCTTCCCCAGGAAAGTGGCCTGGGCTGCAGATGTCAAGAGCCCCCCCCCCGGGGGGGAGATGAATTAACAGTTTAAAAATGGGCAAAAATTCCTTGCTTTGTACTCATTGCCAAATTGTATATATACAGTAGGACCCTGGTATCCACTGGGGATTGGTTCCAGGCCTACATGTGGCTAATGAAATCCGTGGATAAGAAAGAATGCCGCCACCCCTCCAAAAAAACCCTGCTGTTTTGTGACAGTAGCTCGCTTTATGGCTGCTGTTTGTGACAGTAGCTTGCTTTACACTGCTGTTTTATAACAGCAGTTTGCTTTACAGCCGCTGTCTGTGACATTAGCTTGATTTGCGGCTGCTGAATTATTATTTTTTTTCTGCAAACCATGGATAACTGAATCAATGGATAATGAATCAATGGATATGGGAGTCCTACTGTATATCCCCTTCTTGTCCACCAGTCTGGGCCAGAGATTACTCAGCTTTTACTGGACATTAGACATGGGCACGACTCGGCGAAATTGTCGTTTCCGTTTTCGGTTATCGTTTCCGTTACGTAACGGAAACGGTAACGATAATTAAGCCGTCAGAACTCGAACTTGAACCGAAAAAAGAAAAATTTGGTTGGGTTTTTCATTTCCGTTTGTGGCGTCGCGGCGATCGCACGATGCGAAGCACAGAAAAAGTTTTTAAAAGTTTTTTTTAAAAAAACCGACACCCGGCCAAAAAGGAGGCGGAAATATGCCTGCCTGAGGCTTTGCCACCTACGAGAGGGGTGGTTTCTGGGGGGTCCCCGGCCTTTCCCCCCCTCTTCTCCTGTCCTGGGCTGCTTGCACCAGGCTGGGGGGGTCATCCTTGTCGTCTCGCCATGCCAAAATGGCGACCGCAATTTTTCTTTTGAAATCGTGGTCAAAAAAACACACCAAATCACCACAGAAACATGTGAAATTTATTTATTTTAAATGCGTGAATTTTAATAGTAGCAGCAGTGGTTTTTTTAATAGCAATAAAACGTATTGATTTTATTTTATTTTATTTTATTTTTTATTTTTTTAGACCTGCCCATTTGGGCTGGGCATGAGATGGGACCATGCAAATTGTTTGAACCATTCCACCAATGGCATTGCCAGGTTTTTGACTGACACTTCTGGATGTCTCGGAGGGCATAAAAAGCCGAGGCACCTTCCAGAAATCGCAGTCGGGTGTATGGATGTGGTTGAGGGAGGAGGGCTGGTTGCTGGTGCTGGCGTGATCCGATCGAGATTGAGGAGGGAGGCTGGAGGCTTCAGGATTTAAGTTAGGCAGGCAGGGAGGGAATTGAATTTAGAAAATAATTTCTTTGATTCCCTGCAGCTTTGTCTGCTGAAGGGAATAGCAGTTTATTCTTTATTTCTTCTCTGGCAGTTTGTGAGGACTTTTTTCTGATATTGGATAAAGGGGGAGGTTCGACTGGGAGTGGGAGGTGTGGATTTATTTTAAAATATATATTATATACTACCATTTATTTTCTATTTTCCCAACTTCAATTTGCTTGCACACACACACATTTGGGGTGCAAGCCAAGAACAGAACCTCTATCCTAAGTGATATCCTAACTGCCCACTCGCCCGTCCGCCTGCACCGCCACCCGCCTGCAGCCCGCACCGCCGCCCGCCCACTCGCCCGCCGCCCGCCGCCCGCCCCACCCCCCGCCTAGGGCGCAAAAACACCTAGCGCCAGCCCTGATTGCGGGACGCCCCTATGCTCTGGGAAGTCAAATCGCGCTAAATCGCGGTGGAAACGACAAATGACAAACGACAAATGGAAACGACAAATTTTTGAAAAATTTCGCAACAAACGGAAACGACCCGAAATGGACCCGTTCCGACAAATGAAAACTCGAAACGTCGTTTTTTCTGGCCGTGCCCATGTCTACTGGACATCCCTAGAGATGCTAAGAACAAAGGCATCGGAGTTCTCATCCTCCAGCTACTTCATATTCACAGACAAAAAACAAATTAAAGTAGCAAGGAACCAAGTAGGATGTGTTGGGTTTAGCACCTGAGAAACACAGCCTGTGGAGAAGGCTTCTGTTGTTGCTTCTAAAGATGGATCAGAGAAAGAAGCCCCAGTGTATACAGATGAATAAGGGAACATTTTGGAACACATCGGCTAGAATAAAACAGACACCTTCCCGAGCTCTACCTACTAACATAGATCTCATGGAAGCATGAAGCCAGGGTACAGGAATGGTGTTTTGTGAGAGGTAGCCGGGTTAGTCTGTGTAAGAATTCCAGGCGAAAATCAAAACAAAACAAAATAAAAGACAAAACATGTGGCATTTTAAAATTATATTTTAATGTAAGCTTTCGTGGACACGTCCACTTCTTCAGGCATATAGCAGCAGAATGAGGTGTACAATTAATAAACAAAGGAATATAAGTTACATACCAAATGTTCATTGGCTGTTGTACAATGGAATACAGGAATACATCAGATAACGAATGCCTCTTTTAATGAATAATTCAGATAGTGAACTGAAATTTCTGGGAAGAGGGATGTTTCGATAACAAATTTTTCCTATGGGCTGCCTTGGATATTGAATTTTTCATAATGTTTTGTGAAAAAAGTCTGCCCAGGATGCATTGCAAACCCCCGCCCCCCATAGTTTGTGGAGGTGGTGGGAGGTGTTGGAGCACTTTTTTCCATCGTGTTTTGGGGCCATTCTGTACATTTTGGCTAAGGGATTTGGACCTTTCAAACTAGGAAGTATAGGGAGCTGAGGTTTCCTTTCTTTCTTTTGTGTTTTCGTTTTCGTTTCCATTGCACTTTTGGCAGGAATGACCTGGCATTTGTTTTGCAGCTAGCTCTTGTTCGCCTTTGCACTGGTTTTCATTGCACTTGGGGGCGACAGGCTGGGGATAGTCTTGGTGCTGTCTTTTGTCCATGTTTACAATCTTTCCCATTGCTCTGCAGGCAAGAAGAGGCTGGGTTTCTCTTGCTGATTGCATTTGTCTCTGTTTCCACTTTTTCCCCCATTGCGTTTTTGGTGGGAAGAGGCTGGGCGTAGCCTTGCTGCTTTCTTTTTTTCATGTTTGCATTGCACTGCAGGGGGGTGTTCAGGGGAGGGATGTCCCAGCACTGCATGCCTTTAAAGTGCACTTTATAAATAGGTCTGGACCCCCCAGCTTTTTTTGCCTTTTTCTGGCTCTCTGGAACGGATTAATTGGTTTCTCATTCATTTCAGTGGGAAACTGCGTTTCGGATAATGAATTTTTTCGGTTAGCGAATTGGCTTGCAGAATGAATTAAATTTGTTGTCCCAGGTACCACTGTATAAGTGACATACCAAGTGTTCATTAGGTGTTGGATGAGTCACTGCATTTGATGCAGTGATTAGGATGTATCATTTTAAGTCTTTGCTGTGAAAATTCCTCCCGAGACAGGAATTTGTAAGCAATGATCAGGCTGTATTGTTGAGGTCTTTGTTGTGAAGGTTCCTCAAGAGACTGAAAACTGAGGCCAGGAAGGGGGAAGAGGTGGGGAAAAGGTGAAGGCATGGGGTCATTCAGGTGAGAGAATTATGTAGAGGTGTCATAGGCAGTTTTTACCTTGTGGTGGAAGATGGGTAAGGTGGTAATGAAGAAGAGCAAAGCCACCTTTGAGAATGTACAAATCCTTTCTGCATGTTTGGGAAAAAAAAGGCTAGCTGGAAGAACTGTTGTGGAGGACAAAGGGACCAGGTTACAGTTTATACCACAATCCAAGCTGGAAATCTGCCTGTCCTGTCTTGAACACCTTTGCAGGAGATTTCTAGGATATTTTTGGAGGTCCTAGAAACCTGTTTTGTATGCCCTGAATGTGTCACGCAGCCTTATTTGCTCCCTTACTGCTTGCCTCGAGTTAAATCTGGGAAGGGCAAAGGAATAATCCACTCCACAGCTTGGGCGGAGCATGAAGTATCCATTCTGTTCTCTCTTATGCATAACAAAATAAATAAATAAATAAATAGATAAATAGATAAATAAATTGCACAACTTCTGCCAGATATGTTCCTGAGGTTCGGACCTGTCCTGGGATCTTCTGGAATCTCATCTTTTCCTTCTGGACAGGAAGATTGACTTTGCTTTCATGGCTTTTCCAAGGAGATAAGACGCTTTGAAGCCATAGGACACCAGCTGCAGATAAGGTTAGATAAAGGATGCAAGCGTACAACTTAGTTTGGAAGCTAAAGATAAGGCTAAGGTACAGTAACTGCTCCTTGTTAAGATAAAGTTCATTCAATGATTTTTTTAAAATGGATAAATAGGTGTTAAGCTTGCTATGGAGTACAGTTAAAAGGGGAATCGTATCACAAGGAGCCTTCTTATGTTAGGACATACAGAGGGAAACCAAATGAGGAATTATCCAGTGGGGCCAATTAATTTGCACCCCAAAATAGAGACAAGCAAAAGCAAATGTGCTGCTTGTTTATGGCCCCAGAGCACTTAAAGCACACTCTGGAGGTTTACAATCTAATTATGCAGGGTATATTGACCCCCGGGCAGCAAGCTCAATTTACTGACCTCGGAAGGATAGATGGTTGTATCAGTCTTGAGCTAGCTGTCTGAGTCCAGGATCAAACTCAGGTTATGAACAGAGTCCTCACTGCAGCAGTGCAATTTAACGACTGCGCCATGAGTTACTTGAAGAGTTGATGGCGGGGATATCTGGTTTGATGGAAGGCACGGGAGACTGCAGAAGGAGGATAGCAAAGTTGTTTAGGGGAATTACAAATCAAGTCCTATCAGAAAAGACTGAAAGAACTGTGGATGTATTGTATAGCCACGAGAAAAAGTAGACTGAGTGGACATAGGGTATTGCTGTTCAAACCTGAAAGGTAGTCCTAAAGAGGGTCATAGAATCACAGAATCATAGAATCACAGAGTTGGAAGAGACCTCAAGGGCCATCTAGTCCAACCTCTGGCATGCAGGACCCCCCCCCCCCATCACAGGACTCCCGACAGATGGCTATCCAGGCAGGATCTGTTGTTAATCAACCCAAAGTACAAGACATGCAACAAAAAGGCTCAAGCTACAGGAAGCCAAGTATACGCTGGGTATGAGGGGAAATGTCTTAACTGTTAGAGCAGTATGACAATGGAATGAATGACCTCGGGAAATGTTGAACATTCCAGTGCTGGAGGAATTTAAGAGAAAATTGGACCACCATCTGTCAGGTCTGCTTTCACTTAGGCTGATTTCACACGACCGTGAAAATCTGCTGCAAAGGGCTCACGAATGCAGAGCATAAAATTGTTTTCCGATGAGCAGCGGACTTTTAAAAAAAATGAAGTGTGACCATGCCCACTTAACTGTGACCCAGCGCATTTTACAAGTACCTGGTCTTGAGGTGGTAAAATTAGGGATGGGCATGAAACGGAAAATTATGTTTCATTTCGTGCTCACCCTGATTTGTTTTGTTTCATTTCTCACAATTTTTTTAAAAAAAATTCATACAAAACAAAATGAAAGAAAATGAAATGCCCCCTGGGTCCTAGAGGCCCAAGATTTGGTGTCCGGGACTCTGGGAGCCATTTTTAAAGGGCTCCTGCCAAGCTGTCAATGGTTGGAGACCTTTAAACCTGGCCCAGTCTGTACCAGGGGGAATTTTGCAAGAGTTTAAAGGGCTCCAGCCATTGACAGAGCAGCAGGAGCTCTCAGAAAATGGTGCTGAGGGTGGTGCGATTGCCGGAACTGCCCTCTGAACTATTTTCTGAGGACTCCAGCCATTGACAACTTGGCAGGAGCCCCAAAACAATGGAATGAAATGGTTCGTTTGAATGCAAAAATGACAATTTTGTCATGTATAACAAAATGCTGCTTCCTCATTTCGTTTTGTAAGAGCCTCGTGGCGCAGTGGTTAAATGCCTGTACTGTAGGTAAAACTGTGCTCACGACCTGGGTTCAATCCCAGGTAGCAGGCTCAAGGTTTACTCAGACTTCCATCCTTCCGAGGTCGGTAAAATGAGTACCCAGCTTGCTGGAGGGGGGGGCAATGTGTAACCTGCACACCGTAATTAAAAAATTGTAAACCGCCCAGAGACTACTTGTAGTGGTATGGGGCAGTATATAAGCAGAACACATTCATTTTGTTTTGTTATGTAACAAAATGACAAGACAGCATTTTGCTTTTTGTTTCCTGCCCATCTCTAGGTAAAATCCTTGTCGCTGGAGTCTATGGGGACATGGAAAATCTATACCAAAACCTTTTCACCCCTGTTATGGTGTCTTTGCTGCAGTTCTCAGTTGTGGGATCAGAACGGCTACGGATTTTCAAAACACGACCATGGGAACATTTAATCCACAGCATCAACCATGTGACCGCTCCAGGGGGCAAGACGGATCAAAGTTTGCTGCGGATTTTAGCAGTCGTGTGAAAGCAGTCTTGGATTCTTACATTAAGCAGGGAGGTTGCACTGGATGGCCTTAGAGTCCTCTTGCACCTCCACGATTATATGACTGCGGTGGTCGTACCTGGGTTTCCTTTGTAATTAAATTTCCTGCATATTTTTTTCAGGAGCAGTCATGTGGTTTTTAATGAGCAGTTGGTGTCCTCTCCTCTGCGTCGTACCTTCCTATTCTGGTTCTGTCCTAACCTGTGTACTACGCATTTTGTCCTACTTTCCAACTCCAGTTTCCAAGGCTCCGTCTTTTAAGCCGGGTAGAAAGGGGAGAAACTGATTTTACTGCGTATTTTCAGTGTCCTGTCATGGCGACAGAAGCAAACAAGTAAGCATTTTCGAGCGAAGTTTCTAAATCCAGCCCCTGGTGGTGGTTTAGGAAACTTCTCTGAAACTGCTGTTCCAGGGGCGTGGTCAGCTGGGAGCAGAATTTGCTTCTCTTCCTGGGTGAGCACATGATCTTTTGCTGCATAGTCCGCCGATGGGAAACTATGCAGAAAATGCAGGTAGGACCACGATCTATGATTCTGTGGAAGCTGTTTGTATAAAATAAACTGAGTTGAACTCAGCAGGTCTCCTGAGAGGCCCGGAACATTCCCAGAGAGTGGACTGAAATCCCAGTCCACCCAAATAAATTGTGGGCTGGAGGGAAGAGCTCCTTTTATCAAGTCAGTGACTCAGCCGACACATAAGGCCGGCTATCGAAATACATTTCCCTTCAATCTCCTACATTAGTGACCTTTTCTTCGCATGATTCATCTAAGTCCATGCCTGGCGGTTGGCTCCAGAGCTGCGATTACATCTCAGCAGGCCAAAAATAAAATAAAATAAAATAAAAATCCCTCCTTTCCAACACAAGCATTCTGGATGAATATGCATAATCACACCGAGCGCTCATAAACAATAAAACAGAACTGGGAAATTTGTTAGCAGCTGTTCCCATGTCCAATCTGAGGCTGCCTCTCTAATTATGTGTGAATGTAAGCTACGTTTCAAAATGTCTTCCCCCTTACTCAATAAGCCTTTATTTTTACAGAGCTCTAACTCATAAAAGGAGGATTTTGGTGATCATCACTGGCTGTATTCTGGATTTGAGTTTTGAGGAAAGAAATTGAATCTTTTATTTTATTTTTATCACACATTATTGCTCCCATAATCCTATAGTCATTGGGGCTATATTTACAGCTGTATTTACATGATGCTGAGGATGCAAAAGAAAGCCGCTATTGTGTCTAACATATCTTTTCCATTTTTTTAAAAAAACCCTCCTCATTCCCTTGAATAACAAAGAAATTGCTTTTTCGCAAGAGAAGAGAAAGTAGGTGCAATTCCCGAAGGCAGGGAAAGAGGTCCATGCATTTGTCCTAGTTGTAAGGTGGAGGGTTCACATGTTTTGGAAATGATTTTGCATTTCCAAATGTATGCCTACACACAGAACGTAGGGATGGTGTCTCAAATTTGGACAGAACGGGCATCTGTCCCAGTGTAGGGAGGATGACATTGACCCACGACCTGTGTGCCTGCTGTTAAGTCTTTTGTCCAGCTGTTTGCTCTGGAGTGCAGGCAGCTTCAAGGTTCTTGATCCCCTACGGAGAAAGGCATGGCTCCATTTGTGCTGGATTGGACTAAGTCCTTGGAGAGATACCCCAGTTGCGGCTCATTCCCTTCCTCCACTCCCTAACCACCTCCCCCACTCACAAGCCAGCTCATGATGCTCGTTCTCTCCTCATTGAATGATCTCCCCATCCTGGCAGGAGCACAGGATTCCTTACCCTGCCTCCCTCCAGGAGCTGGCCATTCAAAGACAGGGCTGCAGAAATCCCCGCCCCTCCTCCTCATTGGAGTGGGTGGCTGCCGGAAGAGGCGGAGAAGGGACGTGCATGCCCCTGCCAGGACTAGAAGATTGTGTGATGAGGAGGGAACAAGCATTGTGCCCCTCTTATAAGTGGGGGAGCCAGAGAAGCGGGAGATGAGGGTAAGGAATACATGACACAGTGGCAGTGCAACCCAGCACAAACTGATTCATGCCTACCCTCTCCTTTCTTATGGACCAAACACAGACAGGGCAGCCGTCTTATTCATTCATTCATTCATTCATTCATTCATTCAAGTTTTATATTGACCGTCTGGCAGCGAGGCCACTCTGGGTGGTTATAGCCTAACAAAGACCCACATAACAAAAATGCATTGAACAACATGAGTATTCACCATATAAAAATCACTGTATAAAATTTATATTCATGCAAAAAGAGAGAAGAAATTAAAATTAACATGACCACCAACAGCACCCGGGAGAATCAGTTATTGAAGGCAGCTTTTAATAATTCTGTTTTTTTAATGAGTTTTCTAGATACATCTGGTGCATCTCAGTATTTCAGTGGGACAACCATTGAAAAGGCCTGGTCCCTTATCATCACTTTTTTCGGCCTCCCTCAGTGTGAGAGCAACATGGATTGAAAGGAGTGGAGAAAGATGTTCCAACAAGTCTCCAGATCCCAAACCATTAAGGGCTTTACAGGTTACAACCAGTGCCTGCTATTGAACCCAGAGACTGACAAGGAGCCAATGAAGACATGTCAAGGCCATGCAGTGGCCTAAACCCAGATGAAATGCACCCTGACTATCAGTTTCTTTCCAGAATGCCTGAAACTGGTCAGCTACAGTAGTACCAATTAACGTGAAAAGCAGGCAACCTGGCTAAAAACTGTTTGGAGCATCTTTGTGGGTGATACATTTTTGATGTAATTAATAAACCTGTTGCTCATTTGTTGTGAGAAAACAAATGGGTGAAGCCTTCAAAAAGAGGGATGATTTCAGTAAAGCAAAAGCAAAGTGTTCTGCTTATATACCTCCCTATACCATTTCAACTTTTCAAGTAGTCTCTGGGTGATTTACAGTTTAATTACAGTATGCAGGCTACACATTGCCCTCCAGCAAGCTAGTAGTTTTTCAAATGAAGGGCAATCCTCCCTAAAAGGGTTCACGTGGCCACTGAAATGTGAGTGGGCCCTGTCCACCCATTGCAGCATCATTGCTCACTTAGAGCCCTTTTACACGACCCCCTAAAATACGCTGCAAAACACTTGCAGATCCAGAGCATAAAATTGTTTTCCCACCAGCAGCAGACTTTAAAAAAATAAAGTACGCCCACGACCACTTAAGCGTGCCCCAGCCCACTTTACAAGTACCTGATCTCCAGAGGTAAAAAAATTCCGATGCAGATTGTAAAGCTGTGGATGCCGGGCTCTCCTCACCTTCTGTTTGTTTTGTTGTCTCCGCCGCCCCTTTAACAGAGAGGAATCCCTACAGGGCTGCTGCGATGGCAGACGGAGGTGAGCCTGCTTTTTTCCCCCTCCCTTTTTTCCTCCCTCCCCTCACCGCAGACAGAAGCAACAGAGTGCGTAAAGGTGGGAACACAGGAAGAGGAACAAAACCCACATGATATCTGGCTGGGGGGGGGATCTGAATTTAAGCTACCAGTGGATCTTAGGGGTCGTGTAAAAGGGCTCTTAGTCTGTCGCCACCTCTGCTTCCTGCACTTCAGTTAAAGTCCAGAAGGTGATATAAAGCAGGGACAGGTAACATGGCCCCAACAGGCGCTTCCCAGTGCGTGGCCTCTCCCAACCACTTTAGCTCCATCCCTTGAGCTGCCAATGGACCCGGAAAAAATGGCCCTCAGTTCCTCTGAGATTGTCCAACCTGTTTTGTAAAATGATTCCTCCCATGAAACCTTTCTCATTCAGGAGGCGTGGGCTGTTCGGAAGGCTGCAAAGACGATAATAAAGATTATAATAATAAAAAAAGTGAAAACAGACAGACATCCACCCACCCAAAGCCTTTCAGCTCTCTTTTAATGATAAGGTATGCTTAAAATTAATGCCACATGGAACACAGAAGATATTTTAGACCGTCCAGAGGCAGAAAAATAAAGAAAACAATGGAATTTTTTTTTGCTTTTTTCACATCTCATTGTCTCTGTCCTTCTTCTTCTTCTTCTTCTTCTTCTTCTTCTTCTTCTTCTTCTTCTTCTTCTTCTTCTTCTTCTTGGCTTTTAGGAAATGGTGTCATAGACTAAAAGCTCGTGGTAAGGTGTATCCACAAAGAGATACTGCTGGGGCCATAACTAGGGTATTGTGACTTGAGCTTTATTCCAGGGAGCTAAAATTAAATCACATACCCTTCGCTGGCCTGCCAGCGAAGGGTATGTGATTTAATTTTAGCTCCCTGGAATAAAGCTCAAGTCTATCACCAAAGGGTATGGCAGCGATAGACCACTGCCCCTGAGCAAATGGTTGCCACTAGAGATGGGCACGACTTAGCGGTATTCCCGTTTCCGTTTCCGTTACTCGTATCCGTTACTCTACGGAAACGGAAACGGGAATTACTCCACCAGAATTCGAGCTCGAACCGACGAACGAACAATTTGGTCTGATTTGTCGTGCTCGTTACTTGCATCGCGCAATGCCAAGCGGCACAGAAAAAAAGTTTTTAAAAGTTAAAAAAAAACCGATTCCCGGCCCTAAAAGTAGGCGAAAACTGTCTGAGGGCACCTACCAGGCCAGAAGGGTGTTTTATTTGGGGGGGGTTTTCCCCGCCCCCCTCTCCTTGGCTATTGCTACTGCTGCGCTGCTGGTACCAGGCTGGGAGGGCGCATCCATTTGCCATGCAGTGCGGGGGATCCAAAATGGCGACCACAATATTTTTTTTGAAATCGTTGCCCAAAACCCCACCAAAGCACCACAGAAACATGCGAAAATTAGCTATTTTAAATGCTTGAATGTTTACAGTAGCAGCAGTGGGTTTTTCTTGCAAAAAAAAAAGTCTCCATTGATTTTATTTTATTTTATTTTATTTTATTTTATTTTTTTACACCTGCACATTCGCAATGATGGGCTCGCCCATGGGAGTGGACCATGCAAATTTTCCACCAATCGCATGGCCACTTGGCCAGGTTGACCACAGAGACTTCTGGGATGTGCCAATCGGGCATAAACAGCCCACTAATCGTAGCCCAAACCCAAACCCTAAGCCTAAGCCTAACCCATACGCCAGTACACTGTCCTTCTAAGTGGGTCAGAGATGCACCCAGAGGTGCACCCCAATACTCACCCTAACCTCACCCGTAACTAGCCTAACCCTAGCCCTTGCGCTAACCCGTCTTAACCCTAAGCCAGATCTACTTGCATTGCACTACATGCAAGTACGTGAGACACAGCGGGTGCAAAGAGTCTGCCAGTCCGTCACTTGTGGCTCTGGCTGACTCCTGCAGCTCCCTCCAGGAGCCCGCTACCCCCCCAAACCAGTACTAACGACAACGAAAAAACAAAAAAATGAACCGACTAATTTTTGCGAAATTTCGCGAAAAACGGAAACGAGCCAAAACGGACTGCCTCGGACACACGACAACTCGAAAACGTCATTTTCCCTAGTCGTGCCCATCTCTATCCACCACTGTTTGTGGCAGCATATTCCACTGCCGGACAGCTGTAACTGTCATAAAGTTCTTCCTAATGTTCAAATGGAATATCTTTTCCTGAAGTTTGAAACCATTGCCCCGAGTCCTAGTCTCTGAAGCCATGGAAAACAAACTTGTTCCCTCTTCAATATGACATCCTTTCAAATATTTTTAAACATAGCTATCATATTCCCCCTCAGCCTTCTTTTTGAAAGGCTAAACATTCCCAGTTCCCTAAGCCATTCCTCATAAGACATTTCCTCCAGACCTTCAGACCTCCTGGTCGCCCTCCTCTGCACCCGCTCAAGGTTGTCAACATCCTTTTTAAATTGAGGCGCACAGAACTGGACACAGTACTCCATGTGGGGTCTGACCAGAGCAGAATAGAGTGGTACTATCACTTCCCTTGGTCTAGACACTATGCTTCTGTTGATGCAACCACGAATCGCATGGCTTTCCTGGCCGCCACATCACACTGCTGACTCATGTTCAATTTGTGGTCCACCAAGACCCCCAGATCCTTTTCGCAGGTACTATTCTCCAGGCAAGTGTCCCCCATCCTATATCTGTGCAATTCATGGCAATGACAGTGGTTTTGGTGGAGTAGGAGCTGGGTTAAAACTAAGGAGGCTACGGGAGCCAGCGGAGAGGTGGGCATCCTGTTTTGCTGGGGTGGTGGTGGTGGAAATGAAGCACTAAGGGGAAAGAAACTCAGTGCTTCATTTCTTTTCTGTAAACGGAATCCACAAACTGAACCACAAACTGGCTCAGTTAATGGGTGTCTTCCCTCTCCCTGATTCATAGTTTGGTTTGTGCCCATCTCAAGCAGAGGGGTTTCAACGCCTGCAGACAATGTCAATCAACAAGAACGAAGAACTAAGTGCATGGTTTTTTTTTTCATTCTGTGACTTTCTCGTTCTTGAAATGGATTCCCGTAAACCTCCTTACTGGGCAATTTATTGCATGGTTTTAGTTCTGTCGCTGTAATTTCTCAAACTGCTACAGGTAACATGTCCCTGTTCAAGGGTGCAAGAGAGATGAAAAACATGTACACAAATTATGTACGTGGAAGTCAGCATTGGGAAGCACATGGGGGGTATGCACAGAGGGCCGTTACGATGGAGGTGAATGTGTGCAATGAAGAGCTTATTTAGATGCAAAGGAAATTGTAAGGAGGTGTGTGTGAAATGCTAACCGTCGGCCTTGTCCTTACATTAACATTTGCCTTCCCCAACTCCCAGATGGGAAAAAAAGGTGGTGGTGGTGGGGAGGCAGGCAAATCATGTTTTAATAGATTGGCCTGATTAAAGGGAAAGCACTGCCCTGGGATTGGTTTGTCTGCTCCTGACTTGTAATTAAAATTTGAAAAATCTCTCCTGGGTAATGAGCAGAAGATGCTCTGGAGATGCCACTGACACACGCGGCCATTAAGGAGTCCCTCTCCATTACAAGCAGCCATTATGGGATATTAATGCCAAACGTCCAGAGACGACACTGAAGGAAGGAAGTCTCCTGAAAGCCAGATTGCAAGGCATTCTCCCCTTTCCCCCTTTGGCCACCATGGGAAAGCCTTTGAATCAGGTTGACACATTTGGTGTGCAGTTCATGCTGGACGAGGGACACCTCTGCTACAAATAGGAGGAAAGAGAGGCAAGGGGGAGGGAGGACTGTTCTCTGGCCACAAGGAGCAATGGTTTGTTTATTTATTTATTAGCTATTTTAGATGCTTGAATTTTAAATGCTTGAATTTTTACAGTAGCAGCAGTGGGTTTTTCTTGCAAAAAAGTCTCCGTTGATTTTATTTTATTTTATTTTATTTTATTTTTTACACCTGCGCATTCACAATGATGGGCTCGCCCATGGGAGTGGACCATGCAAAGTTTTGGAGCCATTCCACCAATCGCATGGCCAGGTTTTGCTGACTGTACCAGGCTGGGAGGGCGCATCCATTTGCCATGCGGTGGGGGGGGGGGAATCCAAAATGGCTACCGCAATATTTTTTTTTAAATCGTTGCCCAAAACCCCACCAAAGCACCACAGAAACATGCGAAAATTCGCTATTTTAAATGCCTGAATTTTTACAGTAGCAGCATTGGGTTTTTCTTGCAAAAAAAAGTCTCCGTTGATTTTATTTTATTATATTTTATTTTATTTTATTTTTTTACACCTGCACATTTGCAATGATGGGCTCGCCCATGGGAGTACACCATGCAAATTTTCCACCAATCGCATGGCCACTTGGCCAGGTTGACCACAGAGACTTCTGGGATGTGCCAATCGGGCATAAACAGCCCACTAATCGTAGCCCAAACCCGAACCCTAAGCCTAACCCATACGCCAGTACACTGTCCTTCTAAGTGGGTCAGAGAGGCACCCAGATGCACCCCAATACTCACCCTAACCTCACCCGTAACTAGCCTAACCCTAGCCGTTGCGCTAACCCGTCTTAACCCTAAGCCAGATCTACTTGCATTGCACGACATGCAAGTACGTGAGACACGGCGGGTGCAAAGAGTCTGCCAGTCCGTCACTTGTGGCTCTGGCTGACTCCTGCAGCTCCCTCCAGGAGCCCGCTACCCCTCCCCAAACCAGTACTAACGACAACGAAAAAACAAAAAAACGAACCGACTAATTTTTGCAAATTTTCGCGAAAAACGGAAACAAGCCGAAATGGAACCGGCCCAACTAACGACAACTCGAAAATTTTTTTTTCAAGTCGTGCCCATCTCTAGTTGCCACTCAGTGTTAGAAGTGGAGGGAAAAACCAACACATTACAGTGAGGCAGGAAAAGGCATGTCTACCAGGCCTTTGCAGACCATACGTCTGACCTGAACACTTGAGAAGAAAGCAGCATCTACAGCAGTACTTCTCAGCCTGTGGGTCCCCAGATGTTCCTGGACTCCTAGAAGCCTCCACCATTCGTGGTGCTAGAAGGGATCTCTGGGAGTTGCAATCCAAGAACATCTGGGGAACCACAGCTTGAGAACCACTGATCTAGAGGGAAGAATGATCTAGCCGGATCATGTGTGGACCAGGCTACCACCATGGGTGGAAAGGTTTTCCTGAGTAGACTGGGTCTCTAGACTTGACAAAACAGGTTATTACTGAATACCTGAAACCAACCCCCATTGAAAAAAAACCTATTACAGTGCTACCTCAGTTTACGAATTTAATGTATTCTCTGGGATGTTTTGTGTTGTGAAAAATTTGTAAACCAAAACAAGGTTTACAGGGGCAGCACTATAAACTAGGGCTTCCAGGAGGAGCCCAAGTCTGTTTGCTGAGGTGTCAGGAGAGGCTTAAAAGCCATTTTTTGGAAGCGTGTATCTCTCAAGAAAAAAATCTGTGATATACTGGGACCGTAATATATGAACCAGGATGTGGCGGGGGACTATTATAATTTGGTTTGATTTAGGCTATCAGGTGTCAATCTTAATTTGCTTTTTTGTTTTAGTTTGTGGTGTTATGGCTTCTCTCTCTCTCTCTCTCTCTCTCTCTCTCTCTCTCTCTCTCTCTCTCTCTCTCTCTCTCTCTCTCTCTCTCTCTCTCTCTCTCTCTCTCTCTCTCTTAAAAATAGTATTTTACTTGCTGTATGCATTGCCTAATTATTTTAACTGCCCCAAGTAGTAAACTGCCCCAAGTCAGATGGCCTGTAAGCTAAATAATAAATAAATGAATTAATAAATAAATTAGTTAGTTAGTTAGTTAGTGTACAGTGGTACCTTGTATAAAGGAATTAATTCGTTCCAAATGAAATTATGTTAAGCAAATTTTCCTTTATACAAATTCCCATAGGAATGCATTGAAAACGGAGTGATCCCATTTTTATGTTGTATGGATTTTCCCCATAGGCGATTATGTTAAGCAAATTTCCCCTATCTCCGGATTTTTTTATGCTGTACAAATTTTATGTTATACAATCTGTTTGTTATACAAGGGTCCACTGTAGTTAGTTTTCTGAGCTCTGGTTTCTCCTCCATGCCTGTGACTTCAGAACAGTTGATGTAATGCAGAATTTGCAAGGGCTCATGAGATTTACGCAAAACAAAAAAAAGGAGAGAAAAAAGGAAAATTGAGGTTGAAAGATGTTTTGTTATTTTTCACCTTCTCCCATCACTTAGTGTTTTATCTGATGTTTTGCTGATTTGACCTCCCTCTTTGTGGAAATATAAGATAAAGTTCAATAGGTGGGCAGAGGAAGAGCAGATGAAAACAAAGGAAGATAAACATTTGGCTTGCATCTTTTAATTCCAGCCGTCTTGAAGAGCAGCGAGCAACCTGACCGAGGGCTTGAAAAGAATACAAAATGGGGGGCATAGAATCTCTGTGTGAGAAAGTTAAAAAAGTACCGTAACTCTTCAGAATGAAATACAAATGCAGAAAGGGCACTGAAGTAAAGATTGCAGAATAGATCAGTACAGCAAAACTCTTAAAAGTCTGTAAAGCTTCCCAGTCATCCAGGCGAGTTTAAAAGGCACTTCTTCACTTCTTTTTAAACACCCACTATATTTTAAGTGTCTGGGATAGAGATGGGCACGACTTAGCGGTATTCCCGTTTCCGTTTCCGTTACTTGTTTCCGTTACTCTACGGAAACGGTAACGGGAATTACTCCGCCAGACTTCGAGCTCGAACCGACGAACGAACAATTTTGGTCTGATTTGTCGTGCTCGTTCCTTGCATCGCGTGATCGCGCGATGCCACGCGGCACAGAAAAAAAGTTTTTAAAAGTTAAAAAAACCCGGTTCCCGGCTGAAAAGCAGGCGGAAAAATGCCTGCTGTGCCTCAGGGCACCTACCAGAGGGGTTGTTTCTGGACGTCCCCAGCCTCCCCCCATCCCCCGTCCTGGGCTGCTCTGGTGGGACTCGCGCCACTCGCCACAGGCTCGCAGCCAGCCAGCAAAAAGCCCAGTCTCGCCGGCCGCCGGCCGCCGCAATTAAAGCGCAAGCAAGCAGCACGGACGGCACAGGAAAAAACTTTTAAACTCTCCCCCCACCCATTCCCGGGGCAAAAAAGCAGGCGGAAAAATGCCTGCTTGACTAAGGGCGCAGGGCACCTACCGGAGGGGTGGTTTCTGGAGGGGGAGTCCCGCCTCCCCCCCGTCCTGGGCAGCCGGACTTGAGTCGCCATCGCCATGCCATGCGGTGCGGGCGGGGGATCCAAAATGGGGCGGCGAACGCAATATTGTTTTTGAAATCATGGTCCAAAAACACACAAGCACAACAGAAACACGCGAAAATTTATAAACTGCCAGATTTTTCACAGTAGCAGTGGGTTTTTTCTTGCAACAAAATGTCTCTCCTCTCCTCTGTCCTCCATTGATTTTATTTTATTTTATTTTATTTACACCTGCGCAATGATGGGCTGGCCGAGTGGCCAGCCATGTGGGAGTGGATGACCATGCAAATTTTTGGAGCCATCCTACCAATCGCATGGCCACTTGGCCATGGAGACTTCTGGGATGTGCCAAAAAGCCCCCTAAAACCTGCCCTAGCCCCCTAACCCTAACCCTTGACTCCGTACCCATACATCACAGACTGTCTTCTTAGTGGGTCAGAGAGGCACCCACCCCACAGAGGTGCCTCCAGGAGCCCGCTCCCCCCCAAAACCAGTACTAACGAAAACGAAAAAATGAAAAAACAAACCGACTAATTTTTGCGAATTTTCGTGAAAAACGGAGACGACCCGAAACGGAACCAGCCCGACTAACGACAACTCGAAATTTTTTTTTTCAAGTCGTGCCCATCTCTAGTCTAGGAACAAGTTGTTTCTTTTACTTGAAAGATGAGCTTCCTTCCCCATCTTTGTAGGAATATCTATAAAGGTCTCAGCCCCAGCTGCTTCCACAAAACTGGCTTTTAGAGCTGGCCTTTTGGAACACAGTTGTCCCTAATGAATACACACACACACACACACACACACACAGAGAGAGAGAGAGAGAGAGAGAGAGAGAGAGAGAGAGAGAGAGAGAGAGAGGACCCTTGTATAACAAACGGTTTGTATAACAAAAAAGTTGTACAACATAAAAAATTCCTGAGATAGGGGAAATTTGCTTAACAGAATCGTCTATGAGGCAAATCCGTACAAGAGAAAAATTGCCACAATTAGGGATCACTCTATTTCCAAAAAATTTGCTTCACAGAATTTCATTTGGAACAAATTAGTTCCTTTATGCAAGGTACCACGGTGTGTGTGTGTGTGTGTGTGTGTGTGTGTGTGTGTGTGTGTGTGTGTGTGTGTGTGTATGTATATATATATAATTTGTGCACTATGCTTGGACTTATGTTGAAGCACCTTCATGTGGTGTTTAACATCAGGTTCACCTTAGGGAAGAACTATGCCCTAAGCACATCCAATCTTGTCTGATTTCGGAAGCTAAGAAGGGTTGGCCCTGGTTAGCAGTTGGATGGGAGACCACCAGGGAATACCAGGTGCTGTAGGTGCCTGGAGTAGGAACTGGCAAGCTACTCCAGTAGAGATGGGCACGAATAAAAAAAATGGTGTTTCGTTTGTCATTTGTCGTTGAGTGGTCTGTTTCGGTTTGTTTCCGTTTTTTGTGATTTTTTTGAAAAAAATTGTTTCCATTTGTCGTGTGTCGTTTCTACTCGCTTTTTGTGCGATTTTAAAGCATTTCTGGGGGCTGCCAGAGCTTTTTATGCCCTCTGTGGCTGCCAGACCTGCCCAGTCTGCAACCTGGGCATGCTATTGGTTGAAGTTGTCCAAAAATTTACATGATCCCATCACATGGCTTGCCTCCATGTTGTGGCTGGAGTGGTGACATCCATTTTGTCATCCTTAAAGGGAAAAGAAAAATAGATCGCGATGGGAGAAGACAAAAACAAACGTTTTAAGGACCCCAACCCCTTGGTAGGTAATAATTTCAAATAATTATCACATTATCGCTGCATTTTTATGGATGTCCAGTGCGTTTTAATACCCAAGAAATCAATAAAAGGCATCAGGGAGCCATTTTGGGTCGATGTCCCCTTTTAAAGGAAAAAAAAATACAGCGATCTGAGAAAAGACATAAATGCATGATTTAAGGCCCCCAACCCCCCCCCCGTAGGTATTATCAGACAGTATAAATAATTATCGCTGCATTTTTATGGATGTCCAGGGCGTTTTTTAACATTTAAAACAGCTCAATTTCATTGCACGACGCCAGTAACGGAAACGAAACGTACGAACAAAATCTTCGTGTTCTGTTCGTTTCGTTTCATTTTCATCACAATTTTCGTTTGTCATTTCGTTGCGTAACGGTAACGAATAACGGAAACGAAAAAATGTTCGTTTCGTGCCCATCTCTATACTCCAGTATTCCTGCCAAGAAAACTCCATGGATATGGGGTCACAAAGAGTCGGTCACAACTGTAATGACACAACACATTATTTATGTAAAGGAAACACCCAACCTCTGGCTCCATAGCCAGAGACCTAAAACCCTGAACTACTCACTACCATCTTCATCTTAGAACTAGAAGGCACCCTATAGACAAGCAAGTCCCATCAAGGGGGCACAATTGAATTCCTTACGATCAGACACCTCAACCACCGAGTTATCCATCTGCGAAAAACAGTGCACTTCATTTTCCACGTCTCCTTTCAAAATAAAAAAAAATCCAAACCAAATGCATTTTACATTGTGTGTTTAAAGAACAAGCACACTTAAGAAATGCACGTACTGTACCAAATGTTCCAAATATAGCATCCTTGCAAATATGTTTGACCATGGATTTTCATACTTGTTTGCAAAAGGATGTAGGGGAATGCAAAAAATAAAAATAAAAAAAATAAAAATGGATTGAGCTGATCTATAATACAAGTTGTACAAACGCCCAGAAACAGATCAATTCATACCCAGAATGTGCATTGCTTTAGGTTTTGTTTTCATGTGGAAGCAACATTGAACATCATCAGTTTCAGTATCAAGCTTAGAAATGTAGATTTAAGGTATTAGTGCTAACATCAGTCCTTTTTTGCCTGATGGTCAACTGTACTGGTTAAACTGCAGTACTGCAGTGAAGACTCTGCTCACAGCCTGAGTTTGATACTGACAGGCCCAGGTAGCTGGCTCAAGGTCGATTCAGCCTGCCATGCATCCAAGGTCAGTAAATTGAGTACCCAGCTCGTGGGACGTGGGTGGACGGGCAATGTGTTGTCTGTATAATTATATTGAACACTGCCCAGAAGGAGTTTTAAAGAGTGCTGCGTGCTTATATACAATCCCATTGTGCATAACACACTCTCTGGGCAGTTTACAATTCCATTTTGCAGGCTACACATTGCCCTCTCCCATCGATGAGCTTCGTGCTCATTGTTGTTTTACCTTAGAAGGATGGAAAGCTGAGTGAACCTCAAGCCAGCTACCTGGGATTGAACCTGAGTTGTGAGTAGTGTTTGGGCTGCAGTGTTGAACTGTTAAACTACTGTGTCACGAGGCTCCTAAGTACTATGCGGAGCTATATAAGCACCATGCTTTGCTTTTTTTGCTTGGCTTTTGAGCTCCTCTCCCTACAACACCAAAATCAAAATTTTAAAACCCACACCCTTCTCACAAGCAGAAGAGTCCATGCTGGTGGAGTTTTTCTGAGCCAAAATGGAGAGAAAACTTGGAAATTTGGGCTTATAAGCAACATCTTGAATGAAAGGAGTAATTTAAAAGTCCATAATTTGTGCAATGTGGTGAGGTGTTGGTGTATCATTACAGTCGTGACCGACCCTTCGTGACCCCATGTCCATGGAGTTTTCTTGGCAGGAATATTGGAGTGGCTTGCCAGTTCCTACTCCACGCACCTACAGCACCTGGTATTCCCTGGTGGTCTCCCATCCAAGTACTAACCCGGGCTGACCCTGCTTAGCTTCTGAAATCAGGCGAGATCGGATGTGCTCAGGGCATCTCGGCAGATGAGGTGTAGCTGACCTCAAAGGTGAAAGCAGCTGCAAGACTTTCCTTGTACTGTACAGACATCCCACTAGGTGGTACTGTTGCAAAGTCATGAGTGCCTTTCCATGTAAATGTTTCCAGCGGTCATCATTTGTGAAATTCCCTTCTTGAATCTGATGCATATTCTTCAGAAACATCTGTCTGTCTGTCTGTCCAGGAACTTGAAGTTGATTCAGAAACCTACCAATGTCCCTGTTTTACTTACTTTGGACAGTTTTGGCCACGTTCTCACTAAAGTTTTCTGTGCATCTTAATTTGATGTGTAGGGTTTTTTTGGGGGGGGGGGAGGTCACGTGGTGTTTGATGCGCAGTTAGTGTCCTGTCAACAGAGTAGCATTTTACTTCTCTGTGCCTGTCTCTACTTGCTTACTGCGCATCTTTTCCTTTTTTTCTGGGTCGATTTTCTAAGCCGGACCCACAGGAAGTGGCAGGAAAAGGTGCAAGGCTTGGTGCAAGGCTTCCAATATATAGTTCACCGTGGTATCATGCCACTCTGGTCTGCTTGATAGGTGGACAGGCTCATTAGGTGGACCATGGCCTGAATAGGCTCGTTAGATGTTGGAAGCCTTGCACCAACTTTCTTTAGACTGACAAAGCTGCTTGGATGAGCAGTGAAACATTTCGCTCTCACAAGAAAAGAAGTCCAGTTGCCATGACCTGGCCTCTGGATAAACTCAGCTGGATGACTGAGGATCTTCAGAGACATTTGCTGAACTCTTTAAAAGTACCTGCAATGTCTTCCTTGCATTTTGAGGAGGGATATTCAATGCGGCATGGACGCTGGCCAATAGACACCCATCATAGGTTATTTTTTGCTTTGTAAGTGGCAAAAGCATTTTTATTTGTTTAATAGTTATATCTCAGCTAAAAGAATAACGTTCAAGCCAGCTAAGAGAATAATGAAAAAAGGAATTAAATAAAATACCCATTAAAATCAGTAATCAATAACCATTAAAACTGCAGATGTTTGGAGAAAACAAATGGTAAGGCTTCCCATGCTTACTCCAAGATGTGAAAAACTCATGCTGGGATTCAAAAATTATTTCCACAACAAAGATTGTCCAGCAGCCTTCCCTCCCCCCTTGAAAGATACCTGTATCGTCCCCTAAAAGAGAATTATAATATCACTCTTTCCAATTACAGGCACATTTAAATTGGCAACGCCACTTTGTCTCTTATGACAAATGCCTGGAGTTTGCAGGAATTAGAGCCTGCAACATGCGTTTTTAGCATGGCCCTATTAGGATAATGTTGCTGTTTCATCATTTCTTTTAATGTGACATAAAGGCCATTTGTAAATTTGAAGAAAGACTATTAACACTGACAGCACGGGGAGAATGAAGAAAGGCCCTTATTTGTGTAATGTCCCAGTAAGCACATCTTTTTCCACCACCCCCGCCCCCACAACCCCGACATTCAGAAGATATGTTCCGAGGTTGCTGGCAGAATTCTCAGTAGTCTTGGTCCTAATTAATAGACTTTAAAAATGCTGCCAGCAGAGCAGTTTTGTCGCTCATCTATAAAGCTGACACGAAAAACTAGATGTTTATTAGCACACCTTCCAGAGGCAGCCCATTGGTGGTACTCCACAGAGGAGCGAGCCAAAATGTTAGGCCGATGCAGAAAATAAAGTTGTCCAACAAAGAACTGGGGTTCTGCAGGTAGCCGCTTTTAAGAATTACTGCATTGGCTGCAGGATGCGATGTCCTCACTCAGATACAAGTCTGTAAGCAAGTCTCCCTGTGGTTGGAAGCCTCTGATCGGTTTGTGGCAGCTTGGTGTTCCTGCCACTGATAGAGTCACTTCCCTAGAATCCCCTTCTAAGGCTGTTACTTCATGCCCCTTTTGTCTCTGTTAGTGTTGCACTTAGGAGCAGTACAAAAAATGTTACTTCACGTCCATCGCACAACTACTGAAATTCGTCTCGACCACGCCCCCCGGAATGGATGCTAAGCACAACAATCTTATACCTGGTGCTGGGGTAGGGATTTCCCTGGTCACTCTTTGTTCCCACTTTCTTTTCTGAGACAAGACACCATGTCGTAACGACTGTCACGCAACAAAACATTCGTTTCTCTCAGAAAACTGTGTCCATGTTTTGTTTTGTTTTTGACTTTTCAGAAGCGAAATATCAAAAAAGAATGTTTAAGCCCCCCCGAAAAGAAAAGGAAAGCTAGACAAATTCAGTGTTTGTCACAGTCCAAGACTGTGAGGTAGCACTTGTCACGAAACAAGTTATCACGACCATGGGAACACTGAAACAGGGACAAAACCACATGATCGTGACCAACACTGTCATGGTACAAAACTAGTCATGGAACAAAGAAGGACGTGAAGTAACCACCTAACTTACTCCAAGCAACTCTGCTTCTGCCTACTGATTCTCCTTCTTGCCTTGTTTTGTTAGGAGTTGTTGGGTTCTTGGATTCAGAGCAGAGATCTACGCCCAGTCCACCAGCAGTAACAGAAGGGGAAGGACAGAATAATATGTAAGATGGACCATAAGACAGGATTCATGCAGAGTAGGTTCTAAGAAGAAACATTCCAGTTCTCACTTTATTGAACCACTTTAAAACTTGGAATGCCAATAGGGGGCAAGGGGGGAGGGAAGTGACTACGTATGCCCACAAATTCAACCAAATCGCTTAAAAGGGCGACGCAGGAAGTGATGTAAAAAAAACCACCATCCCCAGTGCCTGTCGCAAGAAAAAGCGCCACAGCGGACAACAATGGGCCTGGCCGAGGGGGTTCTTCAGATAAACCATTTTGAAAACCAGACAGTGATTTTTAAGGTGCCTTGTTTTTAAGGAAAAAGGCGTTTTAAATCAGAAGTGCCGTAGCGGTCATTCTTCATAAGGCTTGCTTTTCATCATCTTTGTTGCCCTCCCCTGAACTTGCTCCCGTTTGTCAGCATCCTTCTTAAAGTATCCAGTCCAGAACTGAACACAGTGCTCCGGTTGAGTCCTCCTAACCAGTGCCGAATGGAAGGGGAGGGGACTAGGAGCCCATACACCTATGAATACATTGTAAAATTGTATTTAACTTCTTGCTAGCCACAGCACACTGTTGGCAGTTCTAAGATCCTTCTCATTTGTTTGAAGTATCACTGAGCCAATTATCCCTCATCTTGTAGATGTGCAGTTGGGTCCCACCCCCACCCCCACCCCCTTAGATGTAGAATGTTGCACTTCTCCCTGTTAAATTTCATTCTGTTATTTTCAGCCCAGTCCTCAAGCCCATCAACCTGTTTAGTGGTTTCATACACAGTACATTGTGATCTGCATGACATTCGAGACTTGTCCGATTTATCATAACTAGAGATGGGCACGAATAAAAAAAATGACGTTTCGTTTGTCGTTTGTAGTTTGGAGGGTCCGTTTCGGTTCATTTCCGTTTTTTGCGAATTTTTGCAAAAAAAATCATTTTCGTTTTCGTTCGTTTTGTTACCATTTATTTCAATTTTTTGTGATTTCTTTTAGCATTTAAAGCAGTTCACTGTATTGCAGTAACGAAAACGAAACACATGACAAAATTTCCGGTGTTTCTGTTCGTTTCGTTTCATTTTGGAGACAAAATTCGTTTGTCATTTCATTGCGTAATGAAACGAAAGAACAAAAACGGAAATGAAAAATTGTTTGTTTCGTGCCCATCTCTAATCATAACCCAGAGATGGGCATGTGAAATTGGACTGCATGAAGATAGTTATTTTTTCTTAAATTAATATCTTAAGAAATTAATTTAAGCAGCATGCTTAACCAGCTAAGAAGATGAAAAGCTAAACGTTGTTAATTGCCACTTAAGAGGTTAGGCTGAGGTCTCCCTTGACAGGAGGGTAAAGCCGTCCTGTCATCCATGCTGGGCACTCGAGAGTTCCACACATTCACGAGACAATATTGTTGTTCTCCTCAAAAGCCCTTCCTTATGCAGCTGATTAATGCGTTATTTTTTCTAAGATGAAGTCATTTTTTGTGAATGCATCCCTGCTGATATAATGCCTCCCTAAAGGCATGGAACTAGTAATCAATTATGAGATTTTCAGAGGACAAAAAACATGTGCAACTCATGCATACACACATGTGCAGAACTTCATACACATACACTTTGCCACCAGGTGAAAAGGCACCTTTTTCCTATCATGTGCTGTGACAGAACTGGGCTGAATCCCATGTGAGGACAGACTTATGGGCTGAAATCCAGCAGTAAGCTTGAAAATGGAGATGAGCACTGCCCCCAGAGTCGGACACGATGCGCACGCAAATGCAGGCGGAACCTTTACCTTTTCCTTAATACCCTTGTAAAATCATAGGATAATAGAGTAGGAAGGGGCCTTGTAAGGTCACAGATTCACCTTGCTCAAGGCAGGAATCCAACTCAAAGCAGATCTGATGAATGGTGGTCATAAGAACATAAGAACATAAGAAGAGCCTTCTGCTGGATCAGGCCAAAGGCCCATCTAGTCCAGCTTCCTGTATCTCACAGTGGCCCCACCAGATGCGTCTCGGAGAGCATGAGACTAGATATCTGTCTCCTGATACCACTCCCCTGCATCTGGCCCTTGAAGTACCCCGGTTTTAAGCCTGGAAATAACACACCTCCATCATGGTTTGTAACCTGTGATGGACTTTTCCTTCAGGAATCTGTCCAATCCCCTTTTGAAGGCATCCAGGCCAGAGGCCATCACCACATCCTGTGGCAGGGAGTTCCACAAACTAACAACTCGCTGGGTGAAAAAGATTTTTTTTGTCTGTTCTTACTCGCCCAGCCATCAATTTGAGTGGATGTCCCCTATTTCTGGTATTTTGTGAGAGGAAGAAGAGTGTCCCTCTATAAGCAGCACACTTTGCTTTGCTTATTATCATATGATTTAGTGGTCTATAAAGGCATCCCATATTTTTGCATTTAAATCCAAGGTATGACTTTGATAGGTGGTCCAACTGTCTCTTGAAAGCCTCCGGTGTTGGAGTGCTCTTCACCTCCCCAGGTAATTGGTTCCGTTGTTGTACCTCTCTAACAGTTAGGGAACTAGATGGTTGGGAACTGGTGGGTGAACGCCTCCATAAGTCCCGTGGATCCAAAAGGCTACTTGAGCTGGGATTTAGTGCTGCATTTCAACCACTGCGTAACAAAGCCGACGAGGCAGTGCAGCTGAGCAGTAGACCATATTTTGCATGCACAGATCCCCGATTTAATTCTCCTTAAAGAAGATCGCCCACTGATAGGAAGGGAAATGCTTCTGGGTTACACGTGCAAAGGGGCTGCCTAGGATTAAATGGGATGGTGGCTGGTGGTTCAACCATATTTTTTTTCATGATTCCCCTTGCTGTGAGGTGGATTTGGGGAGCTTTCATTCCAAATAAGGATGGGCATTTCGTTTTGGAGCCAGTAGGTTACGAAACGAACCACGCGAGCCCAGATGGACCTCGGAACCAGCTGATACACGCAGATTCAATTGCTTTACCTTTCTCTGTCTCGCGCAGGGTTAAAATCCAATGAGGAAGCATGCTGCAATGTCATCTGTGCTAGATCTGTGCTGCTAGCCAATCAGGAGCTGCTCAAGGACAGGCATCATCCTGCCTCTCTCTCTGATTGGCCAGAAGCACGAAGCAGGAAAGATGATATCACAATGTGCTTTCTCACTGGATTTTTACCCTGCCTGAGAGGGAGAAAGCTAAAGCAATTGGATCTGCCTGCATCATCCGGTTCCGAGGACCACCTGGGCTTGCGTGGTTTGTTTCATAATTCTGATCTGGTCAGAGCAGAATTACGAAAACAAAGTGATAGTACCACTCTATTCTGCTCTGGTCAGACCCCACATGGAGTACTGTGTCCAGTTCTGTGCGCCTCAATATAAAAAGGATTTTGACAACCTCGAGCGGGTACAGAGGAGGGCGACCAGGATGGTTGAAGGTCTGGAAGAGATGTCTTACGAGTCATGGCTTAGGGAAGTGGGAATGTTTAGCCTTTCAAAAAGAAGGCTGAAAGGGGATATGAGAGCTATGTTTAAATATTTGAAACGAAATGGTTTTGTTTTCCATGGCTTCAGAGACTAGGACTCGGGGCAATGGTTTCAAACTACAGGAAAAGAGGTTCCACTTGAACATTAGGGAGAACTTCATGACAGTTAGAGCTGTTTGGCCGTGGACTATGCTGCCACAAAGAAGGGTGTTGGATTCTCCTTCATTGGAGGGATTTATGATTCCATATGTGCAGGTGGCAGGCCCAGCTTTAAAAGGCAAGGCCTGTTTTTCTCCAGGAATCATAGAATCATAGAATCCTAAGAGTTGGAAGAGACCTCAAGGGCCATCCAGTCCAACCCCCTGCCATGCAGGAACCCCCATCACAGGACTCCCGACAGATGGCCATCCAGCCTCTGCTTAGAAACCTCCAAAGGAGGAGACTCCACCATTAGAGTTGGGCACGACTTAGCGGTATTCCCGTTTCCGTTTCCGTTACTCGTATCCGTTACTCTACGGAAACGGTAACGGGAATTACTCCGCCAGAATTTGAGCTCGAACCGACGGACGAACAATTTGGTCTGATTTGTCGTGCTCATTACTTGCATCGCGGCGATCGCGCAATGCCAAGCGGCACAGAAAAAAAGTTTTTAAAAGTTAAAAAAACCCCGATTCCCAGCCCTAAAAGTAGGCGAAAACTGTCTGAGGGCACCTACCAGGCCAGAAGGGTGTTTTATTTCGGGGGGGGGTTCCCCGCCCCCCTCTCCTTGGCTATTGCTATGGCTGCGCTGCTGGTACCAGGCTGGGAGGGCGCATCCATTTGCCATGCAGTGCGGGGGATCCAAAATGGCGACCGCAATTTTTTTTAAAATCGTTGCCCAAAACCCCACCAAAGCACCACAGAAACATGCGAAAATTAGCTATTTTAAATGCTTGAATTTTTACAGTAGCAGCAGTGGGTTTTTCTTGCAAAAAAAAAAGTCTCCGTTGATTTTATTTTATTTTATTTTATTTTATTTTTTTTTTACACCTGCACATTCGCAATGATGGGCTCGCCCATGGGAGTGGACCATGCAAATTTTCCACCAATCGCATGGCCACTTGGCCAGGTTGACCACAGAGACTTCTGGGATGTGCCAATCGGGCATAAACAGCCCACTAATCGTAGCCCAAACCCGAACCCTAAGCCTAAGCCTAACCCATACGCCAGTACACTGTCCTTCTAAGTGGGTCAGAGATGCACCCAGAGGTGCACCCCAATACTCACCCTAACCTCACCCGTAACTAGCCTAACCCTAGCCCTTGCGCTAACCCGTCTTAACCCTAAGCCAGATCTACTTGCATTGCACTACATGCAAGTACGTGAGACACAGCGGGTGCAAAGAGTCTGCCAGTCCATCACTTGTGGCTCTGGCTGACTCCTGCAGCTCCCTCCAGGAGCCCGCTACCCCCCCAAACCAGTACTAACGACAACGAAAAAACAAAAAAACGAACCGACTAATTTTTGCGAAATTTCACGAAAAACGGAAACGAGCCAAAACGGACTGCCTCCGACACACGACAACTCGAAAACGTCATTTTCCCTAGTCGTGCCCATCTCTATCCACCACCCTTTGTGGCAGCATATTCCACTGCCGGACAACTGTAACTGTCATAAAGTTCTTCCTAATGTTCAAATGGAATATCTTTTCCTGAAGTTTGAAACCATTGCCCCGAGTCCTAGTCTCTGAAGCCATGGAAAACAAACTTGTTCCCTCTTCAATATGACATCCTTTCAAATATTTTTAAACATAGCTATCATATTCCCCCTCAGCCTTCTTTTTGAAATGCTAAACATTCCCAGTTCCCTAAGCCATTCCTCATAAGACATTTCCTCCAGACCTTCAACCATCCCGGACACCCTCCTCTGCACCCGCTCAAGGTTGTCAACATCCTTTTTAAATTGAGGCGCACAGAACTGGACACAGTACTCCATGTGGGGTCTGACCAGAGCAGAATAGAGTGGTACTATCACTTCCCTTGGTCTAGACACTATGCTTCTGTTGATGCAACCATGAATCGCATGGCTTTCCTGGCCGCCACATCACACTGCTGACTCATGTTCAATTTGTGGTCCACCAAGACCCCCAGATCCCTTTCGCAGGTACTATTCTCCAGGCAAGTGTCCCCCATCCTATATCTGTGCAATTCATGGCAATGACAGTGGTTTTGGTGGAGTAGGAGCTGGGTTAAAACTAAGGAGGCTACGGGAGCCAGCGGAGAGGTGGGCATCCTGTTTTGCTGGGGTGGGGGTGGTGGAAATGAAGCACTAAGGGGAAAGAAACTCAGTGCTTCATTTCTTTTCTGTAAACGGAATCCACAAACTGAACCACAAACTGGCTCAGTTAATGGGTGTCTTCCCTCTCCCTGATTCATAGTTTGGTTCGTGCCCATCTCGAGCAGAGGGGTTTCAACGCCTGCAGACAATGTCAATCAACAAGAACGAAGAACTAAGTGCATGGTTTTTTTTTTCATTCTGTGACTTTCTCGTTCTTGAAATGGATTCCCGTAAACCTCCTTACTGGGCAATTTATTGCATGGTTTCAGTTCTGTCACTGTAATTTCTCAAACTGCTACAGGTAACATGTCCCTGTTCAAGGGTGCAAGAGAGATGAAAAACATGTACACAAATTATGTACGTGGAAGTCAGCATTGGGAAGCAAATGGGGGTATGCACAGAGGGCCGTTACGATGGAGGTGAATGTGTGCAATGAAGAGCTTATTTAGATGCAAAGGAAATTGTAAGGAGGTGTGTGTGAAATGCTAACCGTCGGCCTTGTCCTTACATTAACATTTGCCTTCCCCAACTCCCAGATGGGAAAAAAAGGTGGTGGTGGGGGGAGGCAGGCAAATCATGTTTTAATAGATTGGCCTGATTAAAGGGAAAGCACTGCCCTGGGATTGGTTTGTCTGCTCCTGACTTGTAATTAAAATTTGAAAAATCTCTCCTGGGTAATGAGCAGAAGATACTCTGGAGATGCCACTGACACACGCGGCCATTAAGGAGTCCCTCTCCCTTACAAGCAGCCATTATGGGATATTAATGCCAAACGTCCAGAGACGACACTGAAGGAAGGAAGTCTCCTGAAAGCCAGATTGCAAGGCACTCTCCCCCTTCCCCCTTTGGCCACCATGGGAAAGCCTTTGAATCAGGTTGACACATTTGGTGTGCAGTTCATGCTGTACGAGGGAGACCTCTGCTACAAATAGGAGGAAAGAGAGGCAAGGGGGAGGGAGGACTGTTCTCTGGCCACAAGGAGCAATGGTTTATTTATTTATTTATTTACTTATAAATTTTTATACTGCCCATCTTCCCAAGGAAACTCTGGACGGTTAACAAAAATGATAAAAACAAAGTAGCAAAAAACCAAACAATAGAGCAAGTGAGCATACGGCTGAGGGGGTGGAGCTTCTGACTACTTCCTGTGCTTACAGTGATTGAGGGGGTGGAGTTTTACCTTTAAATACCTGCCTTCCATCCTTCCAAGGTCGGTAAAATGAGTACCCAGCTCGTTGCAGTCGGGGGGAGGGGGCAATGTGTAGCCTGCATAAATAAATTGTAAACCGCCCAGAGAGTGCTATGGGGTGGAATATAAGCAGAACTTGGCTTGGCTTGGCACCCTGTTTCAGCAACAGCTTCTTTCTTTCTTTCTTTTTTTTTTTGCAGACATTTGCAGAGGGAAAATTGTTATTAAGAAGAGCTACCCTCTCCTTCAGGGTGAAACAAGGAAAAAGAATTTATATAACAGGCTTGGTGTGCCTTTTCTAGGCTTCAGAACAACAATGCCAGTGAAGATGTTATCAGAGGAGTTGACAGAAATTTTGCCCTAACCTAAATTGACATTTTCCAGGAAGTGGGATCCAGAGATATTGGGAATATTTGGCCAGGAGTTCAGAATATTAGTAAGATTATCTATTGGTTATAAAATAAACAAACATAATGTAAACCCATGTAACATGACTCTGATGAGCACTGTATATACTCTATTTTGTTTTGTTGTTTGTAGAAAATAAATAAATATATATTTTTAAAAAGGAATATTTGGCTAGGGATCCACAATATTAGTAAGACTAGCTGGTGTGTGTGTGTGTGTGTGTGTGTGTGTGTGTGTGTGTGTGTGTGTGTGTGTGTGTGTGTGTGTGTGAGAGAGAGAGAGAGAGAGAGAGAGAGAGAGAGAGAGAGAGAGAGAGAGAGAGAGAGATTGTGGAGGGTTTTTTTCCTACTTGTATTTTGTAAGGATTTTCCAGAATCCCCAAATTTGTTTGCAGCTTGACTTAGAAACATCTGCTCTTCCCAAAAACCACACATTCCAAAGTGATTTGGGCCAATTTGTGTGAGGTCCAAATTAACGTGATATGATCAGATTTGTAAAAGAGCTGAATCTACAGTTAGGACCTGGGCTCATTGTTTCAGATTACTAACTTTAAAAAAAAAGAAACAGCTGGTTGTTAAACATACAAATATCACTGTAACTAGTTGCTTGACATTTGGCAGGTTGGTTTTCATCTTTACTCTCTTATGTTGGCAGAATTCATGGACGCCAATCTTTTATTGTGCATTAAATGTTTTTTTAAAGGTTTTTACTTGGACGTTAAACTCATTAAGTTTTGTAGGTCTTTTCAGTTTGTTGACTGGGATTGATCTGCTTCTGTTTTAGTATGCTCCAAAAAAAGCAGAAAACTCTTATTTCATATGCATTTTGTCTGTTAGTTTAATTTGATTTGCATACCATCCCTTTAGAACTGTGGTTCTCAATCTGTGGGTCCCCAGATGTTCCTGGACTGCAACTCCCAGAAGCCTCCACCACTTGCTGTGCTGGAAGGGGTTTCTGGGAGTTGCAGTCCAGGAACATCTGGGGACCCACAGATTGGGAACCACGGCTTTAGAACAACTAAAACTCTGAGCATTTTACAGATTAAAACTTAAAATCTTCACAAGGCATCCCCCCATGATACTAATGGAAAATATATAAGGATTAAGAACATAAGTATAGTCCAGCATTCTGTCTCACACAGCGGCTCACTATTTGCTTCAGGGTATTCCCAAGCAGATGTCTTCACCTGCTTATGATTCCCCGCTAATGGTATTGAGAGATATCCTGCCTATCTCTCCAACCCAGAGGTTGTCCTGAGGCATCCAGAATGATAGCCATTGATACCCTTGTTCTCCATGAACTTCTCCAATCCTTTCTTAAAGCTGTCAAGGCTGACAGCTGTCACCACTTCTTCTGGCAGGGAATTCCAAAGACCAGTGATCCTCTGGGTGAAGAAGTACTTTCTCTTAATTGTTTTGAGATCTAGCACCCAAAAGTTTCATGGAGTGCCCCCTAGTTCTAGTGTTCTGCGATAGGAAACCAGTTTTCCGTTATCTACTTTGTCCACACCGTGTATGTAAGAAAATTCAGATGTGTATGTGTGTGTGTGTGTGGGGGGGGAATTAAAGGGATTCATTACTTCTAGGTTGGGGGTGGTAAGTTCTTTACTCTTAAAAGCGTGGGCTGGAATCTGTGTTTGTTGAAACCTTGCTAGAACAGAAGGGTCTGATTCTGTGACAGATTCCATAAGGTTCTTTACAGCTACGTATGGAATGTTCCCTCCAAGAAAGAATGCCATGGAGATCAGTGGGTTCCCTAGTGTTAAATATTTAATTGTGTGTGCTCAGTAAATCACATGATCAATTTTCTCTCTGTCTCTGTCTCTTATAGAATCATAGAATCATAGAATCCTAGAGTTGGAAGAGACCTCAAGGGCCATCCAGTCCAAACCCTTGCCATGCAGGAACCCCCATCACAGTATTTCCGACAGGTGGCCATCCAGCCTCTGCTTAAAAACCTCCAAAGAAGGAGACTCCACCACCCTCCTTTGGGGCAGCATAGCGGTATCAACAATCTGAAATCCTCTCGTACAGGCTGGCTGGGCCAATAAAAGGGGTGTGGAGAGAGACAGACGTGCTGTGATGTGTCTGTGGATGTCTCCCTGAGTAAAGGACTCAGTCCTCCTGTTTATATATATTTTTTGCAGTTTTGGGGCCTACGTCCAAAGTAGCTTTCTCGTAATTTCCAGGTCCCACTGTCTACAAGGGATGGGAACCCGAGTTACGACACTCACTGTTAAGTTGCTCCATTGACTCAACTCTGGTTTCTTTTTCGATGATTCGGACTTGACTCACAACTAGAGATGGGCACGACTTGAAAAAAATTTTTTTCGAGTTGTCGTTAGTCGGGCCGGTTCCGTTTCGGCTCGTTTCCGTTTTTCGCGAAAATTTGCAAAAATTAGTTGGTTCGTTTTTTCTTTTTTTCATTGTCGTTAGTACTGGTTTGGGGAGGGGGTAGCGGGCTCCTGGAGGGAGCTGCAGGAGTCAGCCAGAGCCACAAGTGACGGACTGGCAGACTCTTTGCACCCGCTGTGTCTCACGTACTTGCATGTAGTGCAATGCAAGTAGATCTGGCTTAGGGTTAAGACGGATTAGCGCAACGGCTAGGGTTAGGCTAGTTACGGGTGAGGTTAGGGTGAGTATTGGGGTGCATCTGGGTGCATCTCTGACCCACTTAGAAGGACAGTGTACTGGCGTATGGGTTAGGCTTAGGCTTAGGGTTCGGGTTTGGGCTACGATTAGTGGGCTGTTTATGCCCAATTGGCACATCCCAGAAGTCTCTGTGGTCAACCTGGCCAAGTGGCCATGCGATTGGTGGAAAATTTGCATGGTCTACTCCCATGGGCGAGCCCATCATTGCAAATGTGCAGGTGTAATAAAATAAAATAAAATAAAATAAAATAAAATAAAATAAAATAAAATCAACGGAGACTTTTTTTTGCAAGAAAAACCCACTGCTGCTACTGTAAAAATTCAAGCATTTAAAATAGCTAATTTTTGCATGTTTCTGTGGTGCTTTGGTGGGGTTTTGGGCAACAATTTCAAAAAAAATATTGCGGTCGCCATTTTGGATCCCCCCCCCACCGCATGGCAAATGGATGCGCCCTCCCAGCCTGGTACAGTCAGCATGGCTCCAAAACTTTGCATGGTCCACTCCCATGGGCGAGCCCATCATTGCGAATGCGCAGGTGTAAAAAAATAAAATAAAATAAAATAAAATAAAATCAACGGAGACTTTTTTTGCAAGAAAAACCCACTGCTGCTACTGTAAAAATTCAAGCATTTAAAAAGCTAATTTCCGCATGTTTCTGTGGTGCTTTGGTGGGGTTTTGGGCAACGATTTCAAAAAAAATATTGCGGTCGCCATTTTGGATCCCCCGCACTGCATGGCAAATGGATGCGCCCTCCCAGCCTGGTACCAGCAGCGCAGCAGTAGCAATAGCCAAGGAGAGGGGGGCAGGGAACCCCCCCCAAATAAAACACCCTTCTGGCCTGGTAGGTGCCCTCAGACAGTTTTCGCCTACTTTTAGGGCCGGGAATCGGGTTTTTTTTAACTTTTAAAAACTTTTTTTCTGTGCCGCTTGGCATTGCGCGATGCAAGTAACGAGCACGACAAATCAGACCAAATTGTTCGTTCGTCAGTTCGAGCTCGAAGTCTGGCGGAGTAATTCCCATTTCCGTTTCCGTAGAGTAACGGATACGAGTAACGGAAACGGAAACGGGAATACCGCTAAGTCGTGCCCATCTCTACTCACAACTCAGAAACATCCCTTACAAACACACACACACACACACACACACACACACACACACACACACACACACACACACACACACACACACACACACAGCCATCCCTTATTTCTGGGAGGGGAAAAAAAGCTTTTTTAAAATAAGCTTGTTGTAATATGCCTCTTCTAATTCTCTGTTCTTAAACTTGAATATGTCTTAAATGCTCTGGGGTGTATACTATCCCCCATTATTGTAAGCCTCCTTGGGTCCTTACTCCAGGAGAAAGGTGGGGTAAGTTAAAGACAAAGGTTCCCCCCACACATGTGTGCTAGCCATGTCCAACTCTAGAGGTGGTGCTCATCAATGTTTCCAAGCCAAAGAGCCAGTGTTGTGCAAATCCATGTGGATGGCATGGCTGAACACATTTCTGCACATGGAACACTGTTTACCTTCCCACTTTTTACGGTAGTGCCCATTTAACTACTTGCATTTACATGCTTTCAAACAGCTAGGTAGGCAGGAGCCGGGGTTAACAGCGGGAGCTCACTCTGCTGTGTGGAACCCAGGATTCGAACCACTGAGCTGTAGAGATGGGCACGAAATGAACAATTTTTTGTTTCCGTTTTCATTTTTTCATTTCGTTACATAACGAAATGACAAATGAATTTTGTCTCTAAAATGAAACGAAATGAACAGAAACACCGGAAATTTTGTCGTGCGTTTCGTTTCCATTACTGCAATATGAGTGAATTGCTTAAAATCCTAAAAAAAAACCACAAAAATTGAAATAAATGGTAACAAAATGGTAACAAACGAACGAAAACAAAAATGATTTTTTTGCAAAAAATTCACAAAAAACAGAAACGGACCGAAACGGACCCTCCAAATGAGAAACGACAAACGAAATGCCATTTTTTTTATTCGTGCCCATCTCTACTGAGCTGCTGACTTTGCAGCAGAGATTTTCAGCACTCTAGCCCACGGCAGGTAAAAATTATTCAAAATTAAACAAATAAATTGATTAATAGGGACTTGGACTTGGGACTTAGTACCAAGGACTTGGACTTGGACTTGGGACAAAGAGCCAAATACTTGCCGCAGCCCACCCACCCGCCTTCTGCAGATGTTTTCTTCCGATTCTTGGTGAGTCTTTGCTGTTTACCAGTTCACCATATGGCAACTCATTTGTTAGAATATTTGTTTACTGCAGCTTCTCTGCATGGAGGGCTCTGCTCATTGGAAGCTTATCTGATATATATCTAGCATCTTTGCCATTGCCAACAAAGTAATACCTTTGACACAGAATTATAGAATGATGTACTTGGGAGGGGCCTGGCAAGGCCATCAACCCCAACTCCCTGCTCCATGCAGGAATAGAAATCAAAGGATCTCTGCCAGGTAGTTGTCCAAATTTCTTTTGAATGCCTCCAGGGTTGGCACACTCACCACCTTTCAAGATCGTTGTTTCCATTTCTATAGCATAACATCCAACAGTGTCCCCCTTGACTGGCCTTCTCCCAGTTCATTCCATGATTGTTATTTTCTATTACCTATTCACAACACTACTTCTTCACCCTTCCCTCTCTCACCTTCTCACTCCGGGTGGCCATTCCGAGGGAGGCCCCACTCAGAATCGGGCTTTCTCAGTGCCCCCCCCGGCACTTTGGAATTGATTGTCAACGGAGTTGAGTCTCTGCCAGCCTTTAGGAGAGCTCTAAAGACTTGGCTCTTTAGGGGGAGCTTTGGTGGTTGCTGAGTGCATGACGCTATGTGGTTAGTTGGTTTGTATTGTCTGTCCCAGCCTTTTCTTGCTAGAGTTTGTGTTTGTCAGTTTGGGTGTTGTTGTGTCTTTTTTATCATTTTTTTTTGTTGGTGGGTTGTTCTTTTTGGGGTGAGTTGTCTTTTCACAATTTGTTGTACACTGCACGGATTTCCTGAGGGAAAATCAGGCAGTTAAATAAATAAATAAATAAATAAATAAATAAATAAATAAATAAATAAATAAATAAATAACAACAACAACAACAACAACAACAACAACAACAACAACAATAATAATAATAATAATAATAATAATAATAATAATAATAATAATAATAATAATAATAATAATAGTGGTGGTGGCGGCTTCCTATTTAACACAAACAGGATGGTACTGTAACATGGCCATTCGAGCAGTAGAAACAGTTGTCGCTATTCAGTTTGGTCAGTGCAGAGGTGCAGAGATGTAGTTTCGGTTCACTTTCATTCAAAATAGTTTTAATACATAAGATGAGCATGGGATTTTTGATCCGAGATGGGCATGAACCAGAAAAATGGTGAATTGAGATGGTTCATGGCTACTTGCAAACCGCGAACCACGAACCACCAATAACCCCCAGAAAAAATGAATAGGTCTGGGCTTCATTTTTCTTCCCAATTCATGCCTGCAATTCAATGCCTCCAACCCCTCTGCTGCATACCTGCCCCCTTCCCTCTGCCCCAGCACTTCCCTACTTGCTCCAGCCTCTTCCTCCTCTTTTTTGTCCTTTGCTGCTGCCATCTTTAGAGCCAATGGCCTGGCTTCTCTTCTGGCCGGTTGTCTCTGTTCATGCACATTGTGCATGTCCATCAAATGATAGGTAGTATAGAGATGTCCCCCCTTCGAGCAGAGGACTGTACCCCAGCTGGCAGCATGGGTAAGGCCCTTTGGGAATCATTAAACCTCCCCAACTGAGCGGGGAGGCCCCGGATGGTAGGAAATGAATTCCATGGCCTCATACTCAGAAAGCCAGCTTGGTGTTATCTCTTTCCCCAGATCAGCCAGGAAGCTCATGAGATGGTATATAGGAAAAAACAAGCTGGCTGTGGTCATTCACCAAGATCCTGCCTCAATAGATAAGGCTTCCCAGGAATTCCGCAGCTCACTCGACCATCCTGGCATGTAAGCCCTGTCTCCACCCCTTGTGATGCTCTGTCATTGTAATCAATAAAGCCTTGCGCTCAGGCTGGCAGTCAGGAGAAACTGCTGCACAGGGCCTGGCCTGCTGAACCCAATAATGTGTCCTTGTGTAATCATTACTACAAGGTAGGCTTATGGTTTATGTCCCTTCCATGACAAGTGGCTGGTGGGAATATTTTCCTCTCTTGGTAAACAGAATATGATCTCACCAGAGGTGGTAGATCCTTCCCTCTCCTCACATTGCTGATCCTCAGAAATGGAGGTGTTAAAAATGTCTTGGTTTGAAGGTAGAGAACAAATTCCAGCCCCAGCCTTCAGATGCTGTTGGCCAGGGTCCATCTCATACTCTGTGGTTATTTCATGCCGTGAAGACACCTCTGACTTCTCGCGACCCTACGAATGAACGACTTCCGAAACTTCCTGCTCTCAGTTCCCTTACTCAGCTCTTGCAAACTCAAACCTGTGGCTTCCTCGACAGAGTCCACCCATCTTGTATTTGCTCTTCCTCTTTCCCTGCTGCCTTCCACATTTCCATGCCTGATTGTCTTTTCCAGACCCTTGTATAACAAGTGGCTCGTTTAACAGAAAACCCACTAAAAGGAAAAAAATTCCAGAGATGGGGAGAAATCGCTTAACAGAATCGCCTATGGGGTGAATCTGTACAACATAAAAATGGTTGTGATTAGGGATTACTCTGTTTTCAATGCATTCCTATGGGAAATTTGTCTAAAGGAAAATTTGCTTAACAGAATTTCATTTGGAACAAATTAATTCCTTTGTACAAGGTACCACTGGGCCACTGTATATAATATAATATAATATAATATAATATAATATAATATAATATAATATAATATAATATAATATAATAAATTGAGTACAACGATAGCTTTAGACCAGAGTCTGGAAGGAACACAGGGGACTGGGCATAATGTGTACCATGTGGGGGGGAAGTGTTTCCCGATGATTTATGCATGTCTAGCCCATGACACATGGTAAGGGCATTCTTACCATCACCATCCCATAATAGCTGGCTAGCAGCCATCTGAAATGGCATGCTTGCTCTGAAACCTCCAGTGAACACAGAATAGGCCCTTGAGACTCTTGGCTTCAATGTTCAACTCCTTTCTCCCCCACTCCCCCCTGGCCTTTCTTCCCTGGCTCTGTTTTCTCTCCCCCCCTCAAGCTGTCTTCTGTCATCCCCCTGTTGAGTCAAGCCCTCCGGAGGCCAGGCACATTGGCCTCCCTCAGCAAAGGCTGGTGGCATTCTGAGGGTGGGTGGGCAGAAATGCCAGCCATGCGTAGCTTGGATTGATGAGTGCAGCTGGTAAGGTGCCACTGCCATTCACCAGCCAAGCCTGTGGGAATTCCTGTAGGGTCACATCTGCAGATTCGGATAGCTCTGAGAAGATGGAAAGAGCAGAGGCGGAGATGTGACCATCAGCGATGTTTTACTCATCCCTCCCCAGAGCCATGGCTGTGGTATGGAAGTTGTACCCATCAGTATAGGACAGTGTTACACAGAATCATAAGAATTATGGAGAGTATTGTGGGCTGTTCATTCCCCACCCTAGAACTAATTTATACTACCAGGTAGAGATGGGCACGAAACAAACAATTTTTTGTTTCTGTTTTCATTTTTTCATTTCGTTATGTAACGAAACGACAAACGAATTTTGTCTCTGAAATGTACCGAAATGAACAGAAACACCGGAAATTTTGTCGTGCATTTCGTTTCCGTTACTGCAATATGAGTGAATTGCTTAAAATCCTTTAAAAAAATCACAAAAATTAAAATAAATAGTAATGAAACGGTAACAAAATGAACGAAAACGAAAATGATTTTTTTCAAAAATTCGCAAAAAAGGAAACGAACCGAAACGGACCCTCCAAACGACAAACGGCAAACGAAATGCAATTTTTTTTATTCGTGCCAATCTCTACTACCAGGTGCCTTTGGCCTGGATCACAGAGTATTTCTCATTTTACCTCTTTAAAACAGCTCCAAGTAAGCCACTTTGATTTAATAAAGCCTTCTCCTGATTAAGACTTTTCAAGTTACGGTGTGCCATGGCATTCCCTCCCTTCTTCTCCCATGAACACAATTCACAACAAATACCACACTCCCGTTATACAAAGTCACCCTGAATAGCAAAACACTAATTAGAGAAACTTAATGTATTTTAGTTTGGCAGTAAGAGAAAGAGGGGAAAATGTGCATGTTTCAGTGGAGGTTCTTTTTTAAAAAAAGGCCTATTGTTAATTTCACAATAAGGGCATATAAAAGGAGACAAGATGAGTGTCTTTTAAAAACATAAATGGCATGGAGAAAGCAGAAACAATCTTTCTGGTTTATTCACAGTCCAGGTATGCACACACAGACACAAATCGATGTTGAATCCAGTTTCCACGCTCCCCAACCAGTGTGAGGGGTGTGTCTGGGACATTATAAACCAAAGATAACATTTCCAGCCTCCAGATCAAGGAAAAGTGTTTCAATTGCCTCCAGCGTCCTGTTTGCTACTGCAACCAATCAGATGATCTTCAGACATTACTTTTTCCTGGTATTTTGAGATATTCTGCTACTGACTACAGAGGTTCCACTTAGGCACATGTTAGCTTCATGGCCTTCCCTTTCTTGTGAAGTCTACCATTTATTTCTGGATCACATGACATTGAAAACATGTTGGGAAGTAACCGGTCCAGTCAAGTGGAGCAGACCGAACTCAGGCCTGGAGGTCATATTACACCATTGGGCTCCTTTGATTGCCCTTGTCTCAGTTTTTCGGGGTGGGGGGGTTCTTCTAATATTTGTGCTTTTCACAATTTGTGAAACAATGAGCATTCAGAGGAGCACATAGCAGAGAGAGAGAGTGAGAGAGAGAGAGAGAGGGAGAGGGAGAGGGACAAACAGACAGACAGACAGACAGAGAAAGGACCTCTGGGAAATCCATGGTTGGGTCCTCCAGTGGAGAGCCTTCCCTGATTTTGCAGGAACATTCCACCCATCCTGGATTTTGGCCCAAACTCTACAGGAACTCTCCCAGGTGCTGAACTTCTTTTAGAAATCATGTCCAGCACCATGGATAGCACCTCTCAAGTGTGGTTTGAAACCTGGAGTGGATTCTCACCCCCACTGAACTGGAGTCACTACCAGCAGCCTCACCCCCTTGTTTTCTCCCCGGTCCTCTGTGACCTATGACAGGGATGTCCTCTGCCATGGAGACTGCCCACCCTTCCCTGGAAGTATAAAAATTTACTTGAAGAGGATTGCCAGGGAACACCGAGCCTCCCACCCCCACCCGGTCCAGCATTCTGTTTGCATATTGTTGAAGATGTTGCTACAGAGAGCAGGAGGGGGAGAAACACTGAACCTTTGGGTCTGTCCTTCCCAGCAACTGCTGTCTGGAGTAGCACTAACAAGTTAGGAACACCCCTTTTTCAAGAGACTTGGACAGTCAAAGGTAAATCATGAGATCTAGGAGTTGTCTTGATCATGTCACTAAGGCAGAGTAACAACTGCCCAAAAATGTGTGTGTGAGAGAGAGGAGGGGAGAAGAGAGAGGGGGAGAGAAGAGAGAGAGAGAATCTGAAGCACACTTGTTCTGAGGGGGAGTTCCAGTTGAGGATGGCATTTTTAGATTTTGTGGATTACAAATCCCATCATTCTGGGAGCTTCTGCTTGACACAGAGGGGCCTTACTAACGATAGTAAGGCCGCACCTGGAGTATTGTGTACAATTCTGGTCCCCGCACCTCAAAAAAGACTTAGTGGAACTGGAAAAGGTGCAGAAGAGAGTGACCAAAATGATTACTGGGCTGGGGCACCTCCCTTATGAAGAAAGGCTAAAACGTTTGGGGTTCTTTAGTCTGGAAAAAGGCGCCTGAGGGGGGCTATGATTGAGACATAGAAAATAATGCAGGGCATGAGTCAAGTGGATAGAGGGAAGCTCTTCTCCATCTCCCAAAATACCAGAACTAGGGGACATCCACTCAAATTGAGGGCTGGGAGAGTAAGAACAGACAAAAGAAAATATTTTTTCACCCAGTGCATTGTTAGTCTGTGGAACTCCCTGCCACAGGATGTGGTGATGGCATCTGGCCTGGATGCCTTCAAAAGGGGGTTGGACAGATTCCTGGAGGAAAAGTCCATCACAGGTTACAAACCATGAGGGTGATGTATCAACTCCAAGCTTAAAACCGCAGTACCTCAAGGACCAGATGCAGGGGAGTGGTATCAGGAAACAGATATCTAGCGTCATGCGCTCCCTGACGCATCTGGTATGGCCACTGTGAGATACAGGAAGCTGGACTAGATGGGCCTTTGGCCTGATCCAGCATGGCTCTTCTTATGTTCTTATGTTATATCCCACTGGCATGCTTAGAAGCTATTAAACATGACGCCGCAAAGCTTAGTCACAGGTCCAAAGCTGTAGGCTTGACAATCTTAAGAAGGCATGCTGTAAGTATGTGTGTGTGTGGGGGGGTGTCCAACTGAGGTGTGCATCCACCCACACTCCAAATTAAGTCCTCAACCTCCCTCCGCCAGGCAGACTCTGTGCCCGCCAACTGGCGCACGTGGGAGGGTTTTCTAGTCAGTGAAAAGGCAGCCAACATTCGTGATTTCTCGCAGCTGAAAATAGAGTGGACTTGGCAGGAGAAGTTGCCGATTCTCATTCTGGCTTCCAAAGGAGTAGGCAGGGGAATCCGAGCCAAGTGGCGAGCCAAGTCTTCCATATTTATTTATTTTTCGGCCAAGTTTCGGCAGCATCTTCCCACAGTTTACTCACTTGCAAATGAGGGAGGATGGCCTCCCATTCAACGAGGCTTATATTTCGCTCGATCTGGTGGCAAGCAAACCTGGATGGCAACTTTGCATCTCATTGTCTGAGGAAGTCACATAATATTCTCAGACGCCCTTCCCATCCTGCTCATAATTTCTTTGAAATGTTGCCTTCTGGCAGAAGATATAGAGTAACTAAAGCTCGGACCACACACTTTTTGACCACAGCCATAATAGCACTTAAGAATGAACTCCAGAACCACTAGTAGTGAGTTGTTGAACTGTATTATTTGTGAATATTTAAATTGTGTGTCTTGGGAGGGGGCCTTTTGGTGGGTGGGCATGTTTGAGAGATTGCTCTAAGAATGTGTTTTTGGTCCGGTCTCTGGGAGTTTTTGCGAATTTTGTTGCATGTGTATACTATGTCTATATGCACAATGGCAATAAATTGAAATTGAATTGAAATCAAATTGCAACTAACCTGAATAATGTCTGGCCTTTCCTAAATTTGGAATCAACTGGTTGCGAGCAAGACGATGAGTTACTTGTAATTAGTTCTTTTCCTCACTGACAATTGAAGCTTGCTGAACTTTATCTTTTGGGCAACTTTATATTTTGTGCATTTGTAAGGTTTTGGGGGGGTAGGGAGGGAGGGAGGAAGGGAGGGAGGTATTTTAAACAAATTGACTCCCCTGATGCTAGAACCAAAAAATCTGCCAATAGGGTACGAGTCATCAAGGAGGGAGTGGGCCTCACAATTTAGGAGTGGTGAGATGGGCACGAATCAAAAAAATTGCATTTCGTTTGTCATTTGTCATTTGGAGGGTCCGTTTCGGTTCGTTTCCGTTTTTTGCAAATTTTTGGAAAAAAAATCGTTTTTGTTTTTGTTCATTTTGTTACTGTTTCGTTACTATTTATTTAAATTTTTTGTGATTTTTTAAAGGATTTTAAGCAATTCACTCATGTTGCAGTAACGGAAACGAAACGCACAACAAAATTTCCGGTTTTTCTGTTTGTTTTGTTACATTTCAGAGACAAAATTTGTTTGTCGTTTCGTTATGTAACGAAACGAAAAAATGAAAACGGAAATGAAAAATTGTTTGTTTCGTGCCCATCTCTAGTCAGTACCAAAAGCTAACAATATGTCACATCTGGATGTTTCTCTTAAAAGTTTATTTATTTATTTATTTATTTATTTATTTATTTATTTATTCATTTATTCATTTATTTGATTTCTAGACCACCCATCTGGCAGCAAGTAATTGTCCTTGGGTTTTTCAACCCCTGAGGCACTGTTAAAAACAGAAATCTTGTTGCTTAGTGGGAAGTTGCAACTAGAAAGGATTTATAGATGATCTGGAATGTACTAAGATGTAGGCTCAACAAGCCATCAAGGATTCAATGATTCTTCTCTAGTTGTGACTTAGATGGTTAATTCATGTCCATTCTCATCCCGGGAGGAAGTTCTTTGCGTGTTGATGTCGGTTTTGGTCACGTGGTCTTCTTGTGATTCTGTCCCTGTTCCCATGTACGCACGGGCATGATGGATTATACTGGCATGACTGTTACCGCACGTCCTTGTCCTGTGATGAGATGTGAAATTCCATGCCTTTGTTCTCATTTTTCCCCAGCCCGACCTTCCGTTTTTCGATGTTTCGATTCTCCGAAGCCTTGGCTTCAATGCGTTACAGAGCTAAGTTTGAGGCATTTGTCTTTTAATCTCTCTGCACTGTGTTGCTGACTCCATAAGGAATGTACTGGCGAATGGCACTTTGCACTCCTGCCACTAGATGGAGAATGGCACATTGCGTGAGGAGCCTTACCTCACGGGCACTCGTCGCAGAACGAGAAGCGTGACGAGCAGATTCCCGAGGCCAGGGAGGGGAATCTCTCATCCCGCTTAATTTGCAGTTCAGGGGGCGTGATACGACGAACTCCCCTCATCCTGCAATGGACGTGCAGTTAGATTACTTCGTCCCGGTCCCAAGCGGGAAGAGAGGACAGCACTTTTTACATTTTTGAAAGGTAGACCTACAGAAAAGGGGCAGGATCTGTTGTCTCTCCTCCCAGAGTGCTGGACACGTAATAATGGGCCCAAGTTACAGGAAGCCAGATTTTGGCTGAATTTCAGAGGAAGCTTCCTAACTCTTAGAGCCGTATGACAATGGAACCAATTATCTTGGGAGATGGTGAGCGCTCCAACGCTGGTGTCATTCAAGAGAATATTGGACAGCAAGCAGGGGCTGGGACTCAAAAGTCTTGTACAGCAGATCCCTTCCGACTCAAATGATCTATGATTCTATAAGCACCCCTCCTGTCTTATTTTGTTGAGATTGTCGTTGTGATATTTAGAGGCATTGTGAAAACTCTGTGTTTCTGTAAGGCTTTTTTGCATGGGTCAACTTAACCATTTCTCTTAGGAGTAAGTGTTGCACTTATTGATCTATGTTATCTCTCTGAATACTGTAACATATCTCATAAATTGTTCAATACAAGCAACTTATGAATAGTCCCTCACAGAAAAAAAATAACGAAGTGTGTGGAACCAGTGAGGATAGCGAATGGCTGACTGAGAGAGAGAATTTGCACTACAAGATTTTTGTGACAATATTCTGAATGGTTTCCTAGAAGCCTGGGGGGCATATTAATGCTTAAAAAATAAACTATTTAGAATTATGCATGAAGATTGCTCACCTCGTTATGCATTTTGAGGCATCCTTTGTCTTTGGCTTTACAAATGCTTTGCCTGCTTGCAGTCCTCAGAATTCAAAAATATTTAGTTAATGCCTCAAGCCCAGAAATAGCACCCAGGCATCCTCCTGAAGTCAAGTAATAATGAAAAGTAGATTGTCCTTGCAGGTAATTTAATCAAGTACAAGGTTTAGCTTCTACAAAAAGTGTGACAAATCCTGCATATATATAAAAGACAATCAAATGATAGATTTCACATTCTGTTTGCATCCCCCTTCCCGCTCCACAGTGTCACTGAAGGAAATTAGGAGGGTGTAAATATTTACTTGTGAATGCAACCATTGTGTGCCTAGGGAAAACAAATGAAGGTCGCGGTCCTACCAGCATTTTCTGTGTAGTTTCCCGGTGGAGAACTGCGCAGTATAAGATCACGTGCTCACTGGGAAGAGAAGTAAATTCTGGTCCTGGCCAACCACGCCCCTGGAACAGCCATTTCAGCGAAGTTTCCTAAACCACCGCCAGGGGCTGGATTTAGAAACTTCGCTCGAAAACGCTTACATATTTGCTGCTGTAACCACGACAGGACCCTGAAAATACACAGTAAAATCAGTTGTTCCCCACAGAGGCTTGGAAACTAGAGGCGGAAAAAAGGACAAAATGTGAAGTAGACAGGTACAGACCGAAACAGAATACGAAAAGATGACACAGAAGAGCGGACACTAATTGCACATTCAAAACGATGTGACCGCCCCCCCCAAAAAAAAACACGGAATTTATATACAAAGAAAACTCTGGTAGGACCGCGACCATTCTAACAATGGGAACAGGAATGGAGAATTCCAGAAAAGCTATTAACAGGATGTCTGAGATGCACATAAAAGTTATGATAAACATAGTACAGGCATTTAGAATAATAGCATCATAAAGTTGGAAGAGACCTCAAGGGCCATCCAGTCCAACCCCCTGCCATGCAGGAACTCCCATCACAGAGCTCCCGACAGATAGCTCTAACTGTCATGAAGTTCTTCCTAACAGTCATCCAGCCTCTGCTTAAAAACCTCCAAAGGGGATTCCACCGCCCTCCTTTTGGGCAGCATATTCCACTGACGGAAAGCTCTGTCAGGAAGTTCTTCCTTATGCTCAAATGGAATCGCTTTCCCTCTTTTCCTATGGCTGAAACCATTCCCCGAGTCCTAGTCTCTGAAGCTATGGAAAACAAACCTGTCCCCTCTTTAATATGACATCTTTTCAAATATTTTAAAATGGCTATCGTACCCCCTCTCAGACTTCTTTTTGTAAGGATAAACATTCCCAGTTAACCTAAGCCACTCCTCGTAAAGCATTTCGTAAGGTCACCCTCATCTGGATCCATTCAACATCCTTATTAAATTGAGTTGTGCAGAACTGGGCACAGGTAGGGTCTGACCAGAGCAGAATAGAGTGGTATTTTCACTTCCCTTGATTTAGACACTATGGTTCTGTTGATGCAACCAAGAATCGCATTGGCTTTCTTGGCTGCCGACCAAGCTGAATCTGTTGTATGTTGTCACATTGTGTCCAACTTATGGAGAGACTATGATTGAGTGAGCTTCAGAATTCCCAGGCCTCAAGAGTCCTGTGTAGCTGTTGCAAACTCAACCCAATGGCTTCCTTTAGGGAGCCAATCCATCTCGCATTGGGTGTCCCTTCTTTACTGCTGCCTTCCAACTTTCTCAGCATTGTGTAACCCCCCCCCCACAGTGAATCTTGCCTTCTCCTCAGGTCCCCAAAGTAGGACAACCTCTATTTCAACATTCTTGCCTCCAGCGGAAGGTTCAGGCTTGGTTTGAGGAAGGACTCGCTTGTTTATTTTTCTGGCAGTCCAGTGTATCTGCAAAGCTCTCCACATTTTCAATGAATCAGTTATTTTCCTGCCAGCTTTCTTTACTGTCCTGTGTCAACTCAACATTGGTAACTAGAAATACAAGAGTGTGAATGGTCTTGATGTCCAGCAGCACAACCTTACACTTAATGATGATGTGCTGTTCTAAAGAAATAAAAAACTGATGGTGTTTGAAGAAGCAGGCACTTTAGAAATATTGGGTTTGCCTTTTGTAAGGCTTCAAGAAGGATGTGAACCACCTTGTTCTGCACAGCTTTTTAAAGTCATATCTACCTTTCATCCTCGGTTGCCTGTGCTTTGCTGGGTAGTGGTGAAAAATGTCCACTGTTGGATTTCTCAGGTGCTTTCTTCTTTTTTTTCATCAGTTGCTATGATAGACAACTAAGGCCGTTACTTCACATCCCTCTCATCCCTCTTTGCTGTCCCGCTTGGGACTGGTATGGAAAAAAGGTTACTTCACGTCCATAGCGTGACATCAGAATCTCGTCCAGACCACGCTCCCTGAACCGGGAACAGAGCGTGACGAGACGTACCTGCCCCTGGGCTGGGAAATTCTGTTGTCATGCTTTATTCCTGGTTCCTGTTCCGAGACAAGGGACGTGAAGTAACGGCAATGGCTATTTACCCCTTTCGCTCTAGGAAAACTCCCACAACCAAGAAAGTCGACTGGAACTCCTGCGCCCGGCCAGGCTCGGCTGCCTGCCTGTCCCTGCTGGAGAAGGTGGCTCTTGAAGGGAGAGCCACTGTCAGGCATAGGTCCGTCCTCCTCAGGTCCCGGAGGCGGGGCTGAGCTCTCCTTGCCTGCTCGCCTGCCAGCCCTCAGACTGCTGAGTTCAGGGCGAGGGTATCTCACCCACCACACATGCCACTCGCCCGCGGCAAGTGGTGAGGGCTCGCCTGGCTCCTCCTGCCGGGCTTCCCAAGACAGCCTGTGCAGCCGCAGCAGGGATTCGAAATATCGAAAAACAGAAGCCTGACAATTTAAAAAAAGGCTAAACGAAGGCAGGGAAATCCAGTAGTTGTCACGAAACAAGGACGTGAAGTAACAGTTGTCACGAGACGAGTAATCACACCTGTGGGTAAACAAAAACAGGGATTGAAAAAGGACAAAACCACGTGACTGCAAACAATGCTGTCACGGAACGAACGTAATCGCGGAATGAAGTAGGATGTGAAGTAACCGCCTAAAGGATGTCCGAAACAGAGACCTTGTTACTCCCATGAAACCTGGCCTCTTGGTTCATTTCCCTGTCACTTTAATCAGGCTCATAATGGCTGTGTTGTATGGTTAAGATTGCAGAGGCTTAGACAAGACCGGGATCCCATCATGTTATATGGTAACTCCAGAGTGTCTTTCCCACTCCTTTTTGTCTCTTGAAATCTTTTGGAAGCAGTCTGTTAGTTTGCTGTTGATCTGTTCGCAGTTGTATTGAAACTTTTTACCCTTTTGTCTAGAAATATCTCAGAATGAGTTACTGAGTTCTAGGCCAGTACTTCACGTCCATCTTATCGTTGTTCGCGGTCCTGCTTGGGACCAGTATGAAATAATCTAACTGCACGTCCATTGTGGGATGAGTGGAGTTCATCACGACCACACCCCCTGAACTGCGACTTAAGCAGGATGAGAGATTACCCTCCCTGGCCTCGGGAATCTGCTAGTCATGCTTCTCCTTCCGAGGTGAGTGCGTGTGAGGTAAGGCTCATCACGCAACGTGCCATTCTCCATCTAGTGGCAGGAGTGCGAAGTGTCGTTCGCCAGTACATTCCCTATGGAGTCAGCAACGCAGTTCAGAGAGATTAAAAGACAAATGCCTCAAACTTAGCTCCATAACGCATTGAAGGCAAGGCTTTGGAGAATCGAAACATTGAAAACTGGAAGGTTGCCCCCCCCCAAAAAAAACCCTGGAGAACAAAGGCATGGAATTTCACATCTCATCACGTAACGAGGACCTGCAGTAAAAGTCATGCCGATATCATCCATCATGGCCGTGCATACATGGGAACAGGGACAGAACCGGAAGAAGACCACGTGACTGCGACCGACATCAACACGCAAAGAATTTCCCCCTGGGACGAGAATGGATGTGAAGTAACCATCTTAGTTAATGAGAAAAGGGTGGACTCTGGGGAATGTAAAGCTATTCTCTTCTGCTTTCTGCACTTCTGCTAGTTCACAAAAAGGAATTTAACCACGTAATCAAAGCTCTGCAACATGTTGTTTTGGTTAAATGTGCAAGCTTTCACAAATTATTAATCACTAATATATCAGGGCAAAATGATGCAGAACCAAGTGTGGGGAGCTGTGGAACGACATCTCTTAAGTGCTTGTAGCCTGGACAGGACCCCTTTCCCCTCTATGATTTGTGTAACATTTTGTCTGATGAAGAGATCAGTGCTCTCTGGAAGTTTGGGTACTTCTTGGCTCCTTTTTAAAATAAAATAAAAAAATTGGTGTAACTAACAATGAATGTTACCATCTCAGTGTGGAGTTTAGGATTTGTTTTAGGCCCGCACTGCTTCCTCTGCTGTAGTTTGTGGGCATTAAATTCTTCATTTCTTCCTGAAGATGGGGCTTGCTTCACAAACAGAACCAATCAGGCACCTTCTCACCTTTGGCATGTTTTCCCTTCCGTCAACTGAGGATTTTCCTTGTGAAGTAAACCTGGGTTTGTAGTAGGGATGGGCGCAAAACAGAAAAATAGAGGTTCGTTTAATTTTGTTTCTAACTAGGGGTTTCTTTCATTTCATTTTTAAATGAATTTTTATTAAAAATTCATAACAAAGCAAAACAATAATGAAACTATTTGTTACTCTATGAAATGGCTCCCCTGGGTCCTAGAGGCACCAACTTAGGTGGGTAGCTTTTTACAAGGCAGCCATTTTACAGAGTAATGAAAACGTTTCATTTTCAAAGGGAAAAAGAAGCGCTTCATTTCATTTTATAATGAAACGCTCTTTCCCATTTTGTTTCATTCCGTCACATTTTGGAAGCTTACAAAATGACAAAACAACAAGGCTGTCTCGGTGGCTCCAAGACATTTTAAAAACCCTGCACCCCCCCCCCCCCAATTGGGTGTGATTTTTTTTTAGCCACCAAATCAAGTGGCAGGTGTGGCCATCAACACTTGCTTCTGTGCCTAAAAAAGTTTTAAAACCCCACGCCATTCCACCCCAATGAGCCCAATTGTGGCACCAATTGATTATAAACAACCCACACCTTTCCCCCTCAATGTGCCCAATCGGGAGGAAAGGCGCAGGATTTTAAAAATGTTTTGGAGCCACCAAGGCAGCCTCGGTGGCCCCAAGACATTTTAAACAACCCATGTCTCCCCCCCCATGCGCCCGATCGGGTGTGTTGGGGGGGAAGCACAGGTTGTTTAAAGCAGTTTTCCATAGGAAAGCATTGCTCAATGCATTCCTATGGGAAATCTAACGAAAAACGAAATGGAACAAACGGAAAATTTCCAGTTCGTTTTGTTTTGCTTTTCTTTAAAAACCATTTTATTTTTCATTTTGTTTTGCAATGAAACAAAAAACAAAAATGAAACAAAAAATTCGTTTCATGCCCATCTCTCCTAGTACGGTTTTAAACTCCTTTCCCCTTCCAGCCCTGAATATTCTGTGGCTGCTATAAAAAGATATTTATATTTTAATTATTGTCAAGACTGCGCGGGCTGAGCTATGAAGCTGCTTTATTCGGTTCTGCTTCTGTAAACAGCTGCAGGGGAAAGATTGTGGTGAAAACTGAGAAAAAAATCTCTCAGTCCAAACACAAACTGATAGCCAAGGGCAAACACACTCTGCACGTGCACGCACGCACGCACGCGCGCACACACACACAAGCACAAATACACACAGATGCTCACAAATACGAGTTACAAATGTATGCAGAATGTTTCTGTGAAGATTCTCAGTCATCCAGGTGAGTTTATCGGGAAGTTGAGTCACGGCTACTGGACTTCTTTTTTGAGAGATAGAAATGTTTCGCTGTTCATCCAAACAGCTCCACCGATGAAGCTGTTTGGATGAACAGCGAAACGTTTCTATCTCTCAAAAAAGAAGTCCAGTAGCCATGACTCAACTTCCAGATATGCAGAATGTTATACAGTGGACCCTTGTATAACAAACAGCTTGTATAACATAAAATTTGTACAGCATAAAAATTCCGGAGATAGGGAAAATTTGCTTAACATAATCACCTATGGGGAAAATCCGTACAACATAAAAATGGGATTACTCCGTTTCAATGCATTCCTATGGGAATTTGTATAAAGGAAAATTTGCTTAACATAATTTCATTTGGAACGAATTAATTCCTTTATACAAGGTACCACTGTATCTACAAAGGACAATAAATTTTGCTTACTGTGAAAAACATGCTTATCCCCCCCCCCATGAAAATGAAAATGCAACCGCTGCCACTACCATTACCACAAACACTCCAATCATCATCATCATCATCATCATCATCATCATCATCATCATCATCATCATCATCATCATCATCATGTGCAGACAAGACAATCAGTTCTGACTTCTAGAGATCCTTTCCAGTATTCAGAAGTGAGGTTTCCCATCCTCCTGGGGCCGTCCTAGGAATGTCCAGGTTGGCCAGGGCCACATAGAGTGACTTCCTGCACAGAGGCACATTGGGGTCTTGACCTCCCTACCTTTGGCTCTACAGCATGATCCCTAACTCACTATAATTAGGATGAATATTAACTCACTGCAACAACCTCAGACTCTCCGATGCCTGAAAAATACACATATTTATTTGCAAGCATGTAGGAGGAAGTATTTGCTAGATGGGCAATATAAAAGTCCAATAAATAAATAAAATAAATAAATGGTGGCATCAAAATTACCCAGAGAGATGGCCTATAGCAGTGGTGGTGAATCTTCAGCCCTCCAGATGTTTTGGACCACAACTCCCACAGTCCTTGGTCACTGGCAATACAGGCTCAGAATTCTGGGAGTTGTGCTCCAAAACATCTGGAGTGCTGAAGGTTCGCCACCCCTGGCCACCATTTATTTATTTTCTTTATTTATTGGACTTTTATATCGCCCATCTAGCAAATTAATCCTGGGTATAGATCCTAAATTCCATTCCCAAAGGTTTGCAGTTTGCAGGAGTTATACACACCTCCTATAAATGCATATATGTGCTTTTCCACCAGTGCAGTAGGAAAGGCAGATGCTCATCATAACTGTTATTGTACTTCACCCCCATCCCTGTTCCATAAAAATATATGGGGCTCTAAATTTGGCCTTCTCTCCACATGAGGGCTAGGTCTTTTGTAAAGCTAATGGCTCTTATTGGCCTATTCAAAACCAAAAGCTTCCACGACAACCACCAGAGCTTGCAACTGTGTACTGTCCCTGGAAGAATCTATTCCTTTCCTCGTGATTTGGAGGTTCGCCACTAAGTTGAAAGGAGATAAAGAAGCAAGAGTTGAATGGTGTGGGCGGGTCATGTCATATTCCTGCTACTTAGAGCCTGGGGTGACAACTCTGTGCTCCGCACCAGAAGTGTGCGTGATCCCATTTGTGAGTCATAAGAACACGGAAAGGAGGAGTCCATCACGGTTTCCCCCTTCCCAGCGTCATCTCAGGTCTGTGGAGGAGACGTCTGTCGCTGGTGCTGTGGCAGCAGGGGGGCAGTGCCCTAACCGGTAGCGGGAGCCATTTTGGAAGGTTGGCCAAAAGTAGCACGATGGGAGTGCTTCTGAAATTCTTTGCGTCAAGTTCCTTTTTTTGGAGTTCACCCACGTCTGAATTGAGCTGTGGAGGAATCCGGTGTGTGTGTGTGTGTGTGTGTGTGTGTGTGTGTGTGTGTGTGTGTGTGTGTGTGTGTGGAAGATAGATAGAAATAGCACTAATGAATAGCTGCGCTCCTGCTCATACGCCCTGATGTCTTTCCCCCCGCTCATTAATTTTGATATTAAGAGTCACTGTAATGGCACGCTGACACTCAGCCCTTCCCGAAATTAGCACGGCGTACAAAAGGAGGATGATCTAAATGGAAATACTAGTGAGGAAAACTTAGCTAAGAAGGGAAGCGGGGTGTGGGTGTGGGCGGATCCTGGAAGGAAGACTCAGTCCAGTGTTTTGCTAGTAGAATGGTTTAAGTGTGTGTGTGTGTGTCTGTCTGTGTGTGTGTGTGTGTGTGTGTGTGCACGTGAAGAAGTGCAAAGGAGGAGGTGAAGACTTTCGAGAGTGCCTAACTACTCCAGGGGGCTACACTGCTTTCTAAAGTGAATAGCAAGGGGGGGGGGTAAGACCTCTCCCTGCCTTTTCACACACACGGTTACCTCTTGCCATGCCATTACAGTGGTACCTTGTATAAAGGAACTAATTTGTTCCCAATGAAATTATGTTAAGCAAATTTTCCTGTATACAAACTTCCCATAGGAATGCATTGAAAACAGAGTGATCCCTAATCAAGACCATTTTTATGTTGTACGGATTCGCCCCCTAAATGATTCTGTTCAGCAAAATTCTCCTATGTCTGGAATTTTTTATGTTGTACAGATTTTATGTTATACAAACTGTTTGCTATACAAGGTTCCACTGTCTGGAAGTTGAGTCATGGCTACTGGACTTCTTTTTGAGAGATTCTCAAAAAGAAGTCCAGTAGCCATGACTCAACTTCCAGATAAACTCACCTGGATGACTGAGAATCTTCACAGACAAGGTTCCACTCCACAGTGGACCCTAGTATAACAAACAGCTTGTATAACATAAATTTTGTACAACATAAAAATTCCAGAGATAGGGGAAATTTGCTTAACATAATTGCCTATGGGGAGAATCCGTACAACATAAAAATGGGATCACTCTGTTTTCAACGTATTCCTATGGGAATTTGTATAAAGGAAAATTTGCTTAACATAATTTCATTTGGAACAAATTAATTCCTTTATACGAGGCACCACTGTATTTGAAATGTTCACTTACTGCTCTGTACGTGCTAAGGCTCCCAAACAACGTACAACAAAATAGATACAAAAATTATTTCTTTTTTTTAAAAGAGAAATTAAAAAGCATTGCATGAAAATAGCTTTTAAAACATGTTTTGTGAGCCAAATTGAAAGCTGGTTTTAAACCCTGCAGCTTGATGACGCAGAAGAGTCCAGGAGGCTGACCAACATCCAGAGGCAGATTTGGGTGAGTTCCCCTCCTACCATGACCCCTCCAGACCCCTGCTCCTCTAGGACCCATCCCCACCTCACCTACCAGTCAGCTTTTTCCTGGGCCAATGAGGTGCACTTGGTGGCACAGGCAGCCACTCCGTCTCAGGGACTGGCAGGGGCCGGGTGCTGATTGCGGGCACAGAAACAGTCATGGGGCAGGTGGTGTTCCAGGCAGGGCAAGGGACCCTAAGCCTCTGTCACCCCTGCCTGGTCCCCCCAGGTGGCACCCCTTAGCAATGGTCTCCTGAGCCATGATGGTTGAGGGTCTGGAGGAAATGTCTCATGAGGAACGGCTTAGGGAACTGGGAATGTTTAGCCTCTCTAAAAGAAGGCTGAGGGGGGGATATGATAGCTATGTTTAAATATTTGAAAGGATGTCATATTGAAGAGGGAACAGGTTTGTTTTCCATGGCTTCAGAGACTAAGACTCGGGGCAATGGTTTCCAACTACAGGAAAAGAGATTCCATTTGAACATTAGGAAGAACTTCATAACAGTTAGAGCTGTTTGACAGTGGAATATGCTGCCACGGAGGGTGGTGGAGTCTCCTTCTTGGGTGGTTTTTAAGCAGAGGCTGGATGGCCACCTGTTGGAATTATTGTGATGGGGGTTCCTGCATAGCAGGGGGTTGGACTAGAAGGCCCTTGAGGTCTCTTCCAACTCTATGATTCTATGCTTCTATGAGCCATCGAAGAAGGGAAAGGAGGAAGCAGGCAGACAAGTAGCCCTGGAGTCACCTGTTTACTGTCCAGGGTTGGAGGGAGGGCAGACTGCACTCCCAAAATTAGAGGACTTAGAGCAGACTGCCCCTCTGGCACTCCTCATGTTACACGACCACATATATGGGGATGGGGAATACAAGAATGTATGTCATCTTGGAGTTGGTCCCCAGTGACACATTCTCAGGAGCATATTGAGGGGTGGCAAGTTATCATGACCATGGGAACACTGAAACAGGGACAAAACCATGTGATCGCGTCCAATGCTGTCACGGTACAAAACTAATCGCGGAACGAAGAAGGACATGAAGGAACCAAAGAACAGAGTCTGCATCTTCCCATTTTCATCTTCATAGGCCAGTGGGAAAAGTTAGCCCCTTTCCTCCAGAACCAAATGCCGCCCTCTGCTCTTCCATTTTGTGATGTTGTGCAAAACAAGGGCAGCAACTGCATCTCAAAGCAGACGGCCTGAGCGGTTGATGTGGAATGGCGCCCTTCCTGTGGCTAGCTCAGTGGTTTAGGTCTCAGGATACAGAGACAGAAGTGGAGATTCAATTCCCCACTGGGTCTCCGTGAGAGGGTCCCTTGCAGCCCGGCTATTCAAAGGTTATTAAAGGCCACATGAAAGAAATCTATCCATTAACCTCGAGTAGATCATACCTGGAAATGGCTAAAATTTAAGGCAAAAAAAATCAAGCAGACTAATTCTGGAAGCACAGGTAACAATTAGGCAAACATTTAGGAAGAACTCCCTGACGGTTAGAGCTGTTCGGCAGTGGAATAATATGCTGCCACAAAGGAGGGTGGCGGAGTCTCCTTCTTTGGAGGTTTTTAAGCAGAGGCTGGATGGCCCACCTGTCAGGAGTCCTGTGATGGGAGTTCCTGCATGGCAGGGGGTTGGACTGGATGGCCCTTGAGGCCCTATGATTCTATGATCCTATAGTTATCACCATAACCATCATCCAGTGCCCTGCAAAACAAAACTGGTACACTATGCCTTGAAGAGAGTTACTGAATGAGGATTTTTTTTTAATTTTTAAATATAATATTCCCCAATAAAATGCACTGCATCTAGACAACCCCCTGTATACTCCTTAGCAATAAATAAATAAATAAATAAATAAATAAATAAATAAATAAATAAATAAATCTTTTTAAAAAATCAAGATATTTATTCCATTGTCTATCTTCTTCCTTGCATAATTCTCCCTGTATCAGTTGCAGCGGTGTTCAGGGAGGGGTCAGCTCTGTTTCCCCCTTAAAATCACACTTTTCTGTCCCATGAGTGGTTTGCTGGGTTACAGCTGTTTCATCAGAATGTAAAATTGGGAGAATTTCCAATTACAGGGAATTGACGCAGGACTTTGCTTCCAACCTCAGACAGAGAAGCAAGGATGCCTAAGAGTACCAAACTGTATGTCGATCTGGAAAGGATAATAAGACAGTTTACCATGAAACTTGGAAGCATTGTTTATATCTGTGCATTTCACACTGCTTGTCACTGGCACACATTGCTTGCTACATACACGAGGATTCTATTCTATTGTTGCCCGGCTGCCCAAATGCTACCACTGCTGGGATACAGCAGTTCAGCAAAACTTCCTTCTTCCTTTTCTTTAATTTGTCCAGAAGGGAAAGGGACCCTCCCAGACCATTTCTGGAGACACCCTCCACTTCCAGTTGGTGGAATGACACATAAACACTACTGCTCAGAGGATTATCAGTTGCCCCTTCTTCTCTCTGGAAGATCTTTACAGCTCCCACTCAGGGCCGGTGCTAGCTATTTTTGCGCCCTAGGTGAGGGGTGGGAGGGTGGGTGGGGCGGGGCAGGCGGCAGCAGGGTGTTGGTGGTTGGGCAGGGGGGTGGCAGGGCGGCAGGGTGGTGGGGGGCAGCGGATGGCGGGGGCGGCGATGGGCGCAGGGGCGCAGGGGGCAGGGGGGGGCAGCAGGCGGACGGCGATGGGCAGTGATGGGCGGATGGCGATGGGCGGCGGGCAGGCGGTGGGGGGGCGGGGGGGGACAGCCAGCAGTGGCCAGCGGCGGGGGGGCAGCAGGCTGGCCAGCACCCTCTCTCCATTTTGGCACCCTAAGCAACTGCCTAGTTCGCCTTAATGGAAGCGCTGGCCCTGCTCCCACTGCCTTAAGAAAGCTCAAAATATTCTTAAGGACCCATCACATCTGGGACATTCTTTTTTTTTCAATTGCTACCATCTGGCAGACAGTATAGAACAACAAAAACAAGGACAAACAGATTGAAAACAGCTTTTATCCCAGAGCTGCAACCATACTGAATTCTTCTGTGCAGTATTAATGCGACAACAGGGGTTGTGTAATGAATAGAATGTGAGGAATGAGATGTGAGGGATGTGTTCTGCATGTTTCATTATTTTTTGTGTTTTAAATGTTCCCTGGAGATGGCATTTAATTTCATTGTATGGAACTTCAATGACAATAAAGTTATTCTGTTCTGTTCTATAAGAATAAGATAGCAAGGTAGATACTTGTCCAAGAGCATTATTGGGCGAGGATCTCAGCTAATCTCTTTCTTTCAGGCTCATCAAAAACAAAAACTAATGTTTGATTTTAGGGCAATTCTGCAATGAATAGCAGGATAAAGATCTTGGAATTGTTGTAGGTCACAAGTTGAATGTGAGCTAACAGTGTAATGAGACTGAACGTAAGACAAATGTTATTTTAGGCTGCATTAACCATTTCAGAATCCCTTGAGGTACTATCCCCCACCCCTCTATTCAGCACTGGTTGGGCCTCACCTTGAATACTGTGCCCACTTCAAGAAAGATGCCAACTTTAGATGAGAGCTACAGTGATGATAAGATGATTGGAAATCAAGCCCTGGGTAGAGTTCTGGAAGTTTAGTCATGGCAACTGGACTTCTTTTCTTAAGAGACTGAAACATGGCTTCAGAGACTAGGACTCAGGGCAGGCCTGCCCAAAGTCTGGCCCGTCAGGCCATTCTGAGTGGCCCATGACTGGCTGGCCTGCCCCTCCCTCCCCCTCCTTTGCCCCATGTTTTTTTTTAAACTTCTGCCACCACTGACACCGCTGGGAAGCTTGGGCGGCTGGGCGGTCTGCTGCCACCGGCACCGCAGGGGAATGTGTGGGGTTGGGCAGGCCAGTGGGCCTCTGCCACTGCCAAGGAGCTTTGGGGTGGGCTGGCGGGCGAGCCGTTGCCACCGCTGGGGAGCTTGGGGGGCGCAAGGTCGCACAGGGGTGACCTGTGGCCACGGCTCCCTGTGCTTCCTTTGGTCCCCACCTTCCTTCTTTCCTCCCTCCCTTGGTCCCCACCTCCCTCCCTCCCTCCCTTCCTTGTTCCCCACCTCCCTCCCTCCCTCCCTTCCTTGGTCCCCACCTTCCTTCCTTCCCCTCTTGGTTTCCACCTTCCTCCTTCCCTCCCTCCCTTGGTCCCCACCTTCCTTCCTTCCTCTCTTGGTTTCCACCTTCCTCCTTCCCTCCCTCCCTTGGTCCCCACCTTTCTTCCTTCCTCTCTTGGTTTCCACCTTCCTCCCTCCCTCCCTCCCTTGGTCCCCACCTTCCTTCCTTCCTCTCTTGGTTTCCACCTTCCTCCTTCCCTCCCTCCCTTGGTCCCCACCGTCCTTCCTTCCTCTCTTGGTTTCCACCTTCCTCCCTCCCTCCCTCCCTTGGTCCCCACCTTCCTTCCTTCCTCTCTTGGTTTCCACCTCCCTCCCTCCCTCCCTCCCTCCCTTGGTCCCCACCTTCCTTCCTTCCTCTCTTGGTTTCCACCTTCCTCCCTCCCTCCCTCCCTTGGTCCCCACCTTCCTTCCTTCCTCTCTTGGTTTCCACCTCCCTCCCTCCCTTCTTTGGTCCCCACCGTCCTTCCTTCCTCTCTTGGTTTCCACCTCCCTCCCCTCCCTCCCTCCCTTGGTCCCCACCTTCCTTCCTTCCTCTCTTGGTTTCCACCTCCCTCCCTCCCTCCCTCCCTTGGTCCCCACCTTCCTTCCTTCCTCTCTTGGTTTCCACCTTCCTCCTTCCCTCCCTCCCTTGGTCCCCCACCGTCCTTCCTTCCTCTCTTGGTTTCCACCTTCCTCCCTCCCTCCCTCCCTTGGTCCCCACCTTCCTTCCTTCCTCTCTTGGTTTCCACCTCCCTCCCTCCCTCCCTCCCTCCCTTGGTCCCCACCTTCCTTCCTTCCTCTCTTGGTTTCCACCTCCCTCCCTCCCTTCTTTGGTCCCCACCGTCCTTCCTTCCTCTCTTGGTTTCCACCTTCCTCCCTCCCTCCCTTCTTTGGTCCCCACCTTCCTTCCTCTCTTGGTTTCCACCTTCCTCCCTCCCTCCCTCCCTTGGTCCCCACCTTCCTTCCTTCCTCTCTTGGTTTCCACCTCCCTCCCTCCCTCCCTTCTTTGGTCCCCACCTTCCTTCCTTCCTCTCTTGGTTTCCACCTCCCTCCCTCCCTCCCTCCCTTGGTCCCCACCTTCCTTCCTTCCTCTCTTGGTTTCCACCTTCCTCCCTCCCTCCCCCCCTTGGTCCCCACCTTCCGTCCTTCCTCTCTTGGTTTCCACCTTCCTCCTTCCCTCCCTCCCTTGGTCCCCACCTTCCTTCCTTCCTCTCTTGGTTTCCACCTTCCTCCCTCCCTCCCTCCCTTGGTCCCCACCTTCCTTCCTTCCTCTCTTGGTTTCCACCTTCCTCCCTCCCTCCCTCCCTTGGTCCCCACCTTCCTTCCTTCCTCTCTTGGTTTCCACCTCCCTCCCTCCCTCCCTCCCTTGTTCCCCACCTTCCTTCCTTCCTCTCTTGGTTTCCACCTCCCTCCCTCCCTCCCTTGGTCCCCACCTTCCTTCCTTCCTCTCTTGGTTTCCACCTTCCTCCCTCCTTCCCTCCCTCCCTTGGTCCTCACCTTCCTTCCTCTCTTGGTTTCCACCTTCCTCCTTCCCTCCCTCCCTTGGTCCCCACCTTCCTTCCTTCCTCCCTTGGTTTCCACCTTCCTCCCTCCCTCCCTTCCTTGGTCCCCACCTTCCTTCCTTCCTCTCTTGGTTTCCACCTTCCTCCTTCCCTCCCTCCCTTGGTCCCCACCTTCCTTCCTTCCTCTCTTGGTTTCCACCTCCCTCCCTCCCTCCCTTGTTCCCCACCTTCCTTCCTGCAGGTGGGGTTGCAAGGGGTCAATGAGTGGGGCTTATGGGTCAGTGGGTGGGGCTTACAGTGGGGTGGCAGGGTTGGGGAGCAATCGGCCCCTGACACATTCTCAGCCACCAAATCTGGCCCTCCTTACAAAAAGTTTGGGCACTCCTGACTCAGGTCAATGGTTTCAAACTACAGGAAAAGAGATTCCATTTGAACATTAGGAAGAACTTCATGACAGTTAGAGCTGTTCGGAAGTGGAATAATATGCTGCCCCAAAGGAGGGTGGTGGAGTCTCCTTCTTTGGAGGTGTTTAAGCAGAGGCTGGATGGCCATCTGTCGGAAATACTGTGATTGGGGGGGGGTCCTGCATGGCAGGGGGTTGGACTAGATGGCCCTTGATGTCTCTTCCAACTCTATGATTCTATGATTCTATGAAACGTTTTGCTACTCATCCAAACAGCTTCATCACTCAGACTGACGAAGCTGTTTGGATGAGGAGTGAAACGTTTCGGTCTCTCAAGAGCAGAAGTCCAGTTGCCCTGGCTCAACTTCCAGATGAACTCACCTGGATGACTGAGAATATTCACAGACACAAACCCTAGAAGGAAAGATGGGAAGAACTTGCTATGCTTAACCTTGAGAAAAGGAGACTGAAGGGAGACAGGAGAGCTCTTTTCAAGGACTTGAAAGGTAGTCCTACAGAGGAAGGGCAGGAGCTGATCTTGACCAACCCGGAATGCAAGACACGTGACAAGAGGCTTGAGGGACAGGAAGCCAGCTTTGGTCTGAATACAAGGTAAAACTTAACTGTTAGAGAAGTATGACAATGGAACCAATGGCCTCATGAGGTGGTGAGCGCTACAGTGCTATGGCGGCATTCAAGAGAAAATGGGACCACCATATGTCAGATCTGATTTGACTTGGATTTCTGCCTTGAGTGGTGTGTGTGTGTGTGTGTGTGTGTGTGTGTGTGTGTGTGTGTGTTGGACTTGACGGTCTTAGAGGCTGCTTCTAACTCAATTATTCTATGATTCTGTGAAAACTTCAGCTATTGTCTCTTGAGAAGATTATTATAGGCTTCCCTGATGAATTGCACAGCACACCACTCACGTGCACCCTTTCCTCATCTTTTCAGGAGGTGATACGCATCATGCAAAAGGAACATTCAAAATCCTTTGTTCAAGTATTCGAATGAAGAACCGATGCACCAGTCTTTCAAGTGCAATGCAGCTCCTGTGCCTGGCTCCCTCTGAGGATCCACCCCATGGCTTTGAGTCAGAAATGACTCCGTGGAGCCATTAGTCATAAGGTGTTCTAGTGAAATCCTGTGTTTCATAATTCATTCCTGAAAATTCTGAAACAAGTGTGAACTTTAACAAAAGGCACATGCTTTGATTAGCCTCAAGATGACTGGCTGTTGCTATGAGGGCAAGAGGTAAACAATCCTTTCTCATGTTTTTGTTTTGCCAGGAAGGAAGGAAGGAAGGAAGGAAGGAAGGAAGGAAGGAAGGAAGGAAGGAAGGAAGGAAGGAAGGCAGCCAGCCAGCCAGCCAGCCAAGGAAGGAAGGAAGGAAGGAAGGAAGGAAGGAAGGAAGGAAGGAGTAGTAGAGAGGTTGTAGGAAAACCAATAAAGAATGTCTTGGTATTTTCAAGGCTAACATAATTTAATTTGGTGCAAAGTTAAATGGACTGAGGAAACTGGGATGCAGTCTATAAACTTTCATACCAGATAAAATTGGTTAGTTATTTATTTTTCATTTATTTATTTATTTATTTATTTACTAGTATTTAATTTATTTAAAACATTGGCATAACTCCCCTACTTAGTGAAATGCACTGCTATGGGCAGTTAACAATAAATGTAACTTGTGCCATCCCCTACAATCACAGACACCCTGACACAAATAAAATGATAGCTAGATAGACAGACAGATAGATAGATAGATAGATAGATAGATAGATAGATAGATAGATAGATAGATAGATAGATAGATAGATAGGAACAAGCAAGCAAGCACCCCCCCCCCCCCGAAAATTAAAAAAATGAAAGCTCAAGTAATGTCCCAGAATGCTAGCAAGTGTAGCATCTTGTGGAAGACCAGAAATATATATTTAGATATTCCACCCAATCTTCCACAAGATGTGGTTTGATTCTGCCTTTGCCAGAATCAAACCATATGCTGAATGTTAAGCACCAGCCGCAAGAAATTCAACCTTAGCCCATGCCTATTGGTGCTGGATGCCCTGTTTGGAGCTGGAGCAGAGAAATCCAAGCAACATATTTGCATGGGCTGAGGCTGAGTTTCTAAAAGCAGATACTTCACATACAGCACTCTCCAGAGAAATCAAAAAATGGAGGCAGCTGTGTGGATCCTTACCCACAAAGCAGCTCTACACGTTTTCATATCCAAAAGGAGCCAGTCTTTCATAAAGTTTATGGGTCTTAATATCTTCTGTTCTTTCTTCGTATCAGAGGGCTGCACGATTTAAAATTAGGAATATGTATGAAATGTAGGTAAAATGGAATAGACCAGGCGTGGTCAACAGTATTATCTTGACCATTTACAGTATTTATAAATAACATGCATGTGGGGAATCCTTTGCTCAGATTTATGCATCCACCAAGACTGTGTGTCCCACTAGAACTGACATCTGAGCTATAGATAATGATTTTGGCCCCCAGGGAAAACAGCATAAAACAACAACCCCTCATCAACTCTGTAATTCATCATCGGAAAACAGCGTAGGGAGCGACTGTCTTGACAGCGTCTTCATTCCTCCACAGGGGATCAGCGGTGCGATCACAGCTACGTCTCTCAAACAAATCACAACAAGTAATGTTCCGTCTATGTTATTTGTGCGTTTCGGGTATAGTGGAAGGGTATGCGTTTTCATTGCCCAACCAGCCTGGAAATAATGAGGCAAGACAACTTCGTGCTGGGGAAAAATAGGGCCACAACTTGATTGAATGACAACAGTATTTAATTCATTAACTGACAAGGGGACCGGAACCTGTAGTGCCATCATCCGATGCGTATTCAGTGAGTTTTACTCTTCCAAAGGATACCGCCCACCTGTTCAGCATCCTTTGAACTTGAGTGAATCTGCTAGCTGGGAAACAGCCCTCGGTTCGGCCTCTTATTAACTTGACAACTGTATTAAACCTAACCCTCGCCAAGGTGTTTAATTATCCGAGGGCGGGATGGCACCTTAAGGTGACTTACAAAGGCTGTAACGGAATACCTGTACCTGCTGCACTACCCTCCCACTGGGGTTGTGACCAAGCTAACAACGGGGGACCTCTCCCACACTGTGAGGAGAATGGGATGGCTGAAAACATGTGGGCACCCAAGGCCGAGGCGAGTACCCTCCAAAAATTCCCATCCGGCCCTGTAGCGACCAGATAATCTCATTCTCTTGATGGTAGGGTGGGGGGGGGGTGATCACCTCCTGGAGAAAGAACTCCGGGGGAGGCAGGGGAGGGCTTAAATAAGCCCTCTGTGTGCCTGCCTCCCAAGGACCTGGATTGGTTGAGCAAATTGAGCCTGCCCATAAACAGGTTGCCGTCGGAACGGCCATTTGCCATATACCTCCCAGAGTACTGGCTTGCCACTAAATCAGCAGTGTATAAATGCCATTTCTTATTTAGCATTTGTCCCACGTGGTGGCAGGATCTGCTGTCCTCGATCAAAGATGCCAGTTCGCTCAGTCTCCAGTTTGGTCCAGGTGTAGTTAAGTGGTTTCTGTGTGCAGTGTATCAAGCCAATGCTGCTTTGGTTGGCCCTTTGGTCATTTTCCCTCAACCTCCAACTGAAGGTGCTTCTGCACTAGCGTGTCAATGTTAGTCCACAGGACGGGGCTGTACCATCGTACGCGGGGGCTTCTTACATCTTGCTGGCCACTGGAGCAGTGCCATACAGCTGCCTGATGCCATTGCTGTGGATGTCTATATACACGCCACCATGTCTTAAGAATTCACAGAATATTATAGGAGACATTTCTCATCCTGGACTATAGAGATATCCCCTTGGAAGATGTTAATAAGCACCCCAGACAGCTTCCTTTGCAGGGTCACTTGGGAATCATTGAACCCCAAATGTGCGGGGAAGCCCCGGGAGAGGACAATGGACCCCATCCGGCCTGATGCAGAGGAAGCCAGCTTGCTTTATCTCTTCTCCCCACATTATCCACCAAGGCCGTGAGATGGCACATAGGAACAAACAAGCTGTCTGGCAATCATTCATCAAGACCCCTTCCTACGTGGCCAGTCCTATGTACACTTCTACATCAGATAAGCCCTCCCAGGAATTCATCAGTCTCCACCCTCTCTGATGGTCTTCCATTATACTAATAAAGAGTCTGGCCTCATGCTGGCAGAGGAAGCTGTTGCATGAGGCCTAGGCTTTGTTGAACCCAACCATATGCGTCTGTGTAGAATCATTCCTACACTGGGCACTCTCTGTTTGTACCGTTGCTATCAGGCAGGAGGTATAGATCTATTAGGACAAGGTCAGAAAGATTCAGAAACAGTTTTTACCCAATAGCAGTAACCATGCTAAATTCTGTTAATAATTAAGTCGACGGGTAATATCAGTGTTGAATGTGTAACATCTATATTGTATGGGGGACTCTTGTATGGTTGTTGTTTTTTAAATTGTAGCTTTTATGTGTTGGGTATGAATGCTGTCAGGTGAGAGAGTGTAGGGCTGTGTATCTGTTTGGTTTTTATGTCAGTTTTTAATGACTACAAGTGATGTTCTGCGGGTGAATTAGGAGTATGTGTATGGATGTTTGTAGATTTTATGTCTTAGACTTTTATACTGGGGTGCAGGAATGAGCTGACTGGATGGCACCTTTTAATCTCGTATTTGTATACAATGATAATAAATTATAATCTATTCTATTAATCAATCAATTCATCATTTGCAGTCCAGAACATCTGGAGGGCCGGAGGTCCCTCATCCCTGTTTTACAATCTTGCATGCTTGATTTTATTCTTTTTTTTAAATTAATGGTCATAAAAATCAAGCGTGCAAGATTTTAAAACAGGGATGGGGAACCTTCAGCCCTCCAGATGTTATGGACTGCAAATCTGGAGCCTCTCGTGCCAATGTGGTCTAAAACATCTACATAAGAACATAAGAAGAGCCATGCTGGATCAGGCCAAAGGCCCATCTAGTCCAGCTTCCTGTATCTCACAGTGACCCCACCAGATGTGTCTGGGAGTGCATGAGACTAGATATCTGTCTCCTGATACCACTCCCCTGCATCTGGCCCTTGAAGGACCCTGGTTTTTAAACCTGGGGAGTACACATTTCCCATCATGGTTTGTAACCTGTGATGGACTTTTCCTCCAGGAATCTGTCCAACCTCCTTTTGAAGGCATCCAGGCCAGATGCCATCACCACATCCTGTGGCACATCTGGAGGGCCAAAGGTTCCACACCCCTGGCATAGAAGCTCTGCTTTCTGCTGCCGACCCCAGCATCGCACCTACACAGGCGCTCCTGCCGAAAGCCAACTTTAAGCAGTATTGGCAGCTGGGTGTTTCGGTAGCGCCTGTCGGAGAAGTGTTTCAAATGCAGAAGGGCAAAGAGAGAGAGAGAGAGAGAGAGAGAGAGAGAGAGAAGGAGGGAGGGAGCGGTTACTGGACTGGGAGAGAATGTTAATGCTCGATTTATTACTTTTGCCATGGCCCTTTTGACAACCTGGCATGTTCACTGGAGTGCTGCAGCCACTAATTTGACTCTGCTACTCCATCCCTCCCTGCCTGCTCCCCATATAATTGATGGACTTCCTTTGGGGCCGGGTTTTTCTCCTGCTTGACACTCTCACAGGCGGGGACAGGTGGGCACACAAGTGTAGTCCAAAGGAGTGGAAATTGCAACCAGGCAGAAAGGAGGGGGCAGAGGTGTAACTGGAACAGGGCAATGGGGTTTTTGCCCTCAGGGCAACCTAATTTAGAGGGTGGGCCAATTGTTGCAGAGTTTTGAATTTCTAATAACATTCGCTTCCTGCAAAGTACAGAAACCAACATTGGGGAATAAGATAAGATAAGACAAATCTTTATTGATCCCACATCTGGGGAAATGTACTTGTTACAAGTTGTTGTTCAGTCGTTCAGTCGTGTCCAACTCTTAGTGACCCCATGGGGCTCGCCAGGCCTTCCTATCTTCCACTGCCTCCCGGAGTTTTCTCAAATCCATATTGGTTGCATCGATTATCACCGTCCAACCATCTCATTCTCTGCTGTACACTTTTCCTTTTGCCTTCAATCTTTCCCAACTAGAGATGGGCACGACTAGGGAAAATGACGTTTTCGAGTTGTCGTGTGTCGGAGGCAGTCCGTTTCAGCTTGTTTCCATTTTTCGCGAAATTTCGCAAAAATTAGTCAGTTCGTTTTTTCATTTTTTCGTTGTCGTTAGTACTGGTTTGGGGGGGGGGTAGCAGGCTCCTGGAGGGAGCTGCAGGAGTCAGCCAGAGCCACAAGTGACGGACTGGCAGACTCTTTGCACCCGCTGTGTCTCACGTACTTGCATGTAGTGCAATGCATGTAGATCTGGCTTAGGGTTAAGACGGGTTAGCGCAAGGGCTAGGGTTAGGCTAGTTATGGGTGAGGTTAGGGTGAGTATTGGGGTGCACCTCTGGGAGCCTCTCTGACCCACTTAGAAGGACAGTGTACTAGCGTATGGGTTAGGCTTAGGCTTAGGGTTCGGGTTTGGGCTACGATTAGTGGTGGGCTGTTTATGCCCGATTGGCACATCCCAGAAGTCTCTGTGGTCAACCTGGCCAAGTGGCCATGCGATTGGTGGAAAATTTGCATGGTCCACTCCCATCATTGCGAATGTGCAGGTGTAAAAATTTAAAATAAAATAAAATAAAACAAAATAAAATCAACGGAGACTTTTTTTTGCAAGAAAAACCCACTGCTGCTACTGTAAAAATTCAAGCCATTAAAATAGCTAATTTTCGCATGTTTCTGTGGTGCTTTGGTGGGGTTTTGGGCAACGATTTCAAAAAAATATTGCGGTCGCCATTTTGGATCCCCCGCACTGCATGGCAAATGGATGCGCCTTCCCAGCCTGGTACCAGCAGCGCAGCAGTAGCAATAGCCAAGGAGAGGGGGGCAGGGAAACCCCCCCAAATAAAACACCCTTCTGGCCTGGTAGGTGCCCTCAGACAGTTTTCGCCTACTTTTAGGGCCGGGAATTGGTTTTTTTTTAACTTTTAAAAACTTTTTTTCTGTGCCGTTTGGCATCGCGGGATAGCCGCGATGCAAGTAACGAGCACGACAAATCAGACCAAATTGTTCGTTCATCAGTTTGAGCTCGAATTCTGGCGGAGTAATTCCCGTTACCATTTCCATAGAGTAACGGATACGAGTAACGGAAACGGAAACGGGAATACCGCTAAGTCGTGCCCATCTCTATTCCCAACATCAGGGACTTTTCCAATGACTCCTCTCTCCTCATGAGGTGGCCAAAGTACTGGAACCTCAGCTTCAAAATCTGTCCTTCCAGTGAACATTCGGGGTTGATTTCTTTCAGAATGGATAGGTTTGATCTCCTTGCAATCCAGGGGACTCTCAAGACTCTCCTCCAACACTGCAGCTCAAAAGCATCAATTCTGCAGCGATCAGCCTTCTTGATAGTCCAGCTCTCACTTCCATACATCACTACTGGAAAAACCATAGCTTTGACTATCCGGAGCTTAGTTGGCAAAGTGATGTCTCTGCTCTTTAGGATGCTATCTAGGTTTGTCATTGCTTTCCTCCCAAGAAGCAGGCGTCTTTTTATTTCATTGCTGCAGTCGCCATCTGCAGTGATCAAGGAGCCCAAGAAAATAAACTCTGTCATTGCCTCCATTTCTTCCCCTTCTATTTGCCAGGAGGTGATGGGACCGGTGGCCATCGTCTTAGATTTTTAAATGTTGAACTTCAGCCCATTTTAGGACTCGGGGCAATGGTTTCAAACTACAGTAAAAGAGATTCCATTTGAACATTAGGAAGAACTTCCAGATGGTTAGAGCTGTTCGGCAGTGGAATATGCTGCCCCAAAGGAGGGTGGTGGAGTCTCCTTCTTTGGAGTTTTTTAAGCAGAGGCTGGATGGCCATCTGTCGGAAATATTGTGATGGGGGTTCCTGCATGCCAGGGGGTTGGACTGGATGGCCCTTGAGGTCTCTTCCAACTCTATGATTCTATTCTATTCTGTCTTCTTATCTGAGCCTTCTTTTCCTCCAGGCTAAACATCAGCAGTACAGTCTATTGGCCTTGAGGTACAAAGAACCTGTTGTGAGCAGGTTTTGCCCCTGAGCCCACTGGCTGCTTCTTTTGCGCCGGAATCATCCTGGAATGCCAGAAAGACACCACATCGTTGACCTTAATTCAAAGACAGCACAAGCACCTGCTGACCAGCACACATTACAGCCCAGGAAAAGCCAGATGTTGAGTCATGGCAACTGGGCTTCTTTTCTTGTGCGATTGCAATGAAGCTACCTTGATCCCACAAGAAAAGAAGTTCAGTTGCCATGACTCAACATCTGGACAACCTCACCTGGATGACTGAGAATCTCCACAGACAATCCAGGAAAAGAGAGAAAAGATGGAAATAATACAGCCTCTCATGCAGATGACTTCCAGTTAAGTGGGGCACCCAATTCAAGGCTTCCAAATATTTTCTAATTCAATATAAGAGCATAAGAACATAAGGACAGCCTTGTTGGAACAGGTGACAGCCTGTCCAGTCCAGCATTCTGTCTCACAGAGTGGCTCACCATTTGCTTCAGGGTATTCCCAAGCAGATGTTTTCACCTGCTTACAATTCCATGGCACTGAGAGATATCCTGCCTATCTCTCCAACTCGGAGGTTGTCCTTAGGCATCCGTAATGATAGCCATTGATACCCCTTTTCTCCATTAACCGGTCCAATCCTTTCTTTAAGCTGTCACTGCTTCTTCTGGCAGGGAGTTCCACAGACCAGTGACCCTCTGGGTGAAAAAGTACTTCCTCTTATTTGTTTGAGATCTAGCACCCAAAAGTTTCATGGAGTGCCCCCTAGTTCTAGTGTTGTGCAATAGGGAAAACCGTTCTTCCTTATCTACTTTGTCCAAACAGCTTTTCCCTATCTACTAATCTACCCACCGCCCCTTGTCCCCGCTGAATTCAATCTCAGTCTTGGATCCACATCAAGTTGCCAAGGTCCACCTTTACGTGCAATGGAAAACCAAAATGCTGCATCTGTCTCTCTGTGTTTGTCTTTTTTGTTTTGGCACAGATGTCCTAGGAAATTGGCAGCAAGAGGAACCATACAAAGGCTCCTAACCCTGCTAGATTTCAGACTGGTGTCTTCAGGGGGTTTCCTCCTAGATTCCCTTAGCAATTGCTCCCCACCCCCACCACCAAAGTAGAAGGCTACAAGCGATTTTCATTCCCACCCAGTTCGTACATTTGCTTTGCCTTGCAAATCCACTTAGTAATTTGGGACATGTGCAGCCTGAATACAGTACAGGCGACGGGTTTCCCTCGATCAAGATTCCCGGTTGTACATTCTTCCTGATTCCCTTAGAGGGCACTCTTGCTCCGATCCCTACGCAGGGCTCCCAGGCTCAAACAGGCTCATTTGAAAAAAACACCAGAGTTATATTTTTCAAAACCCCCCCCTTTCATTTATAATCTCTCTTTTTCTCTCCTCTTTTTCTCCAGGGGAGGAGAGAAAACATCGGATCGGTTTCTTTGCAAAATGGTGTGCAGCAAGGAGAGAACAAGAAAGGCTGGTTCCCCCCTTGCCACGTTACCTGCAGGTGAAGATTTGCTGGCTATTGGCAGATTCAATTATTTAATGAAGCACCGAGTCGTTATTGATTTCTTTGGACTCTGGATGGAAATTAGAAGCCTAGGTATAATCGACCTTAAGCTTCTCATTTATCATCCTAAACAACCCTTGTCTCTTAGATGCGGGACAAATGGAAACAGCGAGGCTGGCAACTCAATGTGCAGGGACTAAGGTTGTCGCTCAGGACGAGAGAGGGGACTCGCTGGTTCGCTGAGCACGGTGCAAATCTCAGCTGCCAGGCTGGTGGCGGGTGTGCGTCGTTATGACCACATCACCCCAGTCCTGGCTCGCCTGTATTGGTTGCCCGTTGCATCCCGGATTAGATTCAAGGTCATGGTTTTAGTTTATAAAACCCTCCATGTCTTGGGCCCGGACTACCTGTCAGAGTGTATCGTCCAGCGATCGACCTCGGCCCGACCTGTTCGGCAGTCGCGAGTGCACTCGCTCTGGATCGCTACCCCTCGAGAGGCCCGGAAGACGCTCACACGTAACCGGGCCTTCTCGGTAGCGGCCCCCTCACTTTGGAACACCCTTCCAAGTGATGTGCGCTCTGCAGAGTCCCTGCTGGCCTTTCGCAAAGCCTTGAAAACGCTTCTCTTCCGCGAGGCCTTTGGCGAGTATTAATTTCCGTGGTTTTTTGTTTGTGTGTTTGTTTTTTGCCGCTACCAATACTTGTTTTTATGCAATCCACCTCCCCTTAGATGGTGATGCTAGGGTGCTCATGTACGATTTTAAACTGTCTATAACTGCTTTTGTTTTATTGTTTTATTTTGTCTTATTATATTATATTGTACATTGAATACTGCGCTTTGTCACTACTATGTAAGCCGCCCAGAGTTCCTCCTGGAAGATGGGTGGGATATAAATGTAATAAATAAATACATAAATAAATAAATCAGGACAATTCAAAGTCCTTGTCCGATAAGAGCTAGAGCCACGGCAGAAACAGGGACCCCCTCGGTCCAAGCCATCTGAGCTGGCCCTCCCTGCTCAACCACACAAGGGAGGAAAGTTCCTTTTTTGATGGCTGAAGGATGGATGGGCACGAAGTAATTTGGCCCGAAGCTAGAAAATTCATTGGTGTGGTACCACAGCTGTACTTATATATCCTCTCCCCCCCCCCCACAAGGTCTGCTGTCCCACAAACTTGCCTCTGCATGCCCACTGGATCATCTTCCAATGTGATATGCCCTGTCCAGGAAAGAACCCAGGCTGATTTGCCCTGCCTCCTTTGACAGCTGGCTTCTTGGATCAGGAGTGGGCAACAGGGGGACCGCCTGCATGGCCATGCAGTGGTTGGCTGCTGAAGGAGGGGGACACTGCATGGCCATGCAGGGTAGGGGAGCAAAAGCAAAGTGTTCTGCTTATATACTACCCCATGCCACTTCAAGTAGTCTCTGAGCGGTTTACAGTTTTTAATAACAGTATGCAGGCTACACATTGTCCCCACACCCCCCCAGCAAGCTGGGTACTCATTTTACCGAACTCAGAAGGATGGAAGGCTGAGTCAACCCTGAGCCGGCCAGCTAGGATTGAACCCCAGGTCATGAGCACAGTTTTACCTGCAGGACAAACATTTAACCACTGTGCCATGAGGCTCCTGCACTCCTGCATGGACTGCTCATCCTGGGGGACACCCTGGATGGTACTCGGAGGCACGTTAGTGGGGCGACTGGCCAGGGGAAAGGGAGAGGGTACCTGAAGCACTTGTGGTGTCACACAAACGAATTTTCCAACTTTAGGTTGAATCGCTTTGTGCCCATCTCTACTGCTGAATATCCCCAGTTGTCTGGCTTGGGGGAAGGTACTCTTAGAGGTGAGTATGCAACCAAACAGCAGCAGTGCTATGCTTGTAGCAATGAAGTGTAGCAGTTAGAGTGCTAGACTTCTGGCTCAGAAGACCTGAATTCAAATCCCGTTCAGCCATCATTTCACTTGGCAGCATTCTCTCTCTCTCTCTCTCTCTCTCTCTCTCTCTCTCTCTCTCTCTCTCTCTTAGCTGACCTGCATCACAGGGTCATTGTGTGGATGAATCCAGGACAGCAATGCATGCCCCTGGACCTTCTGCAAAGAAAGGGAGACTATCCAGTTATAATGATGACAATGATGTCAGTGAATTTGAGTTGAACACCCAAGTGGTGTTTGCTGTTGGTCTTCCATCAGATGAGGAAATTTGCAGGAGTTGTGGTTGTTTTCATTTAAAACCCAAATGAAATGCTCACCCATCTGCAATCACCAAATTCATTCAGCTTGGCTGTTTCATGTGGTGCCTATCTAAGAAATATTTTCTTTTGGTGGTGCTGGTGGGGAATGAAAGAAGTCTACATCCTAATCCAGCAGTACCCTTAAAGCTGAGACTGGCCAGTAGCTGCCACAACAGAGGAATTTCAAAATATTGGCCTATGGAAGGAACTTTCCTTAAGGTCTCAATATTGCTCAGTCTCAGATTTTTCCCTTCTTGAAAGAGCAAAGCATTGTTTGATTTTTTTTTTAAAAAAACTTTTACATGGTGAACAATACTTGATCTGCTGCCACTCCCTCAAATTTCAATGCGAGGTTTGCATTGAGGCCCATCAGCTTGGAACTCACCCTCAACTAGAGATGGGCACGAACTGAACCACTAATCAGAAAATCCAACAAATTGGGCTGGTTCGTGGTTCGATTTGCGACCCAGTTTGGGGAGCCTGTTTGGCTAAGGCAAAATGAAGGGCTGAATCCCCCTACCACCATTGCTTTGGTTTGCTTTCCACCTGCCCCTATTCTTTCTCTACCTGGTCCTGCCTCCTCCTGTTCCACTGCCCCTGCCATCATCAGAGGCAGTGGGCTGGCTATTGAGAGACGAAGAAAATAATGCAGGGCATGAGTCCAGTGGATAGAGGGACGCTCTTCTCCCTCTCACAAAATACCAGACCTAGGGGACATCCACTCAAATTGAGGGCTGAGAGAGTAAGAACAGACAGAAGAATTTTTTTTACACAGTGCGTTGTTAGTCTGTGGAACTCCCTGCCCCAAGGTGTGGTGATGGCATCTAGCCTGGATGCCTTCAAAAGGGGATTGGACAGATTCTTGGAGGAGAAGTGCATCACAGATTACAAACCATGAGGGAGATGTGTAATCTCCAGGCTTAAAAACAAAGCAGGGTACTTTAAGGGCCAGATGCAGGGGAGTGGTATCAGGAGGCAGAGATCTAGTCTCATGTGCTCCATGACACATTTGGTGGGGTCCCTTTGAGATACAGGAAGCTGGACTAGATGGACCTTTGGCCTAATCCAGCATGGCTCCTCTTATGTTCTTATGTTCTTATGTTATCTAACAAGAGAGCATCTCACTGTCTCTTATGATGGTGGCAGCAGCACCAGCAGAGACAGGACCAGGTGGGGAGGCGATGAGAACAGTGAAAAGGGGGTGGGCAGGCAAACAGTCCTCCCTCTGGCATGAACCCCAGAAGTGAACTACAACCTGGTTTAATATTTTTTGGAGGTTGGTGATGGTTTGTGGTTCATACTTTGTGCATGGCCAAAATCTAGGAACCATCACAAACCAGTGGTTTTCCAATTCATGCCTGTCCCAACCCATGAAGGAATCTTTTTTTTGGGGGGAGGAGCATACCATCACTCCCAAGTAGAGATGGGCACGAAACGAGCAATTTTTCATTTTCGTTTTCATTTTTCATTTCGTTACGTAACGAAACAAAAAATGAATTTTGTCTCCAGAATGAAACAAAACGAAGCGAAACAACAGAAATTTTGTCGTGCGTTTCGTCTTCATTGCGGAAAATACATTGAACTGTAATGAATGCTAACGAAACAGCAATTTTTCATTTTTGTTTTCGTTTTTTCGTTTCATTACATAACGAAATGAAAATGAAATTTTTTTGCAAAAAATTCACGAAAAACAAAAACGAACTGAAACGGACCCCCTAAACGACAAATGACAAACGAAACACCATTTTTTTGAGTCGTGTCCATCTCTACTCCCAAGCTGTAATTCTACCCCAAATCTACTGAAGAGCACCCTCTAAAATGGGCTGCATTATTGCTCCCATTCCACAACAAACGGGATGCTGAAGCTTCAAGGGAGTGTTTGGCTTCCATTGGAGGGAGGCTTAGCTTCCCGTTGGCTGTGACTTTATCCCAATGTTCCAGAAGGCCTCCTCATTTGGAGAATTAGGTGCGGAGGTGTGGATGAGTGTGCCTTGTTGAGTCATAGAAAGGGGGACTCTAATAAGTGACAAGGAACAGATGGTCCAATTAAGGTGAGCTGTTTTTTTCGCAGTCACTTCCAGCATGGTCACCTTGGAAGGCGTATGCATCCTGTCATCTGAAATGGGCTGGCTGACAGCCAGGGACATCAGGCATGTTCCTGGTAGCTTTACATAAGGAAATAGAGAGGGGTGGGGGAAACCCACAAGCATTCTCTTGGGGGCACTACTGCCGGCACAGCACCAAACTGAGCAAGAGGGGCAAGTAGTAGATTGCCCACTGATGGCTACTATCCCCCTGTGTCTGGCTACTGCAGATGCTCCAAAGGAAAATGCTATCAAGGTGGGTAGCCATTACCGTGGTCTAGATGCCATCTGCTTTTCTGAACTGCTGGCACACTTAAATGTATAGGATTCCCATTCCATAGGAGAATGTAAGCCCATGACAACATGCATCTATAAGTTCATTATACCCTCTGTAGATTCCCACCACCACCACCCAGATGTGCATTGTTCTGTATTCTTCACGGTCAATCAAGGGCAAAATCTTGGTGCAGGTGGTGACCTTCCCTCAATGGAGCCAGGGGGCAGCCATGTGAATGAGATCAAGAGTGATTCCCCAATTTACTGACTGTTTTCTGTTTTATGTGGTGAATAATAATGACGATAGCCTAGTCGACCAGATGGCGACGATCACTTTGCATCTTGAAAGGGGCCGTTTATGGCAAATACGTCCCTGACTTGGATAGAAACCGCAAACTCAGGCAGATGCTAAAAGAGAAACAAATATTTTATTTTCACAACCCTAGATGGATACAGCTTCCTGGTGCTTATTCTGTTTAAAGGCACAATGCGTATTTTACAGCAGGTGTAAACTTTCAATTTATCAACTCCTGGGTGGATCAGACCCCTTTTGCAGAACCAATTGTGCAGTGTAGCCAGAGGTGACAGGGTTGAAGCCCTGGGACTTTCTGGCTAGCTAGGATGATGGTATTCTCTGCTGCCTTACTGTTTCCTCCTGTGGCTGAGTTTATTGCAATCCTCCAAATAGCTGGGAGATAAATTGATCTATTTCTTCACAAACACATATCATTGTAAACTGCACCCCTTGTAGTGACAAAGTGTTTGAGAATACCTGGGTCTTGAATAAGCAATTATTAGGAGCCGTTAGCTTTACAAACAGCTGGTTCTTCAATTAAGAACATAAGAACATAAGAAGAGCCATGCTGGATCAGGCCAAAGGCCCATCTAGTCCAGCTTCCTGTATCTCACAGTAGCCCCACCAGATGTGTTTGGGAGCACATGAGACTAGATATCTATCTCCTGATACCACTCCCCTGCATCTGGCCCTTGAAGGACCCTGGTTTTAAGCCTGGAGATTACACATCTCCATCATGGTTTGTAACCTGTGATGGACTTTTCCTCCAGGAATCTGTCCAATCCCCTTTTGAAGGCATACAGGCCAGATGCCATCACCACATCCTGTGGTAGGGAGTTTCATAGACTAACAACACACTGGGTGAAAAAAAATCTTCTGTCTGTACTTACTCTCTCAGCCCTCAATTTGAGTGGATGTCCCCTAGTTCTGGTATTTTGTGAGAGGGAGAAGAGCTTCCCTCTATCCACTTTACTCATGCCCTGCATTATTTTGTACGTCTCAATCATATCCCCCTCAGGCACCTTTTTTCCAGACTAAAGAGCCCCAAATGTTTTAGCCTTTCCTCATAAGGGAGGTGCCCCAGCCCAGTAATCATTTTAGTCGCTCTCTTCTGCACCTTTTCCAGTTCCACTATGTCTTTCCTGAGATGCGGTGACCCGAATTGTACACAGTACTCCAGGTGCGGCCTTACTATTGTTTTGTATAATGGCATTATAATGTTGGCTGTTTTATTTTCTATCCTCTTTTTGATAATCCCTAGCATGGAATTGGCCTTCTTCACTGCTGCCACACATTGGGGAGACACCTTCATGGAGCTGTCCATCAATACACCAAGATGTCTTTCCTGATCTGTCACGGATAACTCAGAGCCCATGAGTTGATAGATAAAGGGCCTTTTCACACGACCCCTAAACTCTGCAGCGAATGGCTGCAAACTCCGGAGCTTACAAGTGTTTCCCCACCAGCTCCGGACTTTGCAGACAATTAAGTGCGACCCCGCCCACAAAGCGCGACCAAACAGCAGTTTTCTTGTACCTGCTGGAGGAGGGTGAATTTCAACCTGGTCCGGATTTAATCTGGCAGGTCACCCTCCTCCGGGATCCCCAAAGGAGGAGGGGAGGAAGGGGCGGCTGCCTCTGGCCCCAGCAGGGGCCCCGATCCTGCTGCTGCTGCTGCTGCGGCTGGGGCTGGGGCGTTGGAGAGCCTCCGCTCGCCACTTCGCCTTTTGAGAGAGGAGGACGAGGAGGAGGCACAGCGGTGGCTTTTGGGATGGGTAAGCGGGGGTCGCTGCCGTGGGTCGCGGGGTGGGGGGAGACGGGGGGGTCTGAGGAGATGGAGCCCGGGCCCTCTTTCTCTCCTTCCCTCTCCGGATTCGGAGTTACCTTGCCGCCCACCGCTCGCCCGGCTGGAAGGAAACCCCCTGCTCGGGGGGGTCGGTGCGGGCTGGACGGGAAGGGCCGCCGGAGGCGAGGTGGGCAAAGCCGGGAGTGAGCGGGGGACGTTGTGGGGGTGGGGAACCTCTCTGGACAGCCTGCCCGACCCTGGTGGAAGAAGCCGGGCCGTGGGGTGGGGTGGGGTGCTTGTAGAAAATGGCCCCTCTCACTAGACCAGGTTGAGCAAGAGGGTGCCAAGGTCGTCGTCGGTGCTGCTCCTCCGCCCGCCGGCGCGGGGAGGACGACGACGCGGCTCCTCCTCCTTTCCCGGGACATCAAAGGAACGCGGCGTTCCTTTGAATGCGGAGGGAGCGGATGGAACGCCGCGTTCCTTTGATGTCCAGGGAAAGGAGGAGGAGCCGCGTCGTCGTCCCCCCCGCGCCGGCGGGCGGAGGAGAAGCAGCGGCGGCTGGGGCGACCCCGGCTACAACAGGGCGGCGGTAGCTGAGGCTCTGCTGGGCTGGAGGCCGCAGCTGAAGAGGAGCACCAGGCCCGGCGGGGAGGAGGAGGAGGAAGAAGAGGTGGGAACAGAGGAAGAGCGACAAGCCCCTAAGATCGCTGGTCCGAATTTAAATGGCCAGCGGATCTTAGGGGTCATGTAAAAGCGCCCAAAGTTTGGATTTTTTTGCCCCAATATGCATTACTTTACATTTGGCTACGTTAAAACGCATTTGCCATTTCGTAGTCCATTCCCCCAGTTTGGAGAGATCCTTCTGGAGCTCTTCACAATCTTCTCTGGTTTTTACTACACGGAAAAGTTTTGCATCATCTGCAAACTTGGCCACCTCACTGCTTATCCCTGTCTCCAGGTCATTTATGAACAGATTGAAAAGCACTGGTCCCAGGACAGATCCCTGGGGCACACCGCTCTTCACCTCTCTCCATTGTGAAAATTTCCCATTGACACCTACTCTTTGTTTCCTGGATCTCAACCAGTTCTCAATCCATAAGAGGACCTGCCCTCTTATCCACTGACTGTGCAATTTTCTCAGCAGCCTCTGGTGAGGGACTGTGTCAAAAGCCTTTTGAAAATCCAGATAGACTATATCCACCGGTTCACCCAAATCTACATGCCTGTTGACCTTTTCATAAAATTCTAAAAGATTTGTCAGAAAAGACTAACCGTTGCAGAAGCCATGCTGATTTTCTCTCAGCAAGGTTTGTTCTTCTATGCGTTTTAAGATTTTCTCTTGGATGAGGCTTTCCACCATCTTCCCTGGGACAGATTTAAGGCAAACTGGCCTGTAGTTTCCCGGGTCCACTCTCCTTCCTTTTTAAAAAATTGATGTGACATCTGCTATCCTCCAGTCCCACAGCACTGTGGCCGTTTTAAGAGACAAGTTGCATATTACCGTTAAGAGATCTGCAATTTCATTTCTCAGTTCCCTAATAACCCTTGGGTGGATGCCATCTGGGCCCGGTGATTTGTTAATCTTCAATTTATCAATTAGTTCTAAAACATCCTCTCTTTTAACCTGTATTTGATTTAATTCTTTAGTCAAGAGGGGCCGTTCAGGCAGCGGACTCTGCTCAAGGTCTTCTGTCGTGAAGACAGAAGCAAAGAACTCATTTAATTTCCCTGCAATTTCCAAGTCCTCCTTAACCTCCCCTTTTCCTCTCTCTCCATCCAGAGGGCCAACTGGTTCTCTGGCAGGTTTTCTACTGCTAACATATTTAAAGAAGCTTTTATTATTTCTCTTTATATTGCTAGCCATGCGTTCCTCAAAATCTTTCTTTGCCTCTCTTATCATCTTCTTACATTTCTTTTGCCAGAGTTTGTGTTCCTTTTTATTTTCCTCATTTGGGAAGGATTTCCATTTACAGAAAGACCTCTCCTTGCGCTTTAGAGCCTCTCTAACTCCACTCGTTAACCATGCCGGTGCCCTTTTGGACTTAAATGAGCTCTTCTTTCAGGGTCCATCCTTATTTGAATGTGTCTCACGGGGAAAGGTTCTTAGTTATAGGTTCTGTCATCATGATGGACAATTTTTGCAGCTATCCTATGCTGGCTTTGAATCTAGTGACACTAGCCCTCCCCCGCCATCCCCAGCCCCCTCACCCCCTCGTTCTCCTCACCTGGATGGGTTTGGGCCTGTTTCCCCTTTGGAAGCATCCAGGGCTATTGCCCATTGCCGTCCCGCGACCACCCCCTTCGACCCTTGCCCATCTTGGCTAATCAAATCTGCCGGAGGGAGCATGCCCGAGTGGGCTGCAGCCATCGCCACTGCCTCCTTTAGCGAGGGGGTATTTCCATCTCGTTTTAAGGAGACGGTGGTCAAGCCCATTTTGAAAAAAACGGGATTGGCTGCGGACCAATTGGCTAATTATCGTCCGATAGCCAACGTTCCCTTCATGGGCAAGGTGATCGAGAGGGTGGCCGCGGTGCGGATTCAATCTTTTTTGGAGGAACAGCGGTGCCTTGATCCTTGCCAGTCCGGCTTCAGGCCTGGCCGGGGTACCGAAACAGCTCTGGTCGCGCTGCAGGATGACCTTATCCGGGCAGCCGACAGGGGTTGCTCTACCCTGTTGGTTCTCCTGGATCTGTCAGCGGCCTTTGATACCGTCGACCACGGTACCCTACTGGACCGGCTCCTGGAGGTGGGGATCGGGGGCACTCTTCGCAGTTGGCTCCGGTCCTTCCTTCAGGGCCGGTCCCAGTATGTGCAGCATGGAGGAGAGTTGTCGGCCCCGTGGACACTCCCGTGTGGGGTTCCGCAGGGCTCGTCTCTCTCCCCCATGCTGTTTAACATCTATGTAAGGCCGCTGGCGGGGGTCATCAGGAGATTTGGGCTGCGTTGTCATCAGTATGCTGATGACACGCAGCTCTATCTCTGTTTTTCCACCTCTGCAGTGGAAGCTGTCCGGTCCCTTGACCAGTGTCTGGAGGCGGTCATGGCCTGGACCAGGGCCAACAGGCTCAAACTCAACCCTGAGAAGACCGAGGTGATGTTCTTCGGGAGCTCCCCGTCTGGGTAGGGGGGCCCCCTCCCCAGCCTGGAGGGTGTTTCCCTCCAACTGGCGGAGAGGGTTCGGAACCTGGGCGTGATCCTGGACCCGGCCTTGTCCCTGGATGCCCAGGTGGCGGCCGTGGCCAGGACCGCATTTTTTCATCTTCGCCAGATCGCCCAGATCCGCCCTTACCTAGATGGGGACTCCCTGAGAACAGTGGTGCAGGCGCTGGTGATCTCGAGGCTGGACTATTGCAACGCTCTCTACATGGGGTTGCCCTTGACTCTCCTCCGGCGATTGCAGCGGGTGCAAAATGCAGCGGCCAGACTGGTGGCGGGTGCGCGTCGCTTTGACCGCATCACCCCGGTGCTGGCCCGGCTGCATTGGCTACCCGTTGCCTCCCGGATCAGATTCAAGGTCTTGGTTTTAGTTTATAAAACCCTCCATGGCCTGGGTCCGGACTACCTGGCGGAGCGGATCGCCCAGCGGTCAACATCGGCCCAACCGGTTTGGCAGTCGCGAGCGCACTGGCTACAGGTTCCATCCCCCCGAGAAGCCAGGCGGTCCCTTACCCGGAACTGGGCTTTCTCGGTGGCCGCTCCATCCTTATGGAACTCCCTACCTAGCGAAGTGCGCTCTGCAGAGTCCCTGCTGGCCTTTCGTAAAGCGGTGAAGACCATCCAATTCCGCGAGGCCTTTGGCGACCTAGCTTAGCCCTCCCCCCCCTTTTTTTAAATCCGCCATCGATAATTTGCTGAATTTGATAGCAGCGGCGAGCTCAGAATTTAAGGGTACGCCTTCGCCTCTGCTCTTTTAATATGTTCTATTTTAACTCATGTTGATTTGTTGGTTTCGTCTCTTACTGCTCTGTATTGTATTTCTTGCCTGTATTTGCTGACTTGTTCAGCCATGTTCGCCGCCCAGAGTTCCCGTTGGGAAGATGGGCGGGATATAAATTCAACAATAAATAAATAAATAAATAAATAAATAAATAAATAGCTGCTGTGTTGTGGCATGGATTTTCTAAAAATTAGAGGCAGCAGATTGATTGCTGGTGGCATTGTACACAAACCATAGATGAATCAAATGGATTCGAACTCTTTTGTATGAGGTCCGGATGGAATTTGTCTGCAGAACAAATTCAAATGTATACATTCATCCATTTACAATCAGAGGACAAATCAAACTGTATGAGGCACAATCCACCTCTGCCTTTAAAAAAAGGAAATTCTCAAGATGGCTAGCACACAAACTCTAGAACTGAGATATCTGGAGTTTGCCATACTTAACCCCCCCCCCCGCCGCCTTTAGGTCTACCTTGTTTGCAAATTTCCTACATATCACTGCAAAGAACAAAAAACTTACGGCCTTGTCTGCTTCCCAGCGCATTGGTTTTACAGATTTATAAACTGCATTTGGCCAGTGGCACAAATCAAATCAAGTTGAGCACAGATCACTCTGGGCTTCACGAAGATCCATTCGGCGTCCTTGAGTTGGCCAACAGATTGAGGGATCCCTGTACCAGTCTAGTTGTTTGTATTTTTTTAAATCAACTCACCAGGAGATCTTATTTATTATTATTATTATTATTATTATTATTATTATTATTATTATTATTATTATTATTATTATTATTATTATTATTATTATTATTATTATTATTAATTTGTTTCATTTTTATACCACACCATCTTCCATCAGGAACTCTGGGTGGTTTACAGTATGTGGTGCATAGACACATTTCTTCAAAATAAGATAGAAAAGATGCTAGTTTTGCACAGGGATTTCCCCCCCCCCCCCACAAACTGTTGCACAACGTGACTGAAAAAAAGTTCATATGCTGGAGAAATGAAATCTTGTTCAGGTTAACAAACTCTCCACAGGATGCCGTGATGTCCCATGACATCTTGTCTGGTCAAGAATAAGTAATAATATACATTGGCACCTTGTATAAAGGAATTAATTCGTTCCAAATGAAATTATGTTAAGCAAGTGTTCCTTTATACAAATTTCCCATAGGAATGCATTGAAAACAGAGTAATCCCTAATTGCGACCATTTTTATGTTGTGTATGGATTTGCCCCATAGATGATTCTGTTAAGCACATTTCCCCTGTCTCCGGATTTTTTTATGTTCTACAGATTTTATGTTATACAAACCATTTGTTATACAAGGGTCCACTGTACTGTGATTTGTTCACACTTCTAAGTAATGCCCAGTTCCAAAATCCAGACAAAGGTCCATCATAGAGGTTGGTAGAAACCCACTATAAACTAGGCCTTCAGTTATCAACGGAAAACATTTTGTCTGTGACTTGTTGTCTGACTTCAGTTCATGAACTCTTGAACTGTCCTTTCAAAATCCCCGGAGCAATTATCTTTAGAGCTCACCAGGGAAAATCAGGCTGAAAAACGGTCATATGTTTTGTGATGAATTATGGGTGGATGCCTGCCATGGCACAAGTGCTGAGGTAAGGGTGACCTGGATGGTTTAGATACGGTGGGCCATCGTTTGGAGGACATATCGGCCAAGCAGAGCTGTTCATTTGCATCTCTATCATTGATGGGCTCTCCAGGAGCTGCGGTGGATTGATGGACTAGGTATGACAGATGCTAATTCAGAGCAAAAGGCTTATAGATTAAACTGAGAGGTGGTCCTGAGGAACCTGTGAGGAAATGAGAAAAAATCTCTATGCAATGAACTGTCAGGCCAGTAATGGAAGCAAGATTGATTCCTTGGAGGTTGGAGACCACGTTGTCCCTGAGACCCTGCCAGACTTGCTCTAAAAGTCAGCCCTGGTTTACTTGTGTTTTTTGACTTGGCTTCTGTACCTCCTCCACTCAGCTGCTCCGGCTGCATCAGCGATTCTGTTCTTTGTTGCCTACAGCTGAGCCTTTTGTTCTGAATGTGTGTAAAGCAGGGCTGCTCAACGTTGAACAGGCTGAGGTCTACTTTTTCCGGCCCAAAGTGCCTGAGGGCTGCAACACTAAAACCTCTACTTACGAATGTTATCCTTTCTGAACACATGCTCATAAGTTTTTAAAAAATGTAAGTAGAGCAGCAGATTCCCATAGGAATGCATTGAAAACCAATTAATCAGTTCTGGAAGGAACAGATTTCAATGTGCCATGGGCCTTGAACTGCCTTGCTCAGCTGAGACCATGGGCTGGCGGACTCAGAACTTTTCCGGGGCAGTGGTGGTCCTTGGGATGGGGGAGGGAGGGGTGGAGAACTTATCCACTCACTTTTTTTTTAAACTGATGGCCGGTGGGCTACATTTGAAGCCTTTGTGAGCTACCAGTAGCCCATGGTCTACCTGTTGTGCAGGCCTGGTGGAATAAACATGACAGGACCAATATATTTGGGAAATCTATAGGCCACAATTTTATTGATTACACAAGCAGTACTCTGGCTGAGTCATTGGGTTGGATCCAGCACATCAAGGAACCCGCATGCCCCTTGATGCTCCCATGTTCCCCGGTCCCTTGGGAACGTCCACTTCTTGCCGGTTGTAGGATCCCCTGGGGTGTCGACCCCATCGGTCTCCCATGTCCATTTTGTCACTGTAGGACCCTGAAGGCCCATGCTATACATAACTGGTGGCCCATGCTATACATAATTGCTGGGGGCCTACGGCTGTCCCCTTGTGATTCAGCCCGTGGCTCCTTCCACCTGACGAGTCCTCATCAGCTGTTCTTCTGTACATGCAGGTTCTCGCCTGCTACATTATCCAATTGGATCTGTCCCAATGCCTGCAGAACTGCCAACCACCTCTAAAGTCGTGACATGCATCTTATAAGAGCCTCGTGGTGCAGTGGTTAAATGCCTCTACTGCAGTTAAATCTGTGCTCATAACCTGGGGTTCAATCCCAGGTAGCCGGCTCATGGTCGACTCAGCCTTCCATCCTTCCAAGGTCAGTAAAATGAGTACCCAGCTTGTGGGGTGGGGGGGAGGGGGAATGTATAGCCTGCATACTATAATTAAACTATAAACCACCCAGAGACTACCTGAGTAGTATGGGGCGGTATATAAGCAGAACACTTTGCTTTTTACCATTATACACAAACTAAACATTCTGCTACTACTTTCCATTATATAAAGGGAGGGTGGGCTGGGATTGCTCCGTGATTTTTTATACTGGGCCGACCCGGCCCCTTGTGAGCATGTCACACTCTCCAAGGGGTCCAGATTGACCCGCCTCATGTGTTTCCTCCCAGCCCTGCTCACTGGCCAGGCCCCCAGACATGATGCGGCCATTCAGGCTTCCCCTACCACTTGGAGATCACCATGTTTTCTTTCTTTTGTCCGGTGCTGCTTCGGCAGCAATCGGCGGATCCAGTAAGTTGAGTCCTTTTCCTTTCTATCTCTTACATCTATTCAACTCCTTCCTTCCTTCCTTCCTTCCTTCCTTCCTTCCTTCCAATCAATCAATCAATCAATCAATCAATCAATCAATCAATCAATCAATCAATCAATCAATCAATCAATCAATCTCTATCTATCTATCTATCTATCTATCTATCTATCTATCTATCTATCTATCTATCTATCTATCTATCTAACTATTAGAGATGGGCACGACTCAAAAAAATAATTTTTCGTTTTTCATTTTTCGTTTCGGGGGTCCGTTTCGGTTCGTTTTCGTTTTTCGGGGATTTTCTTGCACATTTTTTATTTTCGTTTTTGTACAACACGAAACGAAAAACAAACAAAAACGAAAAATTTTCGTTTCGTTAGCATTCTTTTCAATGCAATGTGTCTGCCGTAATGAAAATGAAAAACACGGCAAAATTTTTCGTTTCGTTTCCGTTGTCGTTTTGCTTCTGAAAAATTTTTCGTTTTCGTTTTCGGTGCGAAACAAAATGAAAAAAATGAAAACGAAAATGAAAATTTCGATGAGTCGTGCCCATCTCTACTATCTATCTATCTACTTATCTACATGGTAAGGAGAAAACCAAGTTCTAAACATAAAATATACTCCTATCTTATGGTTGTATCACCGTATTAATATTAATAAATGATATAATCTCTGTTTATAATAATTTTTGAGGCCAAACAGAGAACACTCTCCATCTCTCTTTCACATCCTCTCTCAGCTCCTCACATAACACCTCCGAAACATTATCCAGGAGATCACAACTGTTTTGATGGAACTGGGGTTCCTAGCCCTGCAGCACCTGGGAGTTCGACAACATTTTGCAGGGAACATATAATACACATTTACCTGTTGGCAGAGCTTCAATTGGGGGGGGGGAGAGAGAGGGGAGAGATACCTGAAGATGAATCTGTGTGCTGAAACAAATGAGATTTTAATGAAGGGGATAAAAATGAATGAGGCTTCCAGCAATGAAAACAGATGGAAGCTCCTACCATTATATTATTTCTGTATGCACTTCTAGATGTTGTACACCCTGTATTGTGGTGCGTTCCTGCATTAATCTTGCATTCAGGTAAAGTACAATAATTTATTGGTGATTTTCTTTAAAAAAAGCTGGTCTCAGAAAACAGTAATTTACCCTGTTGTCTGCCGAGGCAGAGGTTGTTAGATCAAAATCAAAGGCCACCAGGAGAGAGATGTTGCTGGTGGCATGATTTCCCTCAGCTCAGCCAAACCAGTTGACCAAAGGGCTTATGTTTCAACCCAGTAACCATTGTTCAAAACCTTGTCAGTGCAGGTCTGCTTGTCCTGAGATTCTGCCACCAGCTACAGGATTAAGGCTGAGTTGGGTGGTGAATTAAAATCTCCAGGTACTCTTGAGGTGTTGCAAAAGCATCACAAATATATTAGTGGCAGGCATGGGAGAGGGGCACAGGTACCGCTCTCGGCGGTCCATCTCCTCTTCACCTTGGGTCACTGGGATTCTGCATGGTCTGTTCCCCACTTGGACCTGGGAGAAACACAACCCACTGAGCAAGCCCTGGGTTAACCTGGGAGGGAAAATCCTAGACATCCTGATCGCCCTCCTCTGTACCCGCTCAAGGTTGTCAACAAACAGAGGCCCTGGAGGGGGAGACACATGTAGGTATCACCAGCCCATTGGAGCAGAAAGAAGGTCCCTCCAGGGGTTCACAGCTTCCTCCATTTGATCTTCTCCGGACCCGTGGTACAGCCAATTTGCTTAGGGCATTTTATCTGGAAACCCAGTAAAGGAAGCAATAGAAGGGAAGGGTCTGTCTGAGTGGCAGGAAGAGAAGGTGCAGCCAGGGATGCAGATGGTGAATATGGAGGATGTCAGTGAATGGTTTCATTTCATTTCGTACGCAACAACACAACAAAACATAATTTTGTTTTTTGTTTTCTGCCCATCCCTATTAAGAACCTCCAAAGAAGGAGACTCCACCACCCTCCTTTGTGGCAGCATATTATTACACTGCTGAACAGCTCTAACTCTAGGGTTGTATGATTCTAACCTATTGAAACAGAAGTTATGAATATATTAAAACTAGATTGATTGATTGATTGATTGATTGATTGATTGATTGATTGATTGATTGATTGATTGATTGATTGACTGACTGACTGACTGACTGACTGACTGACTTATAATATTTCTAACACAACTTTCTCTTTAAGAAGGAGCCAGGGTGGCATACCACATTCAAAGACTATTTGAAGCTAAAAGAAAGTGAATGTATAGGAACATTAAAAAGGCAAAACAACTATATATCACAGTAAGAAATGGTGAACAGAGGCGGCATCACAAAACATTCAAGTCAGTAGGGTACAAGAATATGTTTAAGAAGTCCACTCAGGGAGCCAGTCCCTCAGGGAAAGCCAGCCTGAACTGAAAGGCCTTCACCTGCTTATGGAAGAACAGCAAAGACTGGATCCAGCCTGGCATCCAGTGGGAGGGAGTTCCACAGTCTGGGATCAGCCACAGAGTAAAGTGTTCTGCTTATATACCACCCCATAGCACTTCAAGCACTCTCTGGGCAGTTTACAATTTAATTATGCAAGCTAGACATTGTCACCACCCCCAGCAAAGCTGGGTACTCATTTCACTGACGTCGGAAGGCTGGAAGGCTGACTGAACCTTGAGCCAGCTACCTGGGATTGAACCCCAAATTGTGAGCACAGTTTTAGCTGCAGGACAGGCATTTAACCACTGTGCCATGAGGCTCTTTTAAATTTGGTTTTCATCTTACACACTGGGAATGTTTTCCAGAATGTAAACTGTTGTTGTAACTTCCAATTTGCTTGAAAATCTAGAAGATACTGGCATTGATTTACTCTACCTGGCAGCCAACTTGTATTGCATTTCTGAAAAAAAGGGAGAACAGAACACAATCAACAATGGTAAAACCATGCAAGTTGTAAATTACTGGAATCTCAATCACTGTATGCAATTATTGCCTCCTCTTGGTAACTGAGACTTGCCAAAGAAATAATTTCATTTAATTGGACGTTAGTGTAAGTTACTTATAATGATATTCAGTCTTTTATGGTACTCTATATTAATGCTAAGAAGCTGTAGAAGTCTTTTAGGCAACTATTTCAAATGGTAGGCATAAGCAAGCACTATTATTGCCCAAGAGATTTCTCAATAACAGCTTATAGAGTAAACCAAATCCATAAAGCAGTCAAAACACACAAATTGGCAGTACTTGAATACATAAGGAGTCTCATGCAAATTAAAATGCAAAGTTCAAAAGGATCAAACCTGAGTATTTAACAGGATTAAACAAAGATTCTGACAAGTGACTCAACTGCCCTTAGCCATCTGTAATAAGATGTAGTCCATTAAACTAGGTGAATTAATTGTTTACTTAGATGGTCCTTTGCACCGCATCAAATAACCAACCCTTACAGAGAACATCCTCTCCTGCAGGCATTTGCAGTCCCTGGGCTGAGGGCTACTACTGGGCTGAAGTCTGTTACAAACGGGGCCGTGCCAGTGGCCAGCAAGGTTTAAGGCACAGACATGAGCAGGTGTGCATTCTCCCCTCCGCTCCACAGGGGTTCCCCCCCAGTGCAATGTCACAACCTAAACTGTTGCAACTAGAGATGGGCACGACTCAGCGAAATTTTCATTTTTGTTTTGGTTTTTTCATTTCATTTCACAACAAAACGAAAACGAAAAAATTTTCAGAAGCAAAACGACAACGGAAACGAAATGAAAAATTTTGCCGTGTTTTTCGTTTTCGTTACGGCAGACACATTGCATTGAAAAGAATGCTAACAAAATGAAAATTTTTCATTTTTGTTTTTGTTTTTCGTTTCGTTTCGTAATGAAAACGAAAACAAAAAATGTGCAACCCCCCGAAAAACAAAAATGAACCGAAACGGACCCCTAAATTAAAAACGAAAAACGAAAAATTATTTTTTTGAGTTGTGCCCATCTCTAGTTGCAACAGAACCTTTCATGTATGTGTGTGTGTGGGGGGGGTGTCTTGCACACTGAAGCACCTCTTGTAGATGGGGAGGTTGCATGAACACAGGGAGGGGATCTTGTGTGTGTGTGCCCCGCCCATTGGATGTACACATGCACAGTGCAATGCAATATTGGTCCCAGAGATGGGGGTGGGCGGGGCAGGGGGTGGTGGGTGGGCAGGGTGGTGGCAGGTGGGGGGCGGGGGTGGCAGATGGCGGGGACGGCGATGGGTGACGGGCGCGGGGGGGTGGGCGGGCGGCAGGCGGCAGCGGGCAGTGATGGGCGGATGCCAACGGGCGGCTGGTGGGCGGTGGGGGGAAGGAGGCGGTGGCCAGCAGCGGGGGGGGGCAGGCTGGCCAGAACCCTATCTCCATTTTGGCGCCCTAGGCAACTGCCTAGTTCGCCTTAATGGAAGCACCGGCCCTGCCCCTAGCCAATACAGGAGACCTCATACCATCCCAGGCAGATGACTGGTCAGGAAAGAGATCAACCTAGTGCTGTAGGAACCTCTCTTTTGCTCATTATCAATCGTCTTCCCTTCCCAGAATTCTTGCTAAAAGATGCCGGGCGAATTCTTCAGCGAGAGCCCTTGAAATACAAAAAGTCTACCCCCTACTAATGAACAAGGGAATAAGGCTAAGAAAAAAAATGAAGGGAGCAGGAAGAGAAGATCAATTATGGGAGAGATTGCCTCCCCTCAAGGAAGCCACAATCTTTGGTTTGCAAGATCTGATCATGGGTATTTTGGACAGGACGTTTTGGTCATCACTCATCCACAGATTGCCGTCTATTAATTGAGCAGCTTGATTGTATCCAGATATTCTCAGAAATTTCAGAGTTTAAACACTGCACTGTCAACAAAGCCTGAGATAAAGGTGTATAACTCCTCAGCTATTGAGGTTTTCTCTGGATCACACTGACAAAATGAGGCCTGTCTGAACTGGAAAATGTCATCTCTCATCTCCAATCCGTCAGCTAATGCAATGGTGTAGGGGACAAAATTAATAAGATTGGCCCATGAGTTTCCCTGCCGTAAACTGTGATTGGTTTGCATAAAATTAGAAGAATTTTATAATAGGACAGGAATATATAAGTGATACTCTCCAAACCAGAACACTGCTTTACGATTATAATTCTCGAATTAGCATACATCAAAGTATTTTGTCTGGGTCAAGGAAACTAATACTGCTGTTCCATTCTGTGTTGATCAGGCCTCACCTGGAATCCTGTGTCCAGTAGATATTGGCACGCTGAAGTGACTCCAGAGAAGGCAATTTAGATCATGAACTCAAACCCTGTGAAGAAATGCTGAAGGAAACCGGATATGCAGTATTTTTCAGTGTGTAAGGCTATATTTTTGTCTAAAATTGGCAGACTAAAAATTGAGTGGCATAAGAACATAAGAACATAAGAACATAAGAAGAGCCATGCTGGATCATGCCAAAGGCCCATCTAGTCCAGCTTCCTGTATCTCACAGCGGCCCCACCAGATGTGTTTGGGAGTGCATGAGACTAGATATCTGTCTCCTGATACCACTCTCCTGCATCTGGCCCTTGAAGTACCCTGGTTTAAACCCTGGAGGTTACACATCTCCATCATGGTTTGTAACCTGTGATGGACTTTTCCTCCAGGAATCTGTCCAATCCCCTTTTGAAGGCATCCAGGTCAGATGCCATCACCACATTGTGTGGCAGGGAGTTCCATAGACTTACAACGCGCTGGGTGAAAAAATTTTCTTTTGTCAGTTCTTACTCTCCCAGCCCTCAATTTGAGTGTATGTCCCCTAGTTCTGGTATTTTGGGAGAGGGAGAAGAGCTTCCCTCTATCCACTTTACTCATACCCTGCATTATTTTGTATGTCTCAATCATATCCCCCCTCAATCGCCTATTTTCCAGACTAAAGAGGCCCAAATGTTTTAGCCTTTCTTCATAAGGGAGGTGCCCCAGCCCAGTAATCATTTTAGTCGCTCTCTTCTGCACCTTTTCCAGTTCCACTATGTCTTTCTTGAGATGTGGTGACCAGAATTGTACACAATACTCCAGGTGGGGCCTTACTATTGTTTTGTATAATGGCATTATAATGTTGGCTGTTTTATTTTCAATCCCCTTTTTGATAATCCCCAGCATGGAATTGGCCTTCTTCACCGCTGCCACACATTGGGGAGACACCTTCATGGAGCTGTCCACGAACACACCAAGATCTCTTTCCTGATCCATCACGGATAACACAGAGCCCATGAGTTGATAGATGAAGTTTGGATTTTTTGCCCCAATATGCATTACTTTACATTTGGTTACATTAAAACGCATTTGCCATTTCTCAGCCCATTCCCCCAGTTGGGAGAGATCCTTCTGGAGCTCTTCACAATCTTCTCTGGTTTTTACCACACGGAAAAGTTTTGTGTCATCGGCAAACTTGGCCACCTCACTGTTTATCCCTGTCTCCAGGTCATTTATGAACAGATTGAAAAGCATCGGTCCCAGGACAGAGCCCTGGGGCACACCGCTTTTCACTTCTCTCCATTGTGAAAATTTCCCATTGACACCTACTGTTTGTTTCCGGGATCTCAACCAGTTCTCAATCCATAAGAGGACCTGCCCTCTTATCCACTGACTGTGCAATTTTCTCAGCAGCCTCTGGTGAGGGACTGTGTCAAAAGCCTTTTGAAAATCCAGATAGACTATATCAACCGGTTCACCCAAATCCACATGCCTGTTGACCTTTTCAAAAAATTCTAAGAGGTTTGTCAGACAAGATTTACCCTTACAGAAGCCATGCTGATTTTCTCTCAGCAAGGTTTGTTCTTTTATGCGTTTTAAGATTTTCTCTTGGATGAGGCTTTCCACCATCTTCCCTGGGACAGATGTAAGGCTAACCGGCCTGTAGTTTCCTGGGTCCCCCCTCCTTCCTTTTTTAAAAATTGGTGTGACATCTGCTATCCTCCAGTCCTCTGGCACTGTGGCCGTTTTAAGAGACAAGTTGCATATAACCGTTAAGAGATCTGCAATTTCATTTCTCAGTTCCCTAATAACCCTTGGGTGGATGCCATCTGGGCCAGGTGACTTGTTAATCCTCAATTTATCAATTAGTCCTAAAACCTCCTCTCTTTTAACCTGTATTTGATTTAATTCTTTAGTCAAGAGGGGCGGCTCAGGCAGCGGAATCCGCTCAAGGTCCTCTGTCGTGAAGACAGACGCAAAGAACTCATTCAATTTCTCTGCAATTTCCAAGTCTTCCTTAACCTCCCCTTTTCCTCCCTCACCATCCAGAGGGCCAACTGGTTCTCTGGCAGGTTTTCTACTTCTAACATATTTAAAGAAGCTTTTATTATTACCCTTTATATTGCTAGCCATTCATTCCTCAAAGCCTTTCTTTGCCTCCCTTATCATCTTTTTACATTTCTTTTGCCAGAGTTTGTGATCCTTTTTATTTTCCTCATTTGGGGAGGATTTCCATTTACAGAAGGACCTCTCCTTGCGCTTTAGAGCCTCTCTAACTCCACTCGTTAACCATGCCGGTGTCCTCTTGGACTTAAATGAGCTCTTCTTTCTTTGTGGTATGCACTTGTGCTGGGCCTCTATTATTGTTGTTTTAAACAGGCTCCATGCACTCTGAAGAGATTGGATTCTTCTAACCTTCCCCTTCAGTTTCTCTCTAACTAGTTTCCTCATCTGAGGGAAGTTTGCCCTTCGAAAATCAAGGGTTTTTATGTCTGATTTGGTTGACACTCTTCCTCCGACATGCATGGCAAAGGTAATAGCAGCATGGTCACTGTTCCCCAGAGGCTCAGTGACATTCACACCTCTGACCAGGTCCTGAGTATCACACAATATTAGATCCAGAGTTGCCTGTTCTCGGGTGGGCTCCGTGACAAGTTGCTCTAAGGCACAGTCATTCAGCAAGTCGAGAAACCCAGTTTCGCTTTCTTGCCTGGAGCTCGCATTGGCCCAGTCAATGTGGGGATAATTGAAGTCCCCCATGATTACTATCCTATCCCTTTTAGCCAATTCCATGATTATACATGGAAGTACATGGCATCTTATACATGGAAGTAAGCCAAGAAGAGAAACATGCAGTACCAAAACTGTAATCCCAAATTGGAAAAATGGGGGCATCATAAACAGGTGGGGGCTTTATAGACAGAAAAATTCGGTATTTAGCCTGGATAATGAATCACAGTGTAGTAGCCATATAGAGGAAGATCGTGGTATGCATGCGAGATTGCTTCTAACTCCCCCTCACCCTTGGATTAAAAAAAAAATGAAATTATTGGATGCTATGCATTAAGTCTCTGCCTCCTTCTAGTGGTCATTTCTGGTAAATACACCCTGGAAATCCATATACAGTGGTACCTTGTATAAAGGAATTAATTCGTTCCAAATGAAATTATGTTAAGCAAATTTTTCTTTATACAAATTACCATAGGAATGCATTGAAAATGGAGTGATCCCATTTTTATGTTGTACGGATTTTCCCCATAGGCAATTCTGTTAAGCAAATTTCCCCTATCTCCGGAATTTTTTATGTTGTACAAATTTTATGTTATACAAGCTGTTTGTTATACAAAGGTCCACTGTAGTTCTGTACATATTTCTGAAGTTTTTATTTAGTATTTTCAGGCAGCAGATAAATGCATCAGTGGATGCTGGTCCTGTGGATTGGGGTGTCCGACTGTACCAATAGCTGAAGGCTGTTACGTGAGAAATGCAACAAGCTTGCTTTCTTCTGTTCCAGTGGGTAGGGCCAGAATCAAGAGATACAGAGGGTTTGATCTACTTTTAAGAATGACTACCCAACAAGAGCTAGTTGCAAGAGCTAGTTGTTCAACAGTGGATTCTGCACTAGAGATGGGCACGAAACGAGCGATTGTTTTCATTTTCGTTTTTTCGTTTTGTTACGCAACAAAAATGAAACAATTTTTTTCAAAACAAAATGAAAACAAAAACGAAACGACCAAATTTGCCGTGTTTTTCGTTTTCGTTGCAGCAGATGCATTGAACTAAAAAGAATGCTAACGAAACAGCATTTTTTTGTTTTCGTTTTCATTTTTTCATTTTGTTACCTAATGAAACGAAAACGATTTTTTTTGCAAAAAACATCACGAAAATGAAAACGAACCGAAACGGACCCCTAAACGACCAAACGACAAACGAAACACTGTTGCCCAAGGACAGTGCAGAATATAGATGGGCACAACTCAAAAAAATGGTGTTTCGTTTGTCGTTTGGTCGTTTTGGGGTCCGTTTCGGTTCGTTTTCGTTTTTGTGACGTTTTTTGCAAAAAAATTCATTTTCATTAGGTAATGAAATGAAAAAACAAAAACGAAAATGAAAAATTGCTGTTTCGTTAGCATTCTTTTTAGTTCAGTGCATCTGCTGCAATGAAAACGAAAAACACGGCAAATTTGGTCGTTTCATTTTCGTTTTTGTTTTGTTTAAAAAATTCATTTCGTTTTCGTTGCATAACGAAACAAAAAAACAAAAATGAAAAATTTCTCATTTCATGCCCATCTCTAATGGGAAGCCTTGTGGCATAGAGGTTAAACTGCAGTACTGCAGCCAACACTCTGCTCCTGAGCCAGGGTTCAATCCCAAGTAAGCGGTTCAAGGTTGACTTATTCTTCCATCCTTCCAAGGTCATTAATAAGACTCCCCAGCTTGCAGAGGAGAGGTGTGTGTGTGTGTGTGTGTGTATCATGTATTGTGCAACCCCCAAAGACTGCTTCAAGCACTATGAGGTAGTATATAAGCAGCATGCTTGGCTTTTTCTGTGAGAAGAATGTTTGCTAGATTGCTCCCTCTTACCAGTTTAGGCTGGCTCAGTGTGACGAGACCTTTACCTTCTTGGGTAGCAAGTAGAGATGGGCATGAAACGAACAATTTTTCGTTTCCGTTTTTGTTTTTTTGTTTTGTTACGTAACGAATTGACAAACGAATTTTGTCTCTGAAATGTAACGAAACGAACAGAAACACCGGAAATGTTGTCATGTGTTTCGTTTCCGTTACTGCAATATGAGTGAATTGCTTAAAATCCTTAAAAAATCACAAAAAATTATAATAAATAGTAACGAAACTGTAACGAAACGAACGAAAACAAAAATGAATTTTTATCAAAATTTTGCGAAAAACGGAAACGAACCAAAATGGACCCTCCCAACGACAAACGACAAACGACAAACGAAATGCAATTTTTTTGATTCGTGCCCATCTCTAGTAGCAAGGCCTGGGGAATTCCTTTTCCAGGTTTTCATCTTGCCAAGAAAGACTATCGTAATTTTGCAGCAAAAAAAATAAATAAAGCATTCAGTGAATTGTTTTTCCTACCCTAATTCTGGGCATTAAAAAATCCTTAACATGACAAACTGCATACTCTTGAAATGCTTCTGGGCTCCCCCCCCATTTGTTTCAGATTTTGTCTTCCTCTTAGGTGTAGAAACAGTCATACAATGTCTGGGGAAGGGTATTCATTCATTCATTCATTCATTCATTCATTCATTCATTCATTCCCTGCCTTTTTACTCAAAAGGACCCAAGGCAGCTTACCTCATCAAAAGACAATATTTGGAAACTATAAACAGTACTGTAATCACAGGGCTAAGAAAAAAAGACTCAAGACAAATGCTGCAGTAAAATGGGGGGGATACCAACACCAAGAAGAGATTCAAAGCAAAATCAATACCAAAAACACATACAAAGCGACAAGGCACAACCCTCCATTTAAAACTCCTCCCAGTCCATCTACTTTGAAGGAAAAGCATGCCGAAAGAGAAAGATCTTTGCCTGCTTGAAGAAGGACAGCAAGGATGGGGCCAGCCTGGCCTCCAGTGGGAGGGAGTTCCAGATTCTGGGAGCAACCACAGAAAAGTCCCTCTACCGTGTCCATACCTGTGGAGGTGGTGGGACACCCCCCCGTATCTTTCGAAGTAGTGGTTGAATAGCGTAGTAAGTTGGGTATCTAGGCTTTGGAGCCAGATCTCTGGGTTTCATCTTCCACTGTGTCTTCCAAAGATAAACATTGGCAAGTTGTACCATGATCCAGAAAAGAAGTAAGTAGGAGGGTATTGCACTCTTTTGACCTTTATTGAGTCAACCAACTGACCAACTGAATGGCCAATTGGTTCTTTTAAAAGTGTACTGTGACCTTCACTGAAAGGGGGGGGGAGGAAAACTCCTGGGAACGTCTCTTCAGCTAAACAAAAACAAAACAAACACACAGTGGAGCCCAGAAATTAAGATGATAGATGCAAACTAAGGATGGGCACGAAACGGAAAAATAGAGTCTTGCTTTGTTTCTACTAGATGAAGAGCCTTGTGGTGCAGTGGTTAATTGTCTGTACTGCAGCTAAAACTGTGCTCATGACCTGCTTGGGGGGAGGGGGGAATGTGTAGCCTGCATTACTGTAATCAAAACTGTAAACCACCCAGATACTACTTGAAGTGGTAAGCAGAACACATTGCTTTTACTGGCAGTTTATTTTGTTTTGTCTATAAATGATTTTTGTAAATAAAAAATTGTAACGAAATGCTACAATAATGAAATGATTCATTACTCTATAAACATACCTCCCCTCGGTCCTACAGGCACCAAATTTGGTCAGTAGGTTTGTACAAGGGAACCATTTTACAGAGTACGTTTCCAAAGGGAAAAAGCAGCATGTTGTTTTGTTCCGTAACAAACCACTGTTTCCCATTTCGTTTTGTAACATTTTAAAAGGTTACGAAACGACAAAACAGCATGCCATTTTTCGTAAGGTGCCCATCTCAAATGCAAACTCCAGTCAACCTAGAACAACCTCGGTTGATCAGCTCGCCAGATAAAAAGAGCAATTAAAACTAGGGTGCCACAGGAAAAACAGAAGAAAATTCCCAGAGTTTTGCTGCCAACAAGATCTTACTGCAAGAGGAATATGGCACCAAGACAGCCTTCTCGTCCCTATTGATGCTCCATCAAGTGTCACCTTGGGCAACGTGGAGAACCTGACAGGTTCCTCATTGCCTTGTGATGGATTCAGTCACTGGTTGGTGTGCCTAATTGAAAACTGGGAGAGTCGTTAAGGCCTGACATGGGCTGCAATTATTCAAAATACCTCCTTCCAGCCACTCTGAAAAGGCCACTAATTGCAGGCTGTCTTCAGCAGCCTAGTTCTTTCACTCCAAGGGTCCAAATTTCAAACCATCGCTCTTCCCACCTGCTCCCGAGCACTAATTAACACACCGGCAAAAAAGCACCTGGGTTTTTGACACAGCAAAAGGCAGGCATGAAACTGCTACTATTAATTATGTTAGCTTCTGGGACGCCCCTGCTGGTCACTGGGGAGTTTCTCGCCAGCCTATCCTTCCATTGTTCACCTCGTTCCCCAGGAGCGAGATGAAGGTTGTAGAAATTAATGCGGTGAGACTTGATTAAAGCTCCATGCTTAGCATGCCGCAAACAGAGCTAACAAAACGCTTGCCTCACCTTTCCGTAGAATGAGGTTTTCACCCAAATGGCAGGAACTTGGCACAGATGCAGAACCATCAAAGTGTGTGTGTGTGTGTGTGTGTGTGTGTGTGTGTGTGTGTGTGTGTGTGTGTGTGAGAGAGAGAGAGAGAGAGAGAGAGAGAGAGAGAGAGAAGAAATAGGGCCTTCTCTGGTATCGCCTCATGCCTGTGAAATAATTTTCCACCTGATATAGACCTGGCCTCCTCTTTGGCTGCCTTGAAAAAAAATCACTTCAGACTTGGATGTTTAAGCAGGTATTCCCTCGACATGTCACACAGTTCCAGAGTTCACCCATGAGAGAGACATCCATTAAATAGCACTCTCTATTTTAGCTTGCCTAACAATAACAATAACAATAGCCTCTATCACACGACCGCTAAATGCGAATGATAATAAAATGCGCACTTTCTCCAAGAGTGGTCATGTGGCTTTAGATGTGCAGTTACCAGCCTGATGGTAGCATTTTTGATCCTCTTTTTTTGTGTCCCCATTTGCCAAATGTGCATCAAAGTGCTGTTTTGAAAAGCTGTTGGCTGCAAAACAGGTGAAACCGGAAGAAGATGCTGCTTTTTGGAGTTCACATGACCTTTGCTTCGCAGCAAAATGCACATCAGCAAGTGAGGTAAGTTGATCAAACCCCTAGCGGTGGTACAGGAAGATGCACTTGAGAGGTGCTTCAGGGGCGAGGTCAAGAGGGGTGTTCAGAAGATGCGGCTGGCCATGGGGGCACAAACAAAGAAAAAGACGCATTTAAGTGGTCATGTGATAGAAGCCAATAATCGTACGTTTAATCCTTTAGGCGAGTTTAAATGTTACGATGATAATTCATCTAGTATGTCAATATTATATTACTTCATTATTGTTTTATTGCCTTAGATGGGCTTATGTGTTGTATTTTGTTAATCTTTTGCTATCTTTGCAATTTTGTATTTGGCAACTTGTTGTAAACCCCCCAGAGCAGCCATGGCTGCCAGATGGGCGATATAAAAGTCTAATAAATAAAAATAATAATAAATATATGTTCCCTTGGCTCACCTCAGTTGTTCTTTGTTCTGTTGCCTTCTGAATGCCAGAAAGCATTCCCCCTGTGCTTGCAAATGGGAGGGTGTGTGCACAATATCATGTCTGTTCCAATATATGGCAACTTTTCTCAAGATGTTCATGGAATGAGAAATTCATGGACTTGGAAGAGGCCTCCAAGGGCATCAAGTCCAACTCCAGGCTGAATTAGGGAATACAAATCATAGGATATCTGCCAGGGGGTTGTCTAAATTTCTCTTGAATGTCACCAGTGTTGGAGCACTCACCACCTCCCGAGGTCATGGGTTCCATTGTTGTACTCCTCAAACAGTTAGGACGTTTTTCCTGATATTCAGCTGAAATCTCTCTTCCTGTAACTTGAAGCTCTTGTTGCATGTCCTGTATTCTGGGATGATCAAGAACAGACCCTGCCCCTCCTCTGTAGGTCTACCTTTCAAGTATTTGAAAACTGCTATTGGGTCTCCCCTCAGTCTCCTTTTCTCAAGACTAAACATGCCCACTTCTTTTGGTCTTTCTTCCTAGTGAATCATAGAATCATATGATCATAGAATTGGAAGAGACTTCCAGGGCCATCTAGTCCAACCCCCTGCCATGCAGGAACCCCCATCACAGTGCTCCTGACAGATGGCCATCCAGCCTCTGCTTAGAAACCTCCAAAGGAGGAGACTCCACCACCCTCCTTTGTGGCAGCATATTCCACTGCCGAACAGCTCTAACTGTCATGAAGTTCTTCCTAATGTTCAAAAGGAATCTTTTTTCCTGTAGTTTGAAACCATTGCCCCGAGTCCTAGTCTCTGAAGCCATGGAAAACAAACCTGTTCCCTCTTCAATATGACATCCTTTCAAATATTTAAACATAGCTATCATATCCCCCCCTCAGCCTTCTTTTTGAAAGGCTGCAACATGATCACTTTCACAACACTTCTTGGGAAAGTGATCAGGTGCTTGGTTTCCAGTCTCCTGATTGTTGTTGCTGCCCTCCTCTGAACCTTTTCCAATTTGTCAGCATACTTCTTGAAGTGAGGCATCCAGAACTGGGCAGATTAGGCCTAACCAGTGTCAAATAGAGGGGGTCGGCACCTCATGGGATCTGGAGACTATACTTCTGTTAATGCAGTTTAACATAGCATTTGCCTTTTCCTTACAGACTGATTACCCAGAACTGGTTTATCATTTCCTTATTCTGGAGGCGCTGCCTAGATGCCCTGAGCACACCTGATCTCGCCTGATCTCGGAAGCTAAGCAGGATTGGGCCTGGTTAGTACTTGGATGGGAGACCCCCAGGGAATACCAGGTGCTGTAGGCGCCTGGCGTAGGAAGTGGCAAACCACTCCAGTATCCCTGCCAAAAAGCACCATGGACATGGGGTCACAAAGAGTCGGTCATGACTGTAATGACACAACAACAACAATTCTGGGGTCACAAGGGACCATGAAGCTTTCCCAAAGATGCATAGGGTTGACTCTACTCAAAGGCATAGCAGGGAATCAAACTCTCAAACGTTGGATACCAGAATCACTGATCTATCCAGAAAGCTAATAGAGATAAGGAAAACTGTTGTAATTGCAGTGTATTTTCTGTGGGTTCCGCTCTCATTTCCCCCCTCTCTGATTTTTATTGAGCTATGTGTCCAATGCTTGTAATCAGCTAAGCCCTTTGGAAATTATGAAATTATGCTGCTTTGCAAGATACCCTCAGGCATGTTCGGGAAGCAATGAGAGATGACCACAATGCAGCATGTCAGTTGTTGGATACACTACATCCACCTCCCAAAGAGTGTTGTGAAAGTGATCATGTGGCAGAAGGAAAAGCAACATCCAGTGTTCATGCAAAGTCAGTGGGGGCCTGTGGTCTGGCCATTCCTATAAATTGGAATTTCAATCAAAAACAGGCAGACCTGAACAGTGAACTGTGAAACATTGCACAAAGGATGGGAAACACTCATGCCATGATTGCCACACCACCCAATTCCAATCTTGCTCACTCCTCTTTCTAAAATCTCATTTGCAATGCTAAGGAAATGCAGTGTTCATATCAGGCTGAGTACTGAGGAATGGCTGGCAGAGAAGCGAGCGAGCAAGCTTGCGCTACCTCTACCGTTCATATTAAAAATGAGTGCTATTTCTGGCATAAAGGTAGTCTATTCAGTTCTTCAACCCTCCCCTCCCCCTGGTCCTCCGGTTTAAGAATGCGGGCTATGGTGCTTCTGTATCCACAATTCAAAAGGCAAGGCAATGGCCTAATATTGCTATATACAGTAATATCCTTGGGGGAAAAGAATGCCACACTTTGCAGAGAAAAGCCTGGATGTTGTTGACACTAGTGGCAGCAGTCAAGATGGTCTCTACAGCATCCTTTCACAACAGGGCACCCTGGCAACTATGAAGGAGGCTCCAGACTAGTGGAAACAGTTCTTCACATACCACCTTATATACAGTGGTACCACGACTTAAGAGCAGCTTGACTTTAGAGCAGAAAACTGTTGGCATTTTACTGTTGGCAACCTTAATAAATGTTAGATATGGTCTGCTCGACTTACATTTTTTCCCGTTTTTTAAACTTATTTTTAAATTTTTTAGTTAGGTACCCTGACTTAAGAGTAGTTCAACTTAAGAGCATGCATTCAGAACGGATTAAATTTGTAAATTGAGGTACCACTGTATAAGGTTTGTTATGAGACATACACAACCCTGATTGAGCCTATAACCTATATTTCTCCTATTGCGTTCATTGTATTCCTGCATTGAGCAAGGGGTTCACTATTCTATCATTCTATGATTCTATGATGGCTGGTCTTTTGTACTACTTGGTCCCTCTTGTAGTTCTGCTGTTCATAAAAAGACACCAAGCAAGAGGAAATCCCAGAAGCTGACTTTCATCAGTTATTCTATCTGGGCCATTTATAATTTATTTATGCAGGCTTACTCATTGCCTTCCCGAGAGATCTGGGTACTCATTTTACCCACCTGCAAAGGATGGCTGGCTGAATGAACCTTGAGCTGGCTACCTGGGATTGAACCGCAGGTCATGAGCAGAGCTATAGCTGCAGTGCAACCATTTAACCACTACACCACGAGGTCTGGAGAACAGCTTGTTTCCACAGGGAAACTTGGATTTGGGACTTGGTAGCAAAGACTCTGGCTTGGCTTTGGGATCCAGACCCCAAAACGTGTCAACGTCCCTGGCTGCCCCCAATTTTAGAAGTGCCTTGCAGAAAGTTGATTTGCTCTGCTGAACAATAACATCACTGCGTATCAGTACATTTCCTCCTTCAAATCCCAAACTGTACAGACGTGTCCAGTCTGGTGTTTATTCGGAAGGAAATACCAGCGAATTTGACTCCACTTGGAAACCAGGTTATAGACTTGGTGAGCTGTTTCTCAGCCCAGCTGCTTTCCAGAAGCGCCTCCATGAAAAATAAATAAATAAGGGTTTTGCAATCAGAGGACTGAGTATAAAAGAAGGAGTCAACTGCCAGCAAGCAAGTTAATTTAAGGTGATTGTTCCTCCAGAAGGCAAACGGACAGGGATTTTTTGGCCATATGCCTTGGCAAGCAAAAATGGTTCTTGCTTCTAAGAAAGAGTCCACCCCCCATAACATTCATCAAGAGATCACAGCTGAGCTTCCAACAGCAAGTGCTGTTGAAAGGATGTCACATTGAGGAAGGGACTGGTTTGTTTTCCATGGCTTCAGAGACTAGGACGTGGGGCAATGGCCTCAAATTACAGGAAATGAGATTCAATGTAAACATTAGGAAGAATTGCATGACAGTTAGAGCTGTTCGTGTTCGGCAATGGAATATGCTACCACGAAGGAGGGTGGTTGATTCTTCTTCTTTGGAGGTTTTTAATTTATTTATTTATTTATTTATTATTGGATTTATACCCCGCCCATCTTCCCACGGGAACTCTGGGCGGCTTACAAGGCTGAAACAAGTCAGCAAGTACAATACAATGTAAATACAACAACAACTACAAACACTTACATATAGTTAAAAAGAAAAAAGCAGCTTAAAGCGCCCTTGTTATAATAAAAAGAGAAAAACTTGCGGCAAAACAACACGCTCCTAATAAGAGAGGTCGATGGCGGTGAGGTAAGGGAAAAAAAATTAAGCTAGGTCACCAAAGGCCTCGCGAAATAAGATGGTCTTAATTGCTCTGCGAAAGGCCAGCAGGGACTCTGCAGAGCGCACCTCGCAGGGTAAGCTGTTCCATAGAGAGGGGGCAGTGGCCGAGAAGGCCCGGTTCCGTGTGAGGGAATGCTTGGCCTCTCGGGGGGTGGGAACCCGCAGCGAGTGCGCCCGCGACTGCCGAACCGGTCGGGCCGAAGTTGACCGCTGGACGATCCGCTCTGCCAGGTAGTCAGGTCCCAAGCCATGGAGGGTTTTATAAACTAAAACCAAGACCTTGAATCTGATCTGGGGTGCAACGGGTAGCCAATGCAGCTGAGCCAGAACTGGGGTGATGCGGTCGTAATGGCATGCACCCACCACCAGTCTGGCCGCCGCATTTTGCACCCGCTGCAGCTGCCTGAGGAGAGTCAAGGGCAACCCCATGTAGAGAGCGTTGCAGTAGTCCAGCCTCGAGATCACCAGCGCCTGCACCACTGTTCTCAAGGAGTCGACGTCCAGGTAGGGATGAATCTGGGCAATCTGACGAAGGTGGTAAAATGCGGTCCTGGCCACGGCCGCCACCTGGGCCTCCGGGGTCAGAGCCGGGTCAAGGACCACGCCCAGATTCTGAACCCTCTCCGCCAGCTGGAGGGAAACTCCCTCCAAGCTGGGGAGAGGGCCTCCATACCCAGACGGGGAACTCCCGAAGAACATCACCTCGGTCTTCTCGGGGTTGAGTTTGAGCCTGTTGGCCCCGGTCCAAGCCATAACCGCCTCCAAGCACTGGTCGAGGGCCCGGACAGCTTCCACTGCAGAGGTGGAAAAGGAGAGATAGAGCTGCGTGTCATCAGCGTACTGATGACAGCAGACTCCAAATCTCCGAATGACCCCAGCCAGCGGCCTTACATAGATATTAAACAGCATGGGGGAGAGAGACGAGCCCTGCGGAACCCCACAAGGGAGTGTCCACGGGGCCGACAACTCTCCACCATGCTGCACATACTGAGACCGATCCTGGAGGAAGGACCGGAGCCAACTGCGAACAGTGCCTCCGATACCCACCTCCAGGAGCCGGTCCAGTAAGATACCGTGGTCGACGGTATCGAAGGCCGCTGACAGATCCAGGAGGACCAACAGGGTAGAGCAACCCCTGTCGGCCGCCCGGATCAGGTCATCTTGCAGCGCGACCAGAGCTGTCTCGGTTCCCCAGCCAGGCCTGAAGCCGGACTGGCAAGGATCAAGGCACCGCTGTTCCTCCAGAAATGATTGAATCCGCACCGCAGCCACCCTTTCAATAACCTTGCCCATGAAGGGAACATTGGCGATCGGACGGTAGTTGGCCAATTGGTCCGATGCCAAGCCCGGTTTTTTCAAAATGGGCTTAACCACCGTCTCCTTCAGACATGGTTTAAGCAGAGGCTGGAAGGCCATCTGTCGGAAATATTGTGATGGGGGTTCCTGGATGGCAGGGGGTTGGACTGGATGGCCCTTGGGGTCTCTTCCAGCTCTGTGGTTCTATCATTCTATGATTCGATAGTCATATCTAGGGTTGGGCATGAACCACAGAAATGATGGCTCATGATTCGTGGCTACCCATGAACCATCCAAACTTTTTTTCTCAGAAATGAAGGATGAAGGTTTTTTTGTGTGTTTGTTTGTTGAAAAGATTTTTAAAACTGCTTGTTGCACCGCATGGCATTGAATGTGTTTTGGTATTGCTTATTTTTTTCTTGGTATTGTATTCATCGATCCTTTAATATTCTATAATCATGCTTGCCAGCCTAAATATTCGCTTTTAATTGCTGTAAGTAGAGATGGGCACGAAACGAAAAAAAAATTGTTCCATTATTCGTTATTCATTTTGTTACGTAACGAAATGAATAACGAAAATGGTGATGAAATTGGAACGAAAAATGGAATGAAAATGAACCGAAACGGGACCCACAACGAAAAATGAAAAACTGAAATGTCATTTTTTTTATTTGTGCCCATCTCTAGCTGTAAGCCATCTTGCATACATTTTAAGAGGAAAGGTAGGTTAAAAGCATTTTAAATAAATAAATAAATAAATAAATAAATAAATAAATAAAGTGATTCCCAGCTCTTTAAATTTGCAATTTTAACACCCAAGGCAAGGGGTGTCACCTCCATCTCTCCCAAGGCTGTACTTTCTCTTTCTCTGAGGGTGATCAAACCTTTGCTGAGTTTCCCCTACATTCCTAAGAGGCTTGGCCCAGGCTGGGCTCTCCAAATTGGCCTTCATTCCGAGTTTTGATGGCATTCGGAAGCGCAAGCTCAGGTTTTTAGCAAACACATTCTCATCAGGTGCTTCTGAGCCCCTGTTTTTTCACACAAAGCCTCTCCTTCGTGGGATGTGGCAATATGAGGAAGCTTCCAGCAAAGCCCTCTGAAGCGCCACTCTGTCACTCCAAAAGAGTCTCCAAACCTTGGCAGCAGGGGCGACACACAAGCTATTTTGAATGCAGAATCGTCCGGATGAAAAGGATGCAAATGTCGCTTGGTTTTATTAGCATTCCTGGCAGGCTGGGTGACTTAAACCTCCATCAAGGAAACGAGACTTCTTTCAGTCTCTCTCCTGACATAATCCTTTGAAGACTTGCTATCCATGCCTATGGAAAACCAGAGCTTGTTATCACACACTGGAGCTTTGGATTGGATGCTGTGGCATAATTTGTGAAATAGTGCAATGTTTGATGATGGCATAAGAACATAAGAAGAGCCATGCTGGATCAGGCCAAAGGCCCATCTAGTCCAGCTTCCTGTATCTCACAGTGGCCCCACCAAATGTGTCCAGGAGTGCATGAGACTAGATATCTGTCTCTTGATACCACTCCCCTGCATCTGGTCCTTGAAGTACCCCAGTTTTAAACCTGTGATAGGTTTTGGTGGTTCTCACGAAACTGCCACGCAAGAGATTAGTTTATTCAGTTTATTAGACAGATATAAGGACAGGTATAGGAGCACAGAGTTATAGGCAATATATAGTTATAGAAGACAAGTATCACACAAGACAAACAACATACAACCAAGGTATTAGTGGGAGCTCCATCACAGCATAATCTGGGTCATAGACCCGAGACTCTGCTACCCTCTCCCAGAGTGGTCTCCTTTTTATATCTTTCTGTAACCGCAGCTTACGTATTTCGTGCGCATGTCATACGTAATCATACCTGGTAAGTTATCATAATTCTTAGAAATGGCTTTTGTTTATTCTTTAGTTCGAGATTGTTTTCCCATTGCTTGCGTGTTGCTGTTAACAAAATGGCGCTTTTGGTGCCATAAGATGGTGCCCACGTATCTGTGTTGTCTTCGCTTCCCCGTTGGCTCTATCTTGGTTAACCACAAATATTTGTTACACTCTACAGGCTGGCATCTACGTTTTTTATCTATTTTGTGTTTCTGCCAGCATGACCTAATACCCACAGTTGGGTTTAACACTTTATAATAGTTCTCAGCTTTATTCTCATATTTATTAATTCTATTAATTCTTATCACCTGGAGATTACACATCTCCATCATGGTTTGTCACCTGGGATGGACTTTTCCTACAGGAATTTGTCCAATCCCCTTTTGAAGGCATCCAGGTCAGATGCCATCACCACATCTTGTGGCAGGGAGTTCCACAGACTAACCACATGACTCCATGGCCTCAAAACATCGGGCACACAGATCAGCTGAACGTTTGCTTTTGAACTTGCTCATTTCAACAGGAAAGAATTTTAAAAGAGCCACGGAATGGTCCTGTTGACGATGACTGTGATTTTAATAAGTGTAATTCAGTGCCACAACACAGGCCCATTATCTCTGCCTAGGACTATGGAATAACAATCCTGCCCGGAAGCCCTGAAGAACCATAGAGTTGTCCATATTGGGCTATATGGCTTTGATTCCATCTAAGCAAGGCAATTTCTTATAGTGTCTGTGAAGATTCTCAGTCATCCAGGTGAGTTTATCTCGAAGTTGAGTCATGGCAAATGGACATCTTTTTCTTGAGAGATTGAAATGTTTTATTGCTCATCCAAACAGCTTCATTGGTCTGAGGAAAGCTAGTGGCGAGTCCTCATTTTATAGTACACTTTGACCTCATGTCCCCCTGGTCTAAAATAGGCTCATAAGATGAACAATGGTCTGAATAGTCTTGTTAGGTGGACAATGGTCTCAATAGGCCTTTAAGTGAACAATGGCCTAAGGTGCTGAAACCCATAAAGTATTTCTTATGCAGTATCCCTAGGGACAGATGGTTCCCAGATGCTCATGGACTGCAATTCCCAGATACCCTGGCCAGCAGAGGGAGCGGTGAAGGCTCCTGGGAGTTGGAGTCCAAAAACCCAAGGTTGGAAGCCATTGCTGTGGATATCCCAAAAACCATCTGCACAGCCTTGCTTTATTATGGCCACTCCAACAGCGACCCGTTCGTAGGCGGGCCTGATTTGCCCAACAGTCTGACTAGTTGGCATGAAAACTTCGCCTTGATCCGCGTCCTTGGAGGCAGGGGCGTGTGATCTTATTTAAGCCTGTCCCTGCCTCTCTCAGCATCCTTATTTTGGGAGGCGATCACTCCACCCTCCCACCCTTACATTAGGAGAATGAGATTAGCTGGTTGCCACGGGGACGGATAGGAACTTTTGGTGGGTATTCGTATTGGCCTTGAGTACTCACGCATTTTTGCCCATCCCATTCTCCTTTCAGCATAGGGAGGGGTTATTTCCCTTCTGTTAGCATGGTCACAACTCTGTGAGGCAGGTAGTGCAGGAGGTACGGGTATTCAGTCACAGCCTTTGTAAGTGTCATTCAGCCCTCAGATAATAAAACACCATGGTTAGGATTAAGATTAATACAGTTACCAAGTCCATTTCAGGCCGAACGGAGGGCTGTTTGGGGGTGAGTAGATTTACCCAGGTTCAAATGATGCTAAACAGGTGGGCGACATCCTTTGGAGGTGTGAAACTCACTGAATATGCATTGTTCAGATGGTATACCTCCTTGCACGATGAGTAGAGGCCCTCATGGCAGTTCTAGTTAAGCATAGTTATTATTCAATAACGTTGTGTCTTCAATCTCTCTAGATTGAGAGCAGAGACTAAGGTACAGGTGAAATGTTTGCGGGATCTCTTCTGCGCTGATGACGCTGCCATTACTGCTCACTCTGCCGAAGATCTCCAACAACTCATGGATCATTTTAGTAAAGGTTGCAAAGATTTTGGGCTAGAAATCAGCCTGAACAAAACACAAATAATGGGCCAGAATGTGGACTCTCCTCCTCGCATTACAATTTCTGAAAAAGAACTGGAGGTTGCCCATAACTTTGTGTATCTTGGCTCAACTGTCTCAGATGCACTCTCACTAGAGTCTGAGCTAAATAAACGTATAGGTAAAGCAGCTACTATGTTTTCTAGACTAACAAAGAGAGTATGGCTCAATAAGAAGCTGACAGAACATACAAAGATACATAAAGCTTGTGTACTGAGCACACATTTGTATTGCAGCGAGTCTTGGACCATCCATGCCCAACAGGAAAGAAAGCTTAATACCTTCCATATGCGCTGTCTTAGGCGAATATTCAACATTACCTGGCATGACAAAGTTCCAAATAGCATAGTCCTGAATCAAGCTGGAATCCCTAGCATGTACACTTTATTGAAACAGTGACACCTATGCTGGCTTGGACACATTGTGAGAATGGACGATGGCCAGATCCCAAAAGATCTTCTATACGGAGAACTAGTGAAGGGAAAGCGCCCCAGAGGGGATACCACAGCTGCGGTATAAGGATATCTGTAAGAGGGACCTGAAGGCCTTGGGAATGGACCTCAACAGCTGGGAAACCCTGACCTCCGATCGCACTGTCTGGAGGCAAGAGATACAGCATGGTCTACATAAATTTGAAGAGGCATTTGTCCAACAGGCAGAGGAAAAGAGGCAGGCACGGAAAGAACAAAACTCGAGGACCGGGCAAGAAACAGAATGCATCTGTCCCCAGTGCAGTCTATTTAGTCCCGAATTGGCCTATTTAGTCACACTAGGTGTTGTTTTTTAGGATCTCTACTTGAGGCATGATACCATAGTCTTTCGAGACTGAAGGATGCCAATGATGATGTGTCCTTATTATTCCCAACACAGTGTTGTCTCACCTCGTTATTTCCGGGCTGGGTGGGCAAGGCAGCCCATGATTAGAGAAGGCTGATGACTTATACCAATATTATTGTCATGATTCATTTCCCAACTCCGTCTATAAAATGCCACCTCTTTGATGCTGCTGAAATCACATTTTTCTCCCCAAACATTTTTCTTCATAAGCTCTTCTCCTGTCACTGTGGCTCTGCATGAGGTACTATCAAGTAGCTGTTAAAAAGCAGCTAATGAACCCCCAATTCCATTTTGATAGCCGGTAACTATCAAATTTTTGTGCATTTGCCACTTTAGCTGTAAGTGACAGCTGCCCATCACAGCTGTAGAACTCACAGTGTGAAATATGATTGCCATCAGCTCAAGTACTTCTGTTTTATTGTGTTTTATCATACAGCCGATTGATCCGGAATCTTAAGCACCCCCTAATGTGATTCCATTTCCATAACTTGGAGTTTTGAAATCAGGTACTATGTTGTCACTAGACCCAATTGTCACACTGTTGCAAAATATATCTTGGAAATGAAAGAATGGTTTGCCAATAGATTCAACCAATGCCACTAATTTTGTGGTTGTACACAAAGCAGTATGAATACTTCCAAAATGGTCTTGCCAATTGTCAAGAAAAATGTAACAAAAGGATTGCTATAGAGTCAAATTAGGATTATGGGTGGTGGTGGTGTGTGAAAATGAGAGGTGATCAAAACAAAAATAAAATAAAATAAAATAAACACTCTGCCATAAAAAGGAAAGAGTCTCATAAACACAATATAAACATAAAACATATTCAATAAAGTCTCATATTTATTTCTCACCCCTCTGAAATTTGTCTGCTTTCTACTGATGATTCTACATCATCTACTGATGATGTAGAATGTTGTGGTCATTATGGAAATTCCACTATGATAGCCAAAATGTGGATGGCTTCACATGACCCTTTATATCCTTTCTATTGAAGAATTTTTGAATGGTGTTTAATTCCTCTGGCTGTGCAACAAAAGCACAGGGATTCATAGGGCAGAATAGCTTCAAGTGCCTCACAGTAGTCTGCCCCCTTTCCTCATTAACTGGCACTTACAGTCTCAATAGTTCATCCTGAGACATTAGGTGGAGAAAGAATAAAATGTTTCATTTACTTACAGGGAACAGATAACAGTAAAACCAATAAAACCATGAAAATCGTCACCCAAAAAAAACCAGACTCACCGGCTTCCAACAGAATGGCCACCGGAGGGAGGAAGTTCCAAAGTCAGATAAGGCTATGTCCTATGTACTTACAAAGTGCTCCCGTGAAGCTAGTGAGACTGAGAGAAACACCTCCCTGGGGAACTTAATGGGCAGGTTCATAAAGGGAGAGGCAGCCCTTGAGAAAGGGCTCGTTAGGTTATAACCAGCACCTTGTATTGTGCCCGCAAGTGGATCGGCAGCCAGTGCAGTGGCTGTAACAGGGTGGTTACACTAGGTTATCTGGATACATATCAGAGCTAGAGGTGGGCATGAAACAGAAACCCCATGGTTCGGCTTTGTCTGTTTTGGGCCCACCCTTGGTTCGGTTCGGGTTCGTACTATTTTTTTTTTAAATCGTATGCACCCAAACCGATCCAAACCGGTTCGGGTCCTTACCTGGAAGCGGAGGGGGGTGATCCTGGCCCCTGCGGCAGCAGCTTTTTGAGGTGCTGGCCCCAATGGTGTCTTTGAGGTCAATAAGACATTCAAGGCTGAGAGGCGCTGGCTTGGGGCCAGCACCTTTTTTCCCCCAAGTGCCGACCGTGCGACCCCTGGGGCCGTGTTGGCACTCTTTATTTTATTTTATTTTATTTTATTTTATTTTATTTTATTTTATTTATTTTTACTGCCAACCACGTGGCCTGCCTACCAGCTGTAGTGTGGGCCAGTTGGCTTCCCCCCCCCTCCTGCCACCAGTGCTACAGCCAGGAGGACCGGACCAGTTCAGGACCACTCCAGGTAGGAGACACCGACGGAACAAAAAATGAAATGAAACGAAATGGAAATTTCCATTTTGTTTTGTTTTGTTTTTCTTAGAGGGGTCGGTTCATTATTCGTTTCATTACATAACAAAACAAAACAAATAATGAGCAATGAAACAAACCAAAAGTTTATTTTGTGCCCATCTTTAATCCTGGCTATGGAATCTCACAAGTGGGTGGTGTTAATGGTGAACCATGCCTTGAATGTCTTATTGACCTCAAGGACACCATTGGGTTCACCATAAATCGTGATAAGGATTTATAAACATGAGAAAAATATAAGCATTGAAATATTAACAGACCCAAATATGCTGACAAGGCATAAGGTCAAAATAACCCAGCAAAACTTGGCATAACAGCCAAGGCCTAGCATAAGCACATCGCGGGGGGGGGCAGTCTACAGCAAATATTTTGTGGTTAGCTAGGAAGTGAGAAGCAAGCCTAGGGTCAGGTCATTCTAGGCTTTGACGGCCAAATGACTCTAAGCCAAGAACATGAGCTGATGAACAAGCACATGGAACCACGTGTAGGGGCGTACAAAATACGTCAGTCTTAGATCATACAACCACACAGAACACTATAAAAATCATGGGAAGTCATTTAGTACTTTGTCCAGGACAGCAGGGCAGATGTGCCTGTGCCATGCCTTGGAACCTTAAGGGGCCCTTGGACCCTTAAGCTAAGATGTTTACTAACCTATTTTCTGTACTGTATGTGTTCTGTGTTGTATCTCTATCTGTCCTTAATAAACCTTTTGCTATATAACTAACTCAGCGTGGCAATTTTGATGAACCACCAATGATGCATTGGCAATTTATAAAGAACCACCACAATGGCAATTTTAAGGTACACATTATTGACTTTATCAATCGGAAGCAAATTGGTACCACCAAACAGCAACAACATGAACTGGAAGAGGCCACATTACGCCGATTAAGACCCTTCTTGCTCCATTTGCTAGTGATGCACCTCTTGCTGTTTCCATGGTTATCCTAATTCAAAGTGCCTCATCTTGGCCCTTAAGGAAAATCCGAGCCAAGCCAGAGTGTTGGAAATTCTCCTTTCTCACCAACCTCCTGCTCTTTCACATCTGGTCATGTCTTTTTTAGGTTTGGGGGAAAATGAGGGTGCGTTTCAGAGCTTTTGTATCAATGGGGACCCTTCCCTTCCCCTTCCCTTCCACATCTAAAGCAGATTAGCTGTTCATGAATATAACCAACGTGGGTGAGGTCCTTGGCTTTCCACTTGTTCTAGGGAGAAAATGTCCAAACTATAGTTTCTTCTGATGGTTGGTTGCGAGGAAGCAGAAAGGAAGGAACCATCTCTGTGTGCCTCTCTCACAGAATCACAGAAGTATGGATTTGGGAACTGGGAACTGGTTTAAAAGCAAAGCAAAAGGAACTGGTACCATCCACAGAAGTCCAGATACGAATGGGAGACGTAGTATCGGGATGTATAAAAGTAGAAAGGACCTTTATTCTCTCTCAAATCATTTTTTAAAAAGCTCTGGCTCGACGTGTTTCGGCGGAGGCCTTCAGGAGCGAGCTTTTTTCTTCTATGGTCTGTAACAGCTCTGGACTTGACTTAGGTCAGTGGTGGCCAAACTTCGGCCCTCCAGATGTTTTGGACCACAACTCCCACAGTCCTTTGTCATTGGCAGTGCAGGCTTAGAATTCTGGGAGTCGTGGTCCAAAACATTTGGAGGGCCAAAGTTTGGCCACCACTGACTTAGGTCTTTTCTGCTTTTATACACCCTGAGACTCTGTCTCCCATTTGTAAGTGGTTTAAAAGGCCATCAGGTATGTCCAACCCCCTGATCAGGGCAGGAATACAAACCCAATGATATCTGCCAGGTGGTTGCCCAAATTTCTCTTGAACACCTCCAGTATTGGAGCGCTCGCCAACTCCCGAGGTCATTGATTCAGTCACCATACTGCTCTAACAGTTAAGTGATTTTCTTGATAGAAAGCCTATATTAGCTTCTTGTAACCTGAGCCCATTACAACATGTCCTGCACTCTGGGATCATTGAGAACAGATCTTGCCCTTCCTCTGTATGTCTAAGACAGTTACTTCACGTCCACTCTCGTCCCGGGAGGAAGTTTGTTGCGTGTTGATGTCGGTCGCGGTCACGTGGTCTTCTTGCGGTTCTGTCCCTGTTCCCGTGTATGCACTGGCGTGATTGATGACACTGGCACGACTGTTTCCGCATGTCCTCGTTGCGTGATGAGATGTGAAATTCCATGCCTTTGTTCCCAAAGTTCCGTTTTTCGATGTTTCGATTCTCCGAAGCTTTTCCTTCAATGCTTTACGGAGCTAAGTTTGAGGCATTTGTCTTTTAATCTCTCTGCACTGCGTTGCTGACTCCATAGGGAATGTACTGGCGAATGGCTCTTCGCACTCCTGTCACTAGATGGAGAATGGCACGTTGCGTGAGGAGCCTTACCTCATGGGCACTCATCTTGGAACGAGAACCGAGATGAGGAGATTCCCGAGGCCAGGGAGGGGAATCTGTCATCCCTCTTAGATCGCAGTTCAGGGGGCATGGTCAGGACGAACTCCCCTCGTCCCGCAATGGACGTGAGGTTAGATTTCTTCATAACGGTCCCCAGCGGGCTGCGAACCGTGATGAGATGGACGTGAAGTATTAGCCTAACTTTCAAGGAATTGAAGCGTGCTCTCCTGTCTCCCTTCTGCCTTCTTTTCTCTAGGCTAAACATTCCCAGTTATTTCCATCTTTCCTTCTAACAGCCCCCTGTTCATCGTTGTAGCTCTCCTCGAAGAACTGACACCGGGGTTAACAGCGCCCCTCTGTTTTAGACTAATTTCGGCATCAATTAGTTTCCCAAACTTAGCATGCATACCCAGGTCTCCTTACTGAGCGTTTTCTGCTCCATTGTTAATCACGGGTGGCTTTGTTCCAAGAAAAACACAGATATAACTCTTTCTCTTGCAGTAATGAGACCTGCTGGGAGACATGGCAACTTCAGGTACATAACAAGAAGCAACCAATTTAATCGGTGCCTTCTATCTCTCCCTTCAAGTTGGTTCGGCATCCAACGAGCCAAATGCCAGTAGCTCCTGTCTGCGATTGTGCAGTCATTGGGAGATCCCCAAGAAGAGGTTTTTAAAAAGTATCGTTGTTGCTACCTTTTTTCTATGACGCCCTCAACACATAGGACGTTCAACAGAGTAACTCAAAAGAAAAGGAGAGATGTATCATTGGGCAGTGGAGGAGATGAGGAAAACAGGAAAAACAGAGATGTCAATGAACTGAAGGATGGCCAAGAGGCTCAGGAAGAGGGATGAGATAAAGCTATAGTGTGGGCGAGTTCCACTGATGCAATGAGCCTCCTCTAGTTGTGACCTACCATGCCAACCAGCAGAATTTCCACAACCGCATCAATTGCTGGATGGTACATGGCTCCCTCCCCCTTGACCCCCCAGGAAATGGGTAAAACCTGAGACTTTGAAGGTAGCATTCTGAAAGATCTTACTGATATGATGTACCCTCCGCATTTGAATTTAGTTTGTTGTTCCATTTGGGGGTTCATTTTCTTATCCCCCCCCCCTGTTATTTTTATCATTGGGGCATTTTCTGATGGCAGGCAGGCACGTGGTCAGTTTATGGGTTTATTTGTTGCTCGCCATGCCACTAGATGGGCAGGATATAGATGCAATGAACAAATGAATCCCAATTAGAGATGGCATGGAATGAACTTTTGATTCATTTTGTTATTCGTTATTCATTTCATTACATAATGAAATGAATATCGAACTGCCCCCTCTAAGAAAAATGAAATGAAACAAAATGGAAATTTCCATTTTATTCAGATTAACTTTTCATTCACCACCGGTGTCTCCTACCTGGTGGTGGTCTTGTGGATGTCCCTCCTTCGGCTGCTGCTGCCACCCCCAGCCCCCAGGGAGAGGGCTTCCAGAATTTTTCTTTAAAAAAAGCCAACTGGCCCATGCTACAGCTGGTAGGCAGGTCACGTGGTCAGCCAGTTTTTTAAAAATAAAATAAATAAAAATAAAAATAAAATGAAATGAAATGAAATGAAACCCAATCCAGCCCGCAGGCCACTGAACCGGCCCGCGAGCACCAGACCCGACCCACGGGCCACCGAACTGTCCCGCGAACCCAGATGGTCCTTGAAACCAGCTTATACACGCAGATCCAATTGCTTTACCTTTCTCTGTCTCACACAGGGTTAAAATTCAACAAGGAAGCGGTGTCATCTGTGCTAGATCTGTGATGTTGGCCAATCAGGAGCTGTGGAGGGACAGGCATAATCCTGCCTCCCTCTCTGATTGGACAGCATCACAAAGCAGGATTCAATCTCGCAGTTTAGCTCTTCTATACTAAGCAATTTAGGATAGATTTGACTAACTATATATCTTCTATACCTTCCATATGCGCTGTCTTAGGTGAATATTCAACATTACCTGGCACGACAAAGTTCCAAATAGCATAGTCCTGAATTGAGCTGGAATCCCTAGCATGTACACTTTATTGAAACAGTGACGCCTACGCTGGCTTGGACACGTTGTGAGAATGGATGATGGTCGGATCCCAAAAGATCTTCTACATTGAGAACTAATGAAGGGAAAGCGCCCCAGAGGGAGACCACAGCTGCGGAGGAACCTGAAGGCCTTGGGAATGGACCTCAACAGCTGGGAACCCCTGACCTCCGATCGCACTGTCTGGAGGCAAGAGATACAGCATGGTCTACATAAATTTGAAGAGGCATTTGTCCAACAGGCAGAGGAAAAGAGGCAGGCACGGAAAGAACAAAACTCGAGGACCAGACAGGAAACAGAATACATCTGCCCCCAGTGCGGTAGAGACTGCCATTCCCGAATTGGTCTATTTAGTCACACTAGGTGCTGTTTTTAGGATCTCTACTCCAGGCATGATACCATAGTCTTTCGAGACTGAAGGATGCCAATGATATCTCTTCTCTATATCATCCACAGTATATTTACCTATTCTTCCAATGAGTGCGTAATTTCTGCAATCGTCTTTAATTCAAGTTAATACTTTACGGGCTATTATAAAGGAACTACCTCCTGGTCTATATGTTTCACTTTATGCATAGAAATTCATATCTATACCTAACTGCCACTATTCTTTTAAAAATCTAACAGTTTAACATTTAGTCATTTATCAGATTCGTCCTCACATTTCCATTTCCCATTTCCCACATCATACCTATTAACTAGTAGTCTTAGGCAATCAGAATACAGAAAACATTTTTATGTAATAAATTCAATAAGCCCAAATGTCTTGTTTTTCAATTTCCCCCTTTCCTGCCAAGCCCCTTATCTTCACAAGTTGCTCTCCCCTTGTCAAATCCATTAACTTCATGGGTTGTTGTGTTATTTTGATAGTAATCTTGATGACTGCTCTGCTACTGAAAAACTCCCAAAGTTTCCTCTTTTTGGCACCCATATTGAGTAAAACAGGTGCACATGTCATATTCCATGGACTTGGGACATCTAAGGGTTTAGCCTGGACCATTCTTGCCGAATTTGTTTCCATGTTGAGATCCGCCCTTTGTTCTGAATCTCTTGATTCAAGCTAATTTCAGTTTTCCCAAGTGTTATCCAAGATTGGATTCCGGTGTTTGCTCTACTTCTATTACTTTATCAGGGTTAGAAATTTCTATATCTTTAGAGCTTGGATCCAAGATATCTATTCTTTGTAATCCGGATAAAAGTATATTTGTGGGATCTTCTATCTATCTGTGATACTGCACTGGCTCTCAGGATAGAAAGCAAATAACAAAATGCATGCAATTGGAGGGGGTGGGTGGGTGGGGTGGAGAGAGAAATGCTACACTCAAGGTGGGGAATGTGTGGGTAGGATAATGCACATGAATAAGTGTCTGTATTAGTCAAATTGTGGGGAACATGTTGGGGGTTGGTGGGAAAACAAGCAAATTTCAGTGTGGGAAGGTCACTGACGAACCCTTGTCATGCAACAGAAAACAAAAGCAGGGAGAAGAGAGTTGCAAGGTACAGAGAAACACAAGGGAATTGAGACCAAGAGCGAGTACATTTCCCTGCTGCTGTGCCCTTCCTCAGTCGGAGTCACCCAGTGCTGAACTCTGGACTCATTTGAGCTGGAAGTAATTCACTTCCCCTGGGGAAAACAAGGCATTCACAACATCCCTTTTTAAATTACAACTTATGATGTAATACAGCCAGGGTTCTCCAAAGACAGCATCCTGTTGCAGGCTATCTTTTTCCTTCTGCAAAGGGCTTGGATGCTGGTTTGGTCTGGGATGAGCAATTAAGAGCCATTAGGTTTACCAAAGACCAGCTCCTCTATAGGCAGTCCCGTTCCTTGCCTTTTTGAACTGTTGCCACAAGAGTGTATGCCGAAAGGACCATCAGGAGCCTTTCTGTTGCCATTTCCCATCTGGGACTCACAACAAATCCCACCATCCCTCACCTGGTATTTTTGGGAGATTTCCAACCAAATCCTAGTTCCAAGCTTGGGGAAAAAACATAAAACCTGTCTGAGGAAAGCAGAGGGGGAAAGATGACAAAGAAAAACTCTCTGCAGTTCAAGGAGCAGATGGTAAAACTCAGGAAGCGCAAACGAAATGACACCCCATAAAAAGCCTGCTAGATTATATGGGCCCATCAACCCACAGGAAGCCTCTGGTGTTTGCTTTTTATTTACATGTCTAGTGCAGTCCCTGTTGTTAAAACCATAATTGCTTTCTCCAGTGTCGCCCGGTGATAAAATGCAAGAAATGGCAAAGATAAATCTTCACACATTCAGGAAAGATGGGTGGCTCAGGCTTTGGAGGTTGGGGAGATGCAGAACTCAGAAGCTTCTTGGCAAATCCCGCAGAGAGACCCACCTCATTGGCTATGGAGAACATCAGTGCGGAACTTATGGAAATGTGACATGTGTTTTACGATGCTCAGTGTACCAGAGTAGGATTTCAGGGATGAAAACATCATTAGAAACACGGTGGAAGGAAGCTTTAATGGTATTTTGTCAAAGGCCACCTGAGGTGGAGACCAGATCCTCCATATACAAATAATAGCAAGGATAAGGTCACAGAACAGGGTTAGGGTTAGGATTAGGGTTATCCATTATATAGGACAGCTGGGACTGAAGACAAGTGTCTCCCTTAAGCTCCTAACCCGGCCCAGACTGTGGGACAAATGCCTGCCTGGTCACACCCTAAACTGACATGTGATTTCAATAGAGCCATTTGCGCTTTCCCCAGAATTTTGATGCCTAACATTCACTGTCCACCTGGACAAATCCTGGGAATCCGATCCCTTCACAATTCATCTGGCACAGGTCTAGAAATGCAAAGAAACCTGTTGCACCCACAGTAGTGCATCTGTAGGGTGTGATCTGCAATACAAATGTTTCAGCACGGCAAGGGGGCATTCAGGACCAGCTCTCGACCTTTTAGCCTTAACTACAGGGTGGGAGGAGGAAGAGAACAAAGGAAATACTGGCTTAGCACTTTACAGGTGGACACATATTTATTTCATTCTTGAAATAAATTCCGGGGGCCAAATCTACTTGTTGAACGGACACGGAATACAAATACGTTGCATTTATTCTTATGGTTGTTGGATTCAAGTCCAGTTGAGGCTATGTCTAGGAGGACAAATGTCAAGGGCACGTGAACACAGAAATTGGAGTGCTAAGCTTTTGGTTTGTAAGCCCTAGCCAGGATCTAAGGTTTCATGGGGATTCTAAGAGTTACATATGGGATAGAAGTCAGAATCCCTTGGAATATATATCTCAGAAAACTGGGTTATTCATATAGGTCAGTGTTGGTGAACCTGTGGCGCGGGTGCTGACGGTGGCACTTGGAGCCCTTTCTGGATTTTGAATCGCAGTTTGGGCACTCGGTCTCTAAAAGGTTCGCCATCACTGATATAAGTAGTGGAATAAGAAGACTTGATCATGATTTAGACCAGGGATCCTCAAATGTTTTAAACAGTGGGCCGGTTCAGTGTCCCTCAGACACTCTTGGGGGCCAGACTATAGGAATGATTAGTGCGCATACGCCTTGAGGCTCTCCCCCAAAGCTAAGGCCATTTCCCCCTACCAACTCCCAATGTGTAATCTCCAGGCTTAAAACCATGGTACTTCAAGGGCCAGATGCAGGGGAGTGGCATCAGGAGACAGATATCTGGTGCACTCCCAGACACATCTGGTGGGGGCCACTGTGAGATACAGCAAGCTGGACTAGATGGGCCGTTGGCCTGATCCAGCATGGCTCTTCTTATGTTCTTATGTTAACTCACAGATTGTACAGTAGTTATTCTAGGAGTCGGCATGAAGGCACACAAGGCTGACTTCTTGGCTCTAGTCTAAGAGGTTTGGTGCCTGCATGCTTCCCACCCATTGCTTTCACTGCTGCCATGCGTTAAGGCCTCTGTTGGAGCCGAGCAGTGCATGCACCCTGGTGGCAGTGAGGGGGCAGTCCTGCTGGGCATCAGCCACTGGATTCCTGTTTGGCTCATGTGGGGGGAGGGCAAGTGGGGGGTGTTGTGCAATGGTGGACGAGCCAGATTCAGGACTCAGGTGGGCCTGATCCAACCTATGGGCCAGCAGAGAGGAAGCAGGCGGTGAGAGGAGCACACGGCCAAAGGGCAGAGAGCTAACTTCCTGTTCTTGCAGGAGCAAGGGGCGGAGTTTTAGCTTTAAATACCTGCTCCCAGCAGCCCCCCAGTCCTTTTCTGGCAGAGCAGCAGAGAGGAAGGAGGTGGTGAGAGGAGCACACCGCCAAAGGGCAGAGAGCTAACTTCCTGTTCTTGCAGGAGCAAGGGGCGGAGTTTTAGCTTTAAATAGCTGCTACCAGCAGCCCCTCAGTCCTTTTCTGGCAGAGCAGCAGAGAGGAAGCAGGCGGTGAGAGGAGCACACGGCCAAAGGGCAGAGAGCTAACTTCCTGTTCTTGCAGGAGCAAGGGGCGGAGTTTTAGCTTTAAATACCTGCTCCCAGCAGCCCCTCAGTCCTTTTCTGGCAGAGCAGCAGAGAGGAAGCAGGCGGTGAGAGGAGCACACGGCCAAAGGGCAGAGAGCTAACTTCCTGTTCTTGCAGGAGCAAGGGGCGGAGTTTTAGCTTTAAATAGCTGCTACCAGCAGCCCCTCAGTCCTTTTCTGGCAGAGCAGCAGAGAGGAAGGAGGTGGTGAGAGGAGCACACGGCCAAAGGGCAGAGAGCTAACTTCCTGTTCTTGCAGGAGCAAGGGGCGGAGTTTTAGCTTTAAATAGCTGCTACCAGCAGCCCCTCAGTCCTTTTCTGGCAGAGCAGCAGAGAGGAAGCAGGCGGTGAGAGGAGCACACGGCCAAAGGGCAGAGAGCTAACTTCCTGTTCTTGCAGGAGCAAGGGGCGGAGTTTTAGCTTTAAATAGCTGCTACCAGCAGCCCCTCAGTCCTTTTCTGGCAGAGCAGCAGAGAGGAAGGAGGTGGTGAGAGGAGCACACGGCCAAAGGGCAGAGAGCTAACTTCCTGTTCTTGCAGGAGCAAGGGGCGGAGTTTTAGCTTTAAATAGCTGCTACCAGCAGCCCCTCAGTCCTTTTCTGGCAGAGCAGCAGAGAGGAAGCAGGCGGTGAGAGGAGCACACGGCCAAAGGGCAGAGAGCTAACTTCCTGTTCTTGCAGGAGCAAGGGGCGGAGTTTTAGCTTTAAATACCTGCTCCCAGCAGCCCCTCAGTCCTTTTCTGGCAGAGCAGCAGAGAGGAAGCAGGCGGTGAGAGAGCACACACGGCCAAAGGGCAGAGAGCTAACTTCCTGTTCTTGCAGGAGCAAGGGGCGGAGTTTTAGCTTTAAATAGCTGCTACCAGCAGCCCCTCAGTCCTTTTCTGGCAGAGCAGCAGAGAGGAAGCAGGCGGTGAGAGGAGCACACCGCCAAAGGGCAGAGAGCTAACTTCCTGTTCTTGCAGGAGCAAGGGGCGGAGTTTTAGCTTTAAATACCTGCTCCCAGCAGCCCCCCAGTCCTTTTCTGGCAGAGCAGCAGAGAGGAAGGAGGTGGTGAGAGGAGCACACGGCCAAAGGGCAGAGAGCTAACTTCCTGTTCTTGCAGGAGCAAGGGGCGGAGTTTTAGCTTTAAATAGCTGCTACCAGCAGCCCCTCAGTCCTTTTCTGGCAGAGCAGCAGAGAGGAAGGAGGTGGTGAGAGGAGCACACGGCCAAAGGGCAGAGAGCTAACTTCCTGTTCTTGCAGGAGCAAGGGGCGGAGTTTTTAGCTTTAAATAGCTGCTACCAGCAGCCCCTCAGTCCTTTTCTGGCAGAGCAGCAGAGAGGAAGGAGGTGGTGAGAGGAGCACACGGCCAAAGGGCAGAGAGCTAACTTCCTGTTCTTGCAGGAGCAAGGGGCGGAGTTTTAGCTTTAAATAGCTGCTACCAGCAGCCCCTCAGTCCTTTTCTGGCAGAGCAGCAGAGAGGAAGCAGGCGGTGAGAGGAGCACATGGCCAAAGGGCAGAGAGCTAACTTCCTGTTCTTGCAGGAGCAAGGGGCGGAGTTTTAGCTTTAAATAGCTGCTACCAGCAGCCCCTCAGTCCTTTTCTGGCAGAGCAGCAGAGAGGAAAGAGGTGGTGAGAGGAGCACACGGCCAAAGGGCAGAGAGCTAACTTCCTGTTCTTGCAGGAGCAAGGGGCGGAGTTTTAGCTTTAAATAGCTGCTACCAGCAGCCCCTCAGTCCTTTTCTGGCAGAGCAGCAGAGAGGAAGGAGCTGGTCAGAGGAGCACACGGCCAAAGGGCAGAGAGCTAACTTCCTGTTCTTGCAGGAGCAAGGGGCGGAGTTTTAGCTTTAAATACCTGCTCCCAGCAGCCCCTGAGTCCTTTTCTGGCAGAGCAGCAGAGAGGAAGGAGGTGGTGAGAGGAGCACACGGCCAAAGGGCAGAGAGCTAACTTCCTGTTCTTGCAGGAGCAAGGGGCGGAGTTTTAGCTTTAAGTAGCTGCTACCAGCAGCCCCTCAGTCCTTTTCTGGCAGAGCAGCAGAGAGGAAGGAGGTGGTGAGAGGAGCACACGGCCAAAGGGCAGAGAGCTAACTTCCTGTTCTTGCAGGAGCAAGGGGCGGAGTTTTAGCTTTAAATAGCTGCTACCAGCAGCCCCTCAGTCCTTTTCTGGCAGAGCAGCAGAGAGGAAGGAGGTGGTGAGAGGAGCACACCGCCAAAGGGCAGAGAGCTAACTTCCTGTTCTTGCAGGAGCAAGGGGCGGAGTTTTAGCTTTAAATACCTGCTCCCAGCAGCCCCCCAGTCCTTTTCTGGCAGAGCAGCAGAGAGGAAGCAGGCGGTGAGAGGAGCACACGGCCAAAGGGCAGAGAGCTAACTTCCTGTTCTTGCAGGAGCAAGGGGCGGAGTTTTAGCTTTAAATACCTGCTCCCAGCAGCACTCATTAAAATGGAGTTGCATGGAGCAGCTGTAGTTACCTGCAGTACTTTTGCCATGTTTGTTATCTTGACAGAGCGTGTGCAGAACTACATCTGCTGCAAGTGCAAGCTGGTGGCGCTATTGGAAGAGAAGGTCCAGCAGCTGGAGGCTCACATATCCGACCAGCAACATATTAAGGAGCTTGAGCGGTTCCTGGACAGAGCGGAACAGACTACTCAGGTCCAAGAGGAGACAGGGCAAACTTCAGAGGAGGAAGTCACTCCCGCAACTCAGGAGGTGGATGGGTGGAGGAATGTGACTCAAAGGAGTAGAAGGCCAAGGCATCGCTCAGAGAGTCTCATCTTGCACAATCAGTTTGAAGCTCTTTCCCTCAGCACACCTCATGAGGCACACATAGAGGAAGAATTGGTTCCACCGGAGGATCTCTCCCTCATCACTATTGATGAGATACAAGATCAGGTACATGTTGATGACCAGGCTGCAGGAGAGAAGCTCATTGTACTAGGGGATTCTATAATTAGAAATACGGAGGGATGGATTTGTGAGGAGCATGATAACCGTATGGTCACTTGCCTGCCGGGTGCAAAGGTTGCAGACATCACCAGAAATATAGATAGCTTGTTAGAGAGAACTGGGAAGGAGCCAGTGGTCATGGTACACGTCGGTACCAATGATGTCGGGAAGGCCAAGCGGTCAGTCTTGGAAGCCAAATTCAGGTTGCTAGGTAGAAGATTGAAGTCCCGGGCTTCCAAGGTAGCATTTTTAGAAGTGCTACCTGTTCCTCGTGCAGGACCCGCCAGACAGGCAGAACTCAGAAGCCTCAATGCGTGGATGAGGCGATGGTGTCAAGAGGAGGGCTTTAGATTTGTCAGGAACTGGAGAACATTTTGGGACAAGCCAAACCTGTTCAGGAGGGATGGGTTGCACTTGAATCATGATGGGACCAGATTGCTGGCACTCAACCTCAAAAAGGCAGCAGAGCAGCTTTTAAACTCATAACTGGGGGAAAGCCGACAGGAGCTGAGTGGCATCCGGTTCGGAACACCTCATCCTCGGGGAATGAGGTTGGAGGGGGTAGAGAATCACATAGAGAAGACATAGCAGGTATAGGTATTAGCACCGGGAGAATAACGGAATGTGACAGTTCATCTACTGAAAATAAAAGCTGTGGGGCGAATAGAACAAGGCAGCAGCTGTTGTTGCAGGACCCACTGTACAGGTGCTTCTACGCCAATGCTCGAAGCCTCCGAGCAAAGATGGGAGAACTTGAAAATTTGGCAGCTAGGGATAACATTGATATAATAGCCATAACAGAAACCTGGTGGAATGCGGAGAACCAGTGGGATACAGCAATCCCAGGCTATAAACTCTATAGAAGAGATAGAGGGGGGCGGGTTGGAGGAGGAGTGGCCATCTATGTCAAAGAAGGGGTAAAATCCAGCAGACTGGAGATTGACAGAGGGTCTGACTCCACCATAGAATCACTGTGGGTTAAACTACCAGGTCCAAGGAGTGATGTGATCGTTGGAGTATTCTATCGTCCACCAGATCAGAAACTTGAGGGGGACCTTGAAATGAGGGAGAGAAATCATGGAAGTGGCTAAAAGGGATAGGATTGTAATCATGGGGGACTTCAATTATCCCCACATTGACTGGGCCAATGCGAGCTCCGGGCAAGAAAGAGAAACTGGGTTTCTCGACTTGCTGAATGACTGTGCCTTAGAGCAACTTGTCACGGAGCCCACCCGAGAACAGGCAACTCTGGATCTAATATTGTGTGATACTCAGGACCTGGTCAGAGGTGTGAATGTCACTGAGCCTCTGGGGAACAGTGACCATGCTGCTATTACCTTTGCCATGCATGTCGGAGGAAGAGTGTCAACCAAATCAGACATAAAAACCCTTGATTTTCGAAGGGCAAACTTCCCTCAGATGAGGAAACTAGTTAGAGAGAAACTGAAGGGGAAGGTTAGAAGAATCCAATCTCTTCAGAGTGCATGGAGCCTGTTTAAAACAACAATAATAGAGGCCCAGCACAAGTGCATACCACAAAGAAAGAAGAGCTCATTTAAGTCCAAGAGGACACCGGCATGGTTAACGAGTGGAGTTAGAGAGGCTCTAAAACACAAGGAGAGGTCCTTCTGTAAATGGAAATCCTCCCCAAATGAGGAAAATAAAAAGGATCACAAACTCTGGCAAAAGAAATGTAAGAAGATGATAAGGGAGGCAAAGAAAGACTTTGAGGAACGAATGGCTAGCAATATAAAGGGTAATAATAAAAGCTTCTTTAAATATGTTAGAAGTAGAAAACCTGCCAGAGAACCAGTTGGCCCTCTGGATGGTGAGGGAGGAAAAGGGGAGGTTAAGGAAGACTTGGACATTGCAGAGAAATTGAATGAGTTCTTTGCGTCTGTCTTCACGACAGAGGACCTTGAGCGGATTCCGCTGCCTGAGCCGCCCCTCTTGACTAAAGAATTAAATCAAATACAGGTTAAAAGAGAGGAGGTTTTAGGACTAATTGATAAATTGAGGATTAACAAGTCACCTGGCCCAGATGGCATCCACCCAAGGGTTATTAGGGAACTGAGAAATGAAATTGCAGATCTCTTAACGGTTATATGCAACTTGTCTCTTAAAACGGCCACAGTGCCGGAGGACTGGAGGATAGCAGATGTCACACCAATTTTTAAAAAAGGAAGGAGGGGGGACCCAGGAAACTACAGGCCGGTTAGCCTTACATCTGTCCCAGGGAAGATGGTGGAAAGCCTCATCCAAGAGAAAATCTTAAAACACATAAAAGAACAAACCTTGCTGAGAGAAAATCAGCATGGCTTCTGTAAGGGTAAATCTTGTCTGACAAACCTCTTAGAATTTTTTGAAAAGGTCAACAGGCACGTGGATTTGGGTGAACCGGTTGATATAGTCTATCTGGATTTTCAAAAGGCTTTTGACACAGTCCCTCACCAAAGGCTGCTGAGAAAATTGCACAGTCAGTGGATAAGAGGGCAGGTCCTCTTATGGATTGAGAACTGGTTGAGATCCCGGAAACAAAGAGTAGGTGTCAATGGGAAATTTTCACAATGGAGAGAAGTGAAAAGTGGTGTGCCCCAGGGTTCTGTCCTGGGACCGGTGCTTTTCAATCTGTTCATAAATGACCTGGAGACAGGGATAAACAGTGAGGTGGCCAAGTTTGCCGATGACACAAAACTTTTCCGTGTGGTAAAAACCAGAGAAGATTGTGAAGAGCTCCAGAAGGATCTCTCCAAACTTGGGGAATGGGCTGAGAAATGGCAAATGCGTTTTAATGTAACCAAATGTAAAGTAATGCATATTGGGGCAAAAAATCCAAACTTCATCTATCAACTCATGGGCTCTGAGTTATCCGTGACGGATCAGGAAAGAGATCTTGGTGTGTTGGTGGACAGCTCCATGAAGGTGTCTCCCCAATGTGTGGCAGCGGTGAAGAAGGCCAATTCCATGCTAGGGATTATCAAAAAGGGGATTGAAAATAAAACAGCCAACATTATAATGCCATTATACAAAACAATAGTAAGGCCCCACCTGGAGTATTGTGTACAATTCTGGTCACCGCATCTCAAGAAAGACATAGTGGAACTGGAAAAGGTGCAGAAGAGAGCGACTAAAATGATTACTGGCCTGGGGCACCTCCCTTATGAAGAAAGGCTAAAACATTTGGGCCTCTTTAGTCTGGAAAAAAGGCGATTGAGGGGGGATATGATTGAGACATACAAAATAATGCAGGGTATGAGTAAAGTGGATAGAGGGAAGCTCTTCTCCCTCTCCCAAAATACCAGAACTAGGGGACATACACTCAGATTGAGGGCTGGGAGAGTAAGAACTGACAAAAGAAAATATTTTTTCACCCAGCGCGTTGTAAGTCTATGGAACTCCCTGCCACACAATGTGGTGATGGCATCTGACCTGGATGCCTTCAAAAGGGGATTGGACAGATTCCTGGAGGAAAAGTCCATCACACGTTACAAACCATGATGGAGATGTGTAACCTCCAGGGTTTAAACCAGGGTACTTCAAGGGCCAGATGCAGGAGAGTGGTATCAGGAGACAGATATCTAGTCTCGTGCGCTCCCAGATGAATCTGGTGGGGCCGCTGTGAGATACAGGAAGCTGGACTAGATGGGCCTTTCGCCTGATCCAGCATGGCTCTTCTTATGTTCTTATGTTCTTATGACCTCTGATTTAGACCATCAGTGATGAGTAGAGATGGGCACGAAACAGAAAAATGGCGTTTCGGTTTTTCATTTGTCGTTGAGAGGTCTGTTTCGGTTCGTTTCCGTTTGTTGGGAATTGTTTGAAAAATTTTGTTACCGTTTTTTGTTTTTTCGTTTGTCGTTTCTACCCGCTTTTTGCACGATTTTTAAAGCATTTCCGTGCGCAGGTATCCTCCAGCGCCCCAGACCAGAGGGAAAACACTACAAAAAATGGATGCTGGCAGAGACACAGTATAGACTAGGTACACAGGGAGGCTGCAAAGGCAGTGGCGGGCGTTGCCCAGGGTGCAAGGCAGCCGCAGAGTTACTGCACTGCGGGGCAGGGGAGGGTACTCACCGAGAGGTACGCAGCACACACGCACACAGGGAGGCTGCAGGACTGAAGCTAGAGTCGCAGAGACAGCAATCCCACCCTAACTCCCACCAGAGACTGCAAGGAGGACAGGGGCTGCCAGAGCTTTTTATGCCCTCTGTGGCTGCCAGACCTGCCCGCCCAGTCTGCAACCTGGGCATGCTATTGGTTGAACATGATCCCATCACATGGCTTGCCTCCATTTTGTGGCTGGTGGTAACATCCATTTTAAAGGGAAAAGAAAAATACATCGCGATGGGAGAAGGCAAAAACAAACGTTTTAAGGACCCCAACCCCCCTGGTAGGTATTATCAGACAATATAAATAATTATCACTGTGTTTTTACAGATGTGCAGGGCGTTTTTTAACATTTAAAACAGCTCATTTCATTGCGCGTCGCCATTAACGGAAACGAAACGTAACGACCACAAGTTTCGTGGTTCTGTTCGTTTTGTTGCATTTTCATCACAATTTTCGTTTGTCGTTTCGTTACGTAACGGAAACGACAAACGGTAACGGAAACGAAAAAATCATAGAATCATAGAATCATAGAGTTGGAAGAGTCCTCAAGGGCCATCTAGTCCAACCCCCTGCCATGCAGGAACCCCCATCACAATATTTCCGACAGATGGCCATCCAGCCTCTGCTTAAAAACCTCCAAAGAAGGAGACTCAACAACCCTCCGCGGCAGCATATTCCACTGCCGTATAGCTCTAACTGTCATGAAGTTCTTCCTAATGTTCAAATGGAATCTCTTTTCCTGTAGTTTGAAACCATTGCCCCGAGTCCTAGTCTCTGAAGCCATGGAAAACAAACCTGTTCCCTCTTCAATATGACATCCTTACAAATATTTAAACATAGCTATCATATCCCCTCTCAGTCTTCTTTTAGAGAGGCTAAACATTCCCAGTTCCCTAAGCCGTTCCTCATAAGACATTTCCTCCAGACCCTTGACCATCCTGGTAGCCCTCCTCTGCTCCCGCTCGAGGTTGTCAACATCCTTTTAAAATTGAGGCGCACAGAACTGGACACAGTACTCCAGGTGGGGTCTGACCAGAGTAGAATAGAGTGGTAGTATCACTTCCCGTGATCTAGACATGATGGTTCTGTTGATGCAACCAAGAATCACATTGGCTTTCCTGGCCGCAGCATCACATTGCTGACTCATGTTCAGTTTGTGGTCCACCAACAAGTTTGCAAAGATTTTGCTATACAAATCTTTGCAGTGGGTCCAAAAGAGTTCCTTGACTGTTGAAGTGAAAGGGAAAAGGGAAACCTAGGGGACTTCTCCAGGTTTGGTCACAAGGAACAGAAAGTCCCTCCTCTGCACAATGTTCGTTCTGTGCCCATTTCTAGTGATGAGTAAACTTTTTTCATTCAAGGGACATGTTTTTGCATTACTTGCCTCCAAAGTAGTTGATTTGGACCCATGAAAGGTCACAGTGGAATCAATGTGTTCGTTTTTTTAAGCACTACCATAATTTGGTCAACCCCCCCCCCCAAACATCTGTTTTTTGCTAGCAAGCTGCATTTTGGCCAGTGCTAATACAGTATGCTACTTTTGGTTTGCCTTAGGCTTCCCTTACTTTCCTGCAAATTTAACAGCAGCATGCGACCCATTGCTAATGACTCACATTCACAAAGAAAGTAAAACGCTAGGAGCAAATTTCTTTTGCAGAGTAAAGAACACACAAAAAGGATCACTATATATAAACAGGCAAGCAAGGAAACAAACAAATAATCAAAGGTGGCCCCAAGCTTTGCCCCAAGCTGTCTTCTACGAGTAATATATAGGGGGGGGGGAGCTCTGGCTGGCAGGACCCCAACAGTTGTAAAAAAAGATAGAACAATAAATGAAAAATGAAACAAAACAAAAATGAAATAATTTGTTTTTTTTTTAAATCATTTCAAAATGTCATTTTGGTGTTTCATGCCCATCTCTACTACAAAGCACAAAATGGTCTGGGTCCAAGATACCTCAAGGATCAAATCTCACAGTATGAACTGACTTGGGTGTTACGGTCAACAGAAGAGACCTTTCTCTCCATCCCGCTACCTTCACAAGTGCACCTGAGAAGAACACAAGAAAGGGCCTTCTTGGCTGCTGCTCCCAGACTCTGGAAATCTCTCCTGCTGGAGGCCAGGACTTCTCCCTCCCTATTGTCTTTCCGGAAGGAGGCAAAGACCTTCCTCTTCAGGCAAGCTTTCCCAGAATGAAGGACTACCTATGATGTGACTTTTAAATTGATTAACATGCATGAAAACCAGTGCTTTCAATGCAAGTTTCTATCCCTCATAATTATTTTTCCTTTTCACATGCTCTTTGTAGCGTTTATCTTACGTTTTAATGTTCTAAGATCCCTTTTCTAATTCCCTGTTCTTAACTTGAATATATCTTAAATATCTGGACTGTATATTGTCCGTCATTATTGTAAGCCACCTTCGGTCCTTTTCCAATGAGAAAGGTGGGGTTAAAATATTTAAAATAAAAATAAATAAAAAATGTTATACCCCATAAAAGAGAGAGGGCAGCTCCTTTTATTGGACCACTAAAATTAAAGATAAACCCCAAGAGAGCTTGCTCTTCCTTAAAAATTTTAGTAGTCTAATAACAAGTGTCATCCTCCCTTGCATTGCTGTAATCTTTGCGACTGAAAGAGAGTCAACATGCATTGTAGGCACTTCTACACATTTGTTTTCAGGAAGGAAGGAAGGAAGGAAGGAAGAAAGGGAGGAAGGAGCTGATGATGGATGGATGGATGGAAGGAAGGAATGAACTGATAAAGGAAGGAAGGAAGGAAAGAAAGATTCAGAATAATCCAATTTGCTTTGCACTCTGGATACAAATCTACTTGAATATTTGCTTTGTTTTACCCTGAATCTGGCCTTTGCATTTTGACACACAGTAGAGATGGGGGAAACTGTCAAAATAATGGTTCATCCCAAATTTGGTTTATCTTCTAGGGCATGAACCACGAACCACAAATTCACCACCACGAACAACCGAAGAACATGGCAAAGGGGAAAAAAATCTTATTGGTAGACAGAGAGGCAGCAGACAAGATAGGGACAGAGCAATGGAAACAGGGCAGGTGTGTGTGTGTGTGTGTGTGTGTGTGTTTAGACAGGCATGAGCTCATGCTAATTTCTAAAGTTGCCTTCATGCAAATTACTTAGGAGGGTGATTTGAACTTGGGATCTGTCAAAATCTGGTATGCAGTCCAAAATTTTGTTTGGAACACTAGCCTACACGACGCTGCAATTTTAAATTGTTGTGGTTGTGTGTGGCCTTGGCGGGGGGGGGACTGCACAGTGTTCCTGCGGTGTTCCCAGAAGAAGGTTATGGGAAACCACTTCTGAGTATTCATTAGCTGGAAACCCCTGGAAAAAAAATCACTGTGAGTTGGAATTGACCTGGTGGGCTCATGGTAATTTATAATCCACCCTGAAGGGTCACGGAGGGGCAGAAATATCTTTTGTTGGCCCAACCCGGGTATAAAGGACAGCCCTGTGATGGAAGGTGTGACAACACCCTTAGAAGCTAGAGCCATGAATATGTAAATGACAACCAATCCCAGCAAGAGGGCGGGGGATTTGGGTCATATAAAAGGGAGGAACCAGCCAAGGGAGAGGAGAATCCGAGTAATAGTTCAGTGAGATCAGTCAGTTGAGTTGGAGGGAGAGTTAACATTCTAGGCTGTATGTTTTATTGGTGGAGTAGCAGGTTGAGGTCTGGAAGACTTGTATGAATATTTGTTATATTGAAACCAATGCATAAAAACAATAGTCATTGTTGTGTTTGTTTGTTTTATTAATTAAGTTTATTCAGATTTTACATGATTACATCTGAGTCCGTTTACATCCATAAGAAGACATAAGTTTCAATGGTGGCAGCGTTACTGAGAAGAAACAGTTATAATTGAGTTTTTATTATCCAAACTAAAAGTCATAATTAATGGTCGAGCATAGAATTGTGTGTGGGAAGTGACAGAACGCCACAGAAGCATATGGCACACCCCTCTAAAGCTGGCAATGAGAATCGGGGCTCGTACGTCGTAATACATGGAGGTCAGCTGATTGCCAGTGATGTGACATGATATGCTGACAGGTCAGCTGCCCCTGGGACAGCACTGGTCGTGTGTCACTTAGAGCCTTTTCACACGACCCCTAAACTCCGCGGCAAATGGCTCCCAGCTCCGGAGCTTAAAATTGTTTCCTCACCAGCTCCGGAGTTTACAGAAAATTAAGTACGACCACGCCCACCTAAGTGCGTCCCAGCGCACTTTTCAGGTACCTGCTCTCTGGGGGTGAAAATCCCTGATGCGGATGTAAAGGAGTGAGTGCCGGGCTCTCCTCGCTTCTGTTTGTTGTTGTTTTTGCCCCCCCGCCCCTTTAAGAGACAGGAATCAGGACGACGACGGGGCTCGGGGCGGCTTCGACCAGCAGACGGAGGTGAGCCTGCATTTTTCCTCTCATTTTTTCTCCCTCCCCTCACGCAGCCAGGAGCAAGGAAGTGCAGAGGGGGTGGGAACACAGGAAGAGCGACGAACCCCCAAGGTCTCTGGTCCGAATTTAAGTGGCCAGCGGATCTTAGGGGTCGTGTGAAAAGGCTCTTAGTTGCCCATTGCCAACTGCACTTAGGAGCTGACCCGTTGTGGGAAAGCCACTAGACGTCTATGGAGTGGTGGTTCTCAACCTGGGTCCTGAGATGCTTCTGGGCTACAGCTCCCAAAAATCTCCACCACTAGCTGTGGTGCCCAGGATTATGGGGATTTGTAATCCAAGAAAATCTGGAGTTCCAAATTTGGGACATCTGAAGTGTGTCTTCTGCATCCTGCCCAAGCAGAACAAGCAAATCTGGACGACAAACATCTCAGCATCTTTTGGAGCAAGTCGGGTGGGAGAGAGAGTGTTGTGTTCTTAGTGGAACCTGTGAACTGCCTGAGTTTGGAATATATGAATAAATAGAAAGGAAGGCTCCAAATTTACCTTAGCTCCAGCCAAGCTCTAGCCGGCCCCAGCTGGGCGGGGCCTGATCAAGCTCCCAAGCACAGGCAACGGGAGACAGATGTAGGATGTGGGACCTGGAGGCTGGAGAATGACTGAATGGGCAGGATTTTTGCTTGTCCAATTGGGGGGCCAGCAGGCTGTTTAAACCATCCAATGGCCTGCCACGGGGTGTGTATATAAACTGGCCCTTGGGGACTTTTTAGCAGTGCTTTTTATCCCTTTGCAACGTGTGCTTCTACTATGAATAAAGAGCTGAATTTCACTTGGGAATTGCCTGGTTTCATCTGACCCCACTATACAACAGAGAGTCTTGGAGGGTGGAATGAAAAAGAAGAATCTTGAACAGTGGCATCCTTCTGAAACCAGGCAATCAAAAAGGAAGGAAAAGGATAAAAATGGCTTCCTTTTTCACCAGCGGTGAGATGAGAGGTGCAAGTAGAAACTTTAGTTCTCCTTCCGCAGTCTCCAGTTCCTGAAGAACAATCTACATACTCCCCCTCCCCCAAATTATTCTGTCCAACGAGCCTACCTGCCTTATGAACCTATAGTATCAATTTATATGCTAATGGTCCTTGGTTTGTAATTCCACGCAGATCCTTCCTATGCCTGGATATGCAGAGAGAAATGCACTTCGTCTCGGAACTCAGGGGCCGGGGGGAAAGCAGAGGCACCAGGAAACAAAAAACACACATCAAATCCTAAATAATTGGATCACTGATGGAGTTCATCCCTGCAAATTAAGCTGCCGTTTCATCTCATCCCCTCACCTTCTCTGGCAGGGAACCTTGTGAAAGTCCCTTCGTAATAGGAATAGGAATCTTTATTGTCATTGCCCCCTTGCAGGAACAACGAAATTTTGTGGTTGCTATATAAAACTCATTTAAAACATTTCACATAGATTTAAAAACAGGTACAACACATAATATGAGGTCAGCTTTGTGAGGAGATCCGGGTAAGGTAGCTAAGTCCTGAAAGCAGTGTTTCAACTTGGTTTGGCTTGAACTGGGAACTCTTCCACACAGCCCTGACCAACCCAGCCCTCAAAAATCAGGAACCTTGGTGGGAAAGGGGTAGATGTGCACGGGAGGCCTCCAGACATTCAGCGGTCCCAGGACGATTGTGGTCTTTAGGGCAAGCACTCGGGCGGTGTTGATTAACTGGGCACCATTTCTCATTCGAGGTCTCAGATCCTTGGTAACGAGCAGCTTGGAGGGCAGAAGTTGGAACCTGAAATTTCTGAGTTCCTAAAAGACGATCCATATGCTCAGTCAGCATGCCATTCAAGTGATACTTGTAATTGAACTGTACTAAGAAGATATGGGAGTAGAATGAACTCACCTAACTTTCTGCTGAGCAAGCACCAGAAAGATGGTTTTTAATTGATGTCTGGAAGGGCAAGGTTCTTTCCCTCATCTCTTCGAAAACCAAATTGCAGCCGGCTGATGCCACTTTAGATGCTACTGCACCAGCTTCTCCATCCTGTTAAACTGCTATACCCACTCAACATGAGAAAAATAAAAACTAAAGTGAGCCATGCCAGATGGGTCTAGGAAAAACCAACACATCTGAAAGAGAGGACGACAGAACACCATTCAGAGGGTCACCTACAGTTTGCAAATGAGACCATGGACCTGTGACCCACAGCCCATTCTATATAACGAAACTTCCCTCATTGAACAACTATAAACACCCAATGGGTGTTGGAACAAATCTGCCATCAGGAATGGCCCTGAAGAGAACCCAGCTTTAGAACACTCCACCTCCTTGAGTCCTCTGTGATGGATTCCAAAGAGGATATTGTAGGCAAAGGGAATGGAAATTGGAAAACATGATATGGCCCATAAAATATAGAAAGGGCAGCTCCTTTTATTGGACCACTAAAAAAAATTAAGCATGAAATTCATGAGAGCTTGCTATTCCTTTAATTTTTTAGTAGTCTAATAAAAAAGTGTCATCCTCCTTTGTATTGCTGCCATCTTAAATCCAGAGTAAAAACCTGATAGGATTCTGGGCACTATGGACCTTGTAGTGTTTCCATTTTGAGTAAATGCTTAAGGAGGGACTTCCAATGAAAAGCCTCAGGAAACTTCAATGGCTCCAAAATGCAGCAGCCAGACTGCTGACTGTGGCGGGGTACAGAGATCACATAACATCCCTATTAAAGCAGCTCCACTGGCTGCCAATCAGTTGTCAGGCACAATTCAAGGTGCTGACCTTAACCTACAAAGCACTGTATGGCCTGGGTCCTAGCTAGCTCAAATCTCAAATCTCACGGTATGAACCATCTCGGGCGCTAAGGTCATCAAGAGAGGCCTTTCTCTCCATCCCTGCCACCCTCACAGGTGCGTCTCACAAGAACACATGAAAGGGCCTTCTCTGTTGCTGCTCCCAGACTTTGGAACTCCCTCCCACTGGAGGCCAGGACGGCCCCGTCTCTGCTGTCTTTCCAGAAGCAGGCAAAGACCTTCCTCTTCAAGCAAGCTTTCCCTAAATGATGGACTACCGATTATGTGACTTTTAGATGGATTACAATGTATGAATGCATTGACTGATTTGATAAGAACACCAGAGGTTTCCATGTTAAGTTCCATCCCTCATAATAGATTTTTTTTCTTTTTGTGTGCTCTTTGTAGCATTAATGTTACTTTTTAATCTTGCAAGATGCCTCCTCTAATTCCCTGTTCTTAACTTGAATATGTCTTAAATGTTCTGGGCTGTATATTGTAAGCCAACTTGGGTCCTTTTCCAAGGTGGGGTAAAAATATTCAAAATGAATGAATGAATATTTGGGACTACACGGCTGATTCCTCCTTTCCCCATAAAAGAGAGTCAGCATGCATTGTACGCACTTCGACATGTTTGTTTGTTTGTTTGAAGGAAGGAAGGATGGATGGATGGAAGGATGGATGGAAGGATGGAAGGATGGAAGGATGGAAGGATGGATGGATGGAAGGAAGTATTCAAAATAATCTGATTTAGTTTGCACTCTGGACACAAATCCACTTGAATATTTGCTTCATTTTACCCTGAATCTGGCCTTTCCATTTTGATTCACACTAGGGCAGGGGTGCCCAAACTTTTTGTAAGGAGGGCCAGATTTGGTGGCTGAGAATGTGTCAGGGGCTGGTTGCTCCCCAACCCTGCCACCCCACTGCAAGCACCACCTACTGACCCATAAGCCCCACCCACTGACCCCTTGCGCGCGCCGAGCTTCACAAGGTTCCCGGTGTTGTCGGTGGTGGCGGCCTGCCCGCGTGCCACCCCCGCGCGCCCAGCCTCACATGGTTGCCGGCGGTGCTGCTGGTGGTGGCCCACCCGCTTGCCTGCCCCCCCCAGCCCCACAGGCTTCTGCTCACTGGCCGGCCGGCTGGCCCAGCCCCTCAAGCTTCCCAGCAGTGTCAGTGTTGGCGGAAGATTTTTTTTTTAAAAAAAGATGGGGCAAAGGAGGGGGAGGGTGGGGTGGGCCAGTCTGCCGCGGGCCACTCAGAATGGCCTGTAGGGCTGGATTTGGCCCCCGGGCCGGAATTTGGGCAGGTCTGCACTAGGGGAAGAGCTGCAGAGAGAGAGAGAGAGGGGGGGGATAGCAGCAGAAATTGGCTACATAAGCAAATTCGAATGCATCTCTAAGGATCTCAATAGAGACCAAGGCTTCTTAGCACACTACATATATTAATAACCCCCTCCATCTTATCTTACAGGTATAAAACAGTGTTAGCATTCCTTTGACAGCCAGATCTACATTGCTTGTCACCCTGACTATGACCTGCTCATTAACAGCTTGTTAGACCCATTCCAGTGTTAATGAACAAATTGTTTTTTAGTCTGTGATCTGGTTTCCTCACCTGGACATGATTCTGAACACTGTGGGGTAAATAAAGGGGGAAAGTACTGCTGTATTGTGCCCGAAGATGTGGATTTTGACTCATGGAGCTCATGCTGAAATAAAACGGTTGGTCCTCAAAGTGCTGCAGTGCCTTACCCATAAGAACATAAGCACATAAGAAGAGCCATGCTGGATCAGGCCAAAAGGCCCATCTAGTCCAGCTTCCTGTATCTCACAGCGGCCCCACCAGATGCGTTTGGGAGCGCATGAGACTAGATATCTGTCTCCTAATACCACTCCCCTGCATCTGGCCCTTGAAGTACCCTGGTTTCTCCATCATGGTTTGTAACCTGTGATGGACTTTTTCTCCAGGAATCTGTCCAATCCCCTTTTGAAGGCATCCAGGCCAGGTGCCATCACCACATCCTGTGGCAGGGAGTTCCATAGACTTACAACGCGCTGGGTGAAAAAATATTTTCTTTTGTCAGTTCTCACTCTCCCACCCTCCAATTTGAGTGTATGTCCCCTAGTTCTGGTATTTTGGGAGAGAGAGAAGAGCTTCCCTCTATCCACTTTACTCATGCCCTGCATTATTTTGTATGTCTCAATCATATCCCCCCTCAAGCGCCTTTTTTCCAGACTAAAGAGGCCCAAATGTTTTAGCCTTTCTTCATAAGGGAGGTGCCCCAGGCCAGTAATCATTTTAGTCGCTCTCTTCTGCACCTTTTCCAGTTCCACTATGTCTTTCTTGAGATGCGGTGACCAGAATTGTACACAATACTCCAGGTGGGGCCTTACTATTGTTTTGTATAATGGCATTATAATGTTGGCTGTTTTATTTTCAATCCCCTTTTTGATAATCCCTAGCATGGAATTGGCCTTCTTCACCGCTGCCACACATTGGGGAGACACCTTCATGGAGCTGTCCACCAACACACCAAGATCTCTTTCCTGATCCGTCACGGATAACTCAGAGCCCATGAGTTGATAGATGAAGTTTGGATTTTTTGCCCCAATATGCATTACTTTACATTTGGTTACATTAAAATGCATTTGCCATTTCGTAGTCCATTCCCCCAGTTTCCCCACCCCCAACAGGCTGAGACAGAGTAGCGTAATTAATTCTTGACAAGGGTATCGAACAAGGAGGCGTTTTATCTCCTGCTCTGTTCAATCTCTATGAAGAGTGCATTTTTTTACAAAGGGGGAAAAAGCACGGAATTAGATTCAGATGAAAGAGGAGAGGAAAATTAGCGGAACCGCTGTATCAATTAATTCAATATATATGCAGATGACACCCTAGTACTGGCAGGAAAGGGCTGTGACTTGAAAGGGCTACTGGGAAAAAATATGACGAAGAAAAAGCAGAATAACACCCACAAGGAGATGAAAATCTGATTGCAGGAGAATTACACAACTTCAACAGAGACAAGAATGAGATTGAAATCTTTAACTATTTACCATATCTTTGTTCAATCATCAATTGAGATGGAGATTGCAAGAAACAAGGAAAGGGTGGGTTTCAAAGGACATATATGAGTGAGAAAGTGTAAGTGTGAGGACAGGTCACTGGATATAAAGGCCAAGATCATCCATCCTATCGTATTCCTTTTTTAAAAATTTTTTTATTATAATAAAAAGACAACAATGAAGTAAGCTTAAAAAGGAAACACATGAAAAACAAAAAAAAAGAAAACAAAGAATAAAACATATATAAAACATTTTTTAAAAACAGTTTTGCATCCTATTGCAGTGGTGGTGAACCTTTGGCACTCCAGATGTTTTGGACCACAACTTCCACAGTCCGTCACTGGCAATCTAGGCTTGGAATTCTGGGAGTTGTGGTCCAAAACATCTGGAGTGTCGAAGGTTCGCCACCACTGTCCTATTATATTCCCGATTGTTCTGCACAGGCATCAAATCACACATTGGAGAAAATTGACGGGATAAAATCCCAAGGGAAGGCAATAAAGAAATAAATAAATGTGGTGATGGAGGAAAAGTATGCAGATACTCGCTGCTGCCGGAAAGATCAGTAAGTGGATCCTAGATCAAATAATGGCTCAGTTTTCATAAGAGGCCAACATGTTTAAACCAAGATTATGGGCCTTTTAGACATCTCATTGGAAGAGAAGAATAAATTCAGAAGGCATCAAGGAGGATCAAGGGACTAGAAACCAAGTCCTAGCGGGAAAGACAGAAAGATCTGGAGATGTTTATCTTAGATGAGTGGTGGCAAACCTTCGACACTCCAGATGTTTTCGACCACAATTCCCAGAATTCTGAGCCTAGATTGCTAATGAGAAAGGACTGTGGGGGTTGTGGTCCAAAACATCTGGAGGGTCGAAGGTTCGCTACCACTGGTCTAGAGAAAAGAAGACTGAGGGGAGATACCATAGCGCTCTTCAAATACCTGAAAGGGAGTCCTAACGAGGAGGGACAGGATCGGTTCTAGATTTCCCGAAAGTGCAGGACACACAACAATGGGTTCAAGCGACAGAAAGCCAGATTTAAGCTCAATATCAGAAAAAACAACTTCTTCACTGTTAGAGCAGTACAACAATGGAACCAATGATCTCAGGAGGTGGTGAGCACTCCTACACTGTAGGCATTTAAGAGAATGACCTTTGGTCAGATCATAGAATCATAGAATCACAGAGTTGGAAGAGACCTCAAGGGCCATCCAGTCCAACCCCCTGCCATCGCAGTATTTCCGAAAGATGGCCATCCAGCCTCTGCTTAAAAACCTCCAAAGAAGGAGACTCCACCACCCTCCTTTGTGGCAGCATATTCCACTGCCGAACAGCTCTAACTATCATGAAGTTCTAAAAGGGATAGGATAGTAATCATGGGGGACTTCAATTATCCCCACATTGACTGGGCCAATGCGAGCTCCGGGCAAGAAAGAGAAACTGAGTTTCTCGACTTGCTGAATGACTGTGCCTTAGAGCAACTTGTCACGGAGCCCACCCGAGAACAGGCAACTCTGGATCTAATATTGTGTGATACTCAGGACCTGGTCAGAGGTGTGAATGTCACTGAGCCTCTGGGGAACAGTGACCATGCTGCTATTACCTTTGCCATGCATGTCGGAGGAAGAGTGTCAACCAAATCAGACATAAAAACCCTTGATTTTCGAAGGGCAAACTTCCCACAGATGAGGAAACTAGTTAGAGAGAAACTGAAGGGGAAGGTTAGAAGAATCCAATCTCTTCAGAGTGCATGGCGCCTGTTTAAAACAACAATAATAGAGGCCCAGCACAAGTGCATACCACAAAGAAAGAAGAGCTCATTTAAGTCCAAGAGGACACCGGCATGGTTAACGAGTGGAGTTAGAGAGGCTCTAAAGCGCAAGGAGAGGTCCTTCTGTAAATGGAAATCCTCCCCAAATGAGGAAAATAAAAAGGATCACAAACTCTGGCAAAAGAAATGTAAGAAGATGATAAGGGAGGCAAAGAAAGACTTTGAGGAACGAATGGCTAGCAATATAAAGGGTAATAATAAAAGCTTCTTTAAATATGTTAGAAGTAGAAAACCTGCCAGAGAACCAGTTGGCCCTCTGGATGGTGAGGGAGGAAAAGGGGAGGTTAAGGAAGACTTGGACATTGCAGAGAAATTGAATGAGTTCTTTGCGTCTGTCTTCACGACAGAGGACCTTGAGCGGATTCCGCTGCCTGAGCCGCCCCTCTTGACTAAAGAATTAAATCAAATACAGGTTAAAAGAGAGGAGGTTTTAGGACTAATTGATAAATTGAGGATTAACAAGTCACCTGGCCCAGATGGCATCCACCCAAGGGTTATTAGGGAACTGAGAAATGAAATTGCAGATCTCTTAACGGTTATATGCAACTTGTCTCTTAAAACGGCCACAGTGCCGGAGGACTGGAGGATAGCAGATGTCACACCAATTTTTAAAAAAGGAAGGAGGGGGGACCCAGGAAACTACAGGCCGGTTAGCCTTACATCTGTCCCAGGGAAGATGGTGGAAAGCCTCATCCAAGAGAAAATCTTAAAACACATAAAAGAACAAACCTTGCTGAGAGAAAATCAGCATGGCTTCTGTAAGGGTAAATCTTGTCTGACAAACCTCTTAGAATTTTTTGAAAAGGTCAACAGGCACGTGGATTTGGGTGAACCGGTTGATATAGTCTATCTGGATTTTCAAAAGGCTTTTGACACAGTCCCTCACCAAAGGCTGCTGAGAAAATTGCACAGTCAGGGGATAAGAGGGCAGGTCCTCTTATGGATTGAGAACTGGTTGAGATCCCGGAAACAAAGAGTAGGTGTCAATGGGAAATTTTCACAATGAAGAGAAGTGAAAAGCGGTGTGCCCCAGGGCTCTGTCCTGGGACCGGTGCTTTTCAATCTGTTCATAAATGACCTGGAGACAGGGATAAACAGTGAGGTGGCCAAGTTTGCCGATGACACAAAACTTTTCCGTGTGGTAAAAACCAGAGAAGATTGTGAAGAGCTCCAGAAGGATCTCTCCAAACTGGGGGAATGGGCTGAGAAATGGCAAATGCGTTTTAATGTAACCAAATGTAAAGTAATGCATATTGGGGCAAAAAATCCAAACTTCATCTATCAACTCATGGGCTCTGAGTTATCCGTGACGGATCAGGAAAGAGATCTTGGTGTGTTGGTGGACAGCTCCATGAAGGTGTCTCCCCAATGTGTGGCAGCGGTGAAGAAGGCCAATTCCATGCTGGGGATTATCAAAAAGGGGATTGAAAATAAAACAGCCAACATTATAATGCCATTATACAAAACAATAGTAAGGCCCCACCTGGAGTATTGTGTACAATTCTGGTCACCGCATCTCAAGAAAGACATAGTGGAACTGGAAAAGGTGCAGAAGAGAGCGACTAAAATGATTACTGGCCTGGGGCACCTCCCTTATGAAGAAAGGCTAAAACATTTGGGCCTCTTTAGTCTGGAAAAAAGGCGATTGAGGGGGGATATGATTGAGACATACAAAATAATGCAGGGTATGAGTAAAGTGGATAGAGGGAAGCTCTTCTCCCTCTCCCAAAATACCAGAACTAGGGGACATACACTCAAATTGAGGGCTGGGACAGTAAGAACTGACAAAAGAAAATATTTTTTCACCCAGTGCGTTGTAAGTCTATGGAACTCCCTGCCACACAATGTGGTGATGGCATCTGACCTGGATGCCTTCAAAAGGGGATTGGACAGATTCCTGGAGGAAAAGTCCATCACAGGTTACAAACCATGATGGAGATGTGTAACCTCCAGGGTTTAAACCAGGGTACTTCAAGGGCCAGATGCAGGAGAGTGGTATCAGGAGACAGATATCTAGTCTCATGCACTCCCAAACACATCTGGTGGGGCCGCTGTGAGATACAGGAAGCTGGACTAGATGGGCCTTTGGCCTGATCCAGTATGGCTCTTCTTATGTTCTTATGTTCTTCCTGATGTTCAAATGGAATCTCTTTTCCTGTATTTTGAAACCATTGCCCCAAGTCTTAGTCTCTGAAGCCATGGAAAACAAACCTGTTCCCTCTTCAATATGACATCCTTTCAAATATTTAAACATAGCTATTACATCCCCCCTCAGCCTTCTTTTTGAAAGGCTAAACAATTCCAGTTCCCTAAGCCATTCCTCATATGACATTTCTTCCAGACCTTCAACCATCCTGGTCGCCCTCCTCTGCACCCGCTCAAGGTTGTCAACATCCTTTTTAAATTGAGGTGTGCAGAACTGGACACATTACTCCAGGTGGGGTCTGACCAGAGCAGAATAGAGTGGTACTATCACTTCCCTTGATCTAGACACAGATGGGTGATATATCAATGAACAAATAAACAAACAACATTGGACAGCTCTTTGTCAGATCTGGTTTTGACTTGGATTCCTGCCTTGATCAGGGGATTGGACTTGGAGGCCTTCTTTTCCAACTCCATGATTATGATTTTATGCTTCTAGGACAGTGATGGTGAACTTTTTAGAGACTGAGTGCCCAAACTGCGATTCAAAACCCACTAATTATTCACAAAGGGCCAATACAGCCATTTAACTTGAATACAGGTGGCTGTGAAGGGGCAATGTAGGGTGCCCACAGAAAGTGCTCCAAGTGCCATCTTTGGCATCCATGCCCTAGGTTCGCCAACACTGTTCTAGGACAAGATGCAGGAGACAAACAATTATTGCTAGGAAAATAGTTTCATGAGTTAATGGCCTCCAAAAGATCTTAATACCAAGGCCTCTGCTCAGGTCCTGCAAAATAAAGGCTGCGGCTCCTTTATGAACAGAATCCATCTCATTCTAGGTCATCTTCTTTCCTGAAACTACAGATAGATTTTTTTTAAAAAAATCCATCTCAATCTTAGGATTTCCTCGCCTGTCCAGGCACAACAGATGGCAAAGAGGAGTTAGGGGAAGTGTGTGATCTAATTCCAGAGGCCTGTGGTTCCTTGGAATTGAGGGCAATTACAAGCTGGGCCAATTATTCATCTCTAAATCAAACACTTTCCAAATCATTAAAACGGATTTTAAAACTTAAACTTTAAAACTTTCACAGAGAAAGCAAATCCTCTCACACACAAAAATACTTACAGTGGCACCCAGACTTACGATTTATGAGCGGGATTATTTGATATTTTTTTTCTCCTGCCGCCATACGAGTTAGTGATTTGGTTTCCCTAACTTACCATTTTTTTAAAACCGGGGTGGTTGCGGGGGGGGGGGGCGTGCACTGTTTAAAATGTCTTTCAGCCACATTGGCAAGCTTGCCTCCATGCCTGAAGGACATTTCAAACAACACACACTTTTCCCCTCTCCTGCCCTCGTGTGTGTGTGTGTGGGGGGGGGGAGGCACATTGTTTAAAATGTCTTTCAGGCACTGAGGCAAGCTTGCCAATGTGGCTGAAAGACATTTTAAACCACCCGGCGCTTCTCCCCCCGACACACCTGGTGGTGGTGGTGGAAGCCGTGGGTTGTTGAAATCCGTTCGCTCCCTGACTTAACGACTTAACCGATTTATGAGCATTTGCTCGGAATGGATTAATCTCGTAAATCAAGGTTCCACTGTATTCCTTCTGTCCACCCTGCACCACATTTTTACAGACGTGTGTAAATCCACTCCACCCCAACCCCTTGTCTCACATTTCAGCTTATCAAGACCAGGAGGGGGCACTCTGGAGCCATGGAAAGTGAGTGAATTACTTTGTAAGGCTCCTGCTTTCAAGTGCACCCAAAGGGGCTGCATTTGTGGCCATTTCAAAAGGTGATGGTTGGCCTGTGGCCACAAACCACTTCCCAAATAGCTACAGCTGCTTCAAGGAGTCTAGCTCTGCACACAAGAAGACCCAAAAGTCTTTGTATTCTGGAAGGCTTTCACGTCCAGGATCTGAGAGTTGTTATGAGTTTTTTTGGGCTGTTTGGCCATGTTCTGGAGGTTTTTCTTCCTGACATTTTTGCCAGATTCTGTTGCTGACATCTTCAGAGGGCAAGTTGCTCAGGGAACTAGGAGTTGTCTCTCTGTTTTGGGTTATAAAGTGAGTGAGATTAGTTTTTTTTTTAAGTTGAGGAAACTTGTCCTCACTCACTTTATAACCGAAAGCACACGGAGAACTCCTTGTCCCCTGAGCTCCTTGCCCTCTGAAGATGCCGGCCACAGAGTCGGGTGAAACGTCAGGAAGAAAAACTTCCAGAACATGGTCAAACAGCCTGAAAAAAGTCACAACAACCAAAAGTCTTTGTTCACCTTTGTTGGGTGTTTACAGACTCAGGGTTGCATGGAAGCATCTTGGAGATAAATCAAAGGATCCCAGCTCAAGAGATTTTCTCTCTCCTCAGGATGTCTGCAGAAAAAGGTTAGATTTGGAAGTGGCTTGAGTAACCCTTACGGAACCACAGGAGCTTGGCAACACCTCAGTGTTTTAGCTGTCTGTCTGCAGAGACAGAGGTTAACAGTTTGAATCCCCACCAGTTTTACATGACAAGGATGGGCTTGAATGATCCAAAAGGCCCCTAATAATTCTGCAGTTCTCAGATCTAAGATTATAAATAGTTCAGGAGAATGGATGAAGACAAGCTTAGTGTGAAGTCTTCATTTCCAAAAAGAGCAAGTGGAGAGATGCCTCTGTTCCCCTTGGAGCCCAAATTGGATGTCAAGCATGTCGGGGAGTTGTGATCCTGATGTTTTGGATCACAACTCCCAGAATTCTAAGCGTAGATTGCCAATGGTAAAGGCTTCTGGGAGTTGTGGTCCAAAACATCTGGAGGGCCGAAGTTTGGACATGCCTTGTCTAAGGGCCTTTTTACACGACCCCTAAGATCCGCTGGCCACTTAAATTCGGACCAGAGATCTTAGGGGTTCGTCACTCTTCCTGCGTTCCCACCCCCTCCGCACTTCCTGGCTGCTGGCTGCGTGAGGGGAGGGAGAAAAAGAGAAAGAAAAGCATGCCGCTCACCTCCGTTCTGCCTCTCGTCTCTGTAAAAGTAGCTCTTAAAGGGGCGGGAGCCAAAAAACAACAAACAGAAGCAAGGAGAGCCCCACACTCACTATCGTTACACCGGATCAAATAATTTTCACCTCCAAAGAGCAGGTACTTGAAAGGTGCGCTGGGACACGCTAAAGTGGGTGTGGTCACACTTAATTTCCTGTTAACTCCGGAGCTGGTGGGTAAACATTTTTAAGCTCCGGAGCTGGGAGCCATTTGCCCCGGAGTTTAGGGCTCGTGTATAAACGCCCTAAGACAATTATTTAAGGCTTTAGGAAGGTTACCTTTGGTAGTTCTATCAGTCCCTACAAGCATGGTTCATAGTGAGGGTTCATGGGAGTAGTACAGTGATTCTCAACCTTCGGTCACCCAAGTGTTCTTCGGCTGAACCTCTCAGAAATCCCAGCCAGCACAGCTGGTGGTGAAGGTTTCTGGGAACTGTAGTCTCAGAACACCTGGGTTACCTAAGAATGGGAACCATTGGAGTCAATGTTCCCTGCAAATTGTGTGCATAGATGCTAATGCAGGTATTTCCAAATTTCAGCTCTCCAGATGTTTTGGACTGTAACTCCCACAGTTCTTTGTCGCTGGCAGTCTAAGCTTAGAATTCTTGGAGTTGTGGTCCATAACATCAGGAGGGCCAAAATTTGGACATGCCTGTGCTAATGCAAAGCTTAATCGGGACAGCACAGCAAAAGCTGAGGTCAAGGCCCATTTACTTCCTGGTTTGGGATGAACCCCACTCCCCTGCATGCGGATGGATGTGGCTACTGTGTGGCAGAGATAATACTTAGACTGACATAATAGATCATCAATGGAGATGGGCATGAACCAGTGGTTTGGCAGTTCATGCAGGGAAGTTGATTACCAAAGTAGGTGTTCAGCAGTTGAAAGCCCAACCTGCTCTGATGGGAGGTGGGGCAGGGGAGCCCACTCACTATTCACCAGAAGAGCCATGGCTTTGATGCAGTGAGAAACGAACCTGCACGAACTACCAGACCAAAAGTTGTTGCCCATCTCTAAACATCTGCATTGGAAAGATCACAGATTCCCCACCCTGAGATATCTCCTCTCCTTCTTCCAGGAAGAAAATGACATCCCTGCCCTCCCCCCGCACCCCAGTTTTTTCCCTCAAGATCCCTGTGAGTTGGGTTAGAGCGAGAGATACGGATTGACCCCAGGTCAGGGTGCTTCATAACAGATGGGGATCGGAACCAGAGAAGCGCATTTCTAATTAGACTTGCCAAGTGCCAGATCACACCAGCTGTGGAGATTTTGCACCTGCCCAGCCAGTCACATCACACTTGTCTGCGTAGCTGTTTCCTCATCAATTTTAGAACATGCATGCAGAAGCATCTTGCACGCAATGTAGATGGTCCGTACTTGGGCTGTGAGGGATCTGATGCCTTCTTTTGCATCCTTTCCATAGGAAGTCTTAACAAAATGCAGGAATGGCGATCCTTTGCTTCCAGATTCATGCCATCATTTTTAATTAAAATGAAGGACGAGAAAACTGTACAGAAATAATTGACACAGGCAGTGTAGGTGGCCCAGGAAAGAGGGGAAGCATAGATATAGCACAAAAAAAGAATTAATCCAAGTAACAAGACAATAGTAAGGCCACACCTGGAGTATTGTGTACAATTCTGGTCTCTGCATCTCAAAAAAGACATAGTGGAACTGGAAAAGGTACAAAGAAGAGCGACTAAAATGATTAATGGGCTGGGGCACGTCCCTTATGAGGAAAGGCTAAAACATTTGGGGCTCTTTAGTCTGGAAAAAAAGACGCCTGAGGGGAGATATGATTGAGACATACAAAATAATGCAGGGCATGAGTAAAGTGGATAGAGGGACGCTCCTCTCCCTCTCACAAAACACCAGAGCTACGGGACATCCACTCAAATTGAGGGCTGGGAGAGTAAGAACAGACAAAAGAAAATATTTTAATCTGTGGAACTCCCTGCCACAGGATGTGGTGAGAGCATCTGGCCTGGATGCCTTCAAAAGGGGGTTGGACAGATTCCTGGAGGAAAAGTCCATCACAGGTTACAAGCCATGATGGAGATGTATCATCTCCACTCCGGGCTTAAAACCGGGGTACTTCAAGGACCAGATTGAGGGGAGTGGTATCAGGAGTCATTAGTCTTGTGTGCTCCCGGATGCATCTGGTGGGGCCACTGTGAGATACAAGAAGCTGGACTAGATGAGCCTTTGGCCTAACCCAGCATGCCTCTTCTTATGTTCTTATGTCCTTATGAGTCTCCAAAAGGAAAACAAATTTGATTCCTGTGATTTCATAACATCCTCCTGCTCCAACAAGAGCTAAAGGTGAGTCAGAGGGTTCTAAGAACACTTGGAGATGCTGTGAGAAGCAGAAAAAGAATAGGGAGTCTTTGTGGGCAGGAAAGAAGAAATTGAAAGATTCTGCAAGGCAGCATCCACCAGGTTCGATCCATTTAGAGATTTTTCACTGAGCTTTGTATTTTAACTAGGCTGGTGCAGAACACTTTGGAAATAAGCATTAAAATGATAACTCTAATAAATACAATAGTGTTATATGCTGTAGCTCAGCATGTGAGGTTATTTTACTTTTGACTAACAGTCTCAAATATAACAAATGCATATCACATGACAAATACATGTTCTTCTTGCCGTCTTCCTCCTTTAAAAAAAAGGAATTTCTATTCTCTTAAATTAACTCCTTTATTTATAAAGTTCCCTCTCTAATTGAGTCAGAAATGCCATTAGGCAGTTGCTAGGTGCAGCAAGACAAAACAATCTCCCCTGAAAAAATATGTATGTTCTTAATGACATCATAGATATGCTTGTACATGAAGATGCTGCTTTTGGCAGCAGGCAAGAGGGTGGTTAGATACTGTGAAGTGCTGAGAGCTTCCTTCTTTTACTTGAGTTGTAATAAGAAGTGAAAAGAAGAAGAGAAAACAAACAAACCTGATCTCAACTTTTCCTGTGATTCATGCTTGCATTGAACTTCATGTGCAAATGAGAGCCACACGGACACTTTAAACATGATAGCTATGTTTAAATATTTGAAAGGATGTCACTTTGAAGAGGGGACTGGTTTGTTTTCCATGTCTTCAGAGACTAGGACTCGGGGCACTGGTCTCAAACTACAGGAAAAGAGATTCAATTTAAACATTAGGAAGATCTTCAGGACAGTTAGAGCTGTCCAGCAGTGGAATGTGCTGCCACGGAGGGTGGTGGAGTCTCCTTTGGAGGTTTTTAAGTGGAGGGCAGGATGGCCATCTGTCGGGAGTCCTTTGATGGGGGGGGGTTTCCTGCCTGGCAGGGGGTAGGACTGGATGGCCCTTGAGGTCACTCTCAACTCTGTGATTCTGTGATTCTGTGATTGCTTGATTCTGGGTGTTCCTAGCTTGAGAATCCATGGAATTTCTGTAAATTGACTGCAAATCTCAATAGAAAAGACCACTCTCAACTTGGAATCTCAAAATAAAGACCACTCTAACTTGGAATCCCAATTGAAAAGACCACTCTTAACAGTTGGTATGTTCTATTAATTGTTGACCAATAGAAATTGCTCAGTGATGTTGATTCCTTGTTTGTAGACAGGTGGTATTTATATGGATCCTCTTAGACCCTGCCAAAATGTGGCCAGCATGGTTTCTTCATGGTTGACAAACAAAGAAGCGTGGACTAGTGTTGGGACACATGTCTAACTTGGTCTGCTGGTAGATCTGGTTCAAGTATAATTCCACACAATTGTAGAATCATAGATTCATGGCATAGTGAATTTAGAAGGAGACTATAAGGCCATCAAGTCCAACCCCCTGCTTCACGCAGTAAATCATAGGATATCTGCCAGGTGCTTGTCGAAATTTCTCTTGAATGCCTCCAGTGATGGAGCACTCGCCACCTCTTGGGGTCATTGGTTCAACAATTTCACCCTCTGAAGGGTACCTGGGAAGCTTGATCCATTCTTGTAGGGAACATCTTCCCCCCCACCCCCTGCCCAGACTAACACTCATAAATACCTCCCTTAACTTTTTTACAATCACCCTAATCACAGCCAGATAGCATTATTGAGAACAGTTTGCACTGCGTTAAGAAAGGAGATCCCTCAGTGTGTGCAAATGCCAGGATGCCGGCTGCAACCTGCAGTCTGAACACACCCCTTGCTTATGTAACAGGAAAATGGGCTGAAGCTCAACATAAAAAAAAAAAACTAAGACCATGGCCACCGGTCCCATCACCTCCTGGCAAATAGAAGGGGAAGAAATGGAGGCAATGACAGAGTTTATTTTCTTGGGCTCCTTGATCACTGCAGATGGCGACTGCAGCAACAAAACAAAAAGACGCCTGCTTCTTGGGAGGAAATCAATGGCAAACCTAGATAGCATCCTAAAGAGCAGAGACATCACTTTGCCAACTAAGGTCAGGATAGTCAAAGCCATGGTTTTTCCAGTAGTGATGTATGGAAGGGAGAGCTGGACTATAAAGAAGGCTAATAGCCGCAGAATCGATGCTTTTGAGCTGTGGTGCTGGAGGAGAGTCTTAAGAGTCCCCTGGATTGCAAGGAGATCAAACCTATCCATCCTGAAAGAAATCAACCCCGAATGTTCACTGGAAGGACAGATTTTGAAGCTGAGGCTCCAGTACTTTGGCCACCTCATGAGAAGAGAGGACTCCTTGGAAAAGTCCCTGATGTTGGGAAAGATTGAAGGCAAAAGGAAAAGAGTACAGCAGAGAATGAGATGGTTGGACGGTGTCATAGATGCAACCAATATGAATTTGACAAAACTCCAGGAGGCAGTGGAAGACAGGAAGGCCTGGCGAGCTCTGGTCCTTGGGGTCACTAAGAGTCGGACACGACTGAACGACTGAACAACAACAACTCCAGGAAAATCTTCTGATTGTAATTAGAGATGGGCACAAAATGAAAAATGAAATGCTGTCTCATTGTTTTGTTAGGTAACAAAATAAAAAAAAACTGAAATAAAACAAGGAAGCAGCATTTCATTACCGATGAAACAAAATGGTTGTTTTTGTTATTGAAATGAATGGTTTCATTCCATCTGTAAAAGGGATCCCTTACCTGCTGGGCTCACAATGAGCCACCACCGGCATCACCACCAAAGCCCAGGAGAGGGATTAATATCTGGAACAACTCAGATAAACTCTATGTGTCCCATCAAAATTTCCATGGCTTCCTTGGAATTCATCAGGTATTCATCTGAGGAAGGCCTGCAATGTGCATTTTAAAGCCTGGGTTAGGGTGAAAGAACTTGAGATCGACTGATGGATATTGTGTGTGTATGCGCACACATGTATGTGCATGCATTTTTGGGAGGGTGTGTTTTTCTCTGAAACTCTTCTAGGACGTACAAACCAGCCTGGTGCTTAGTATTTCATTTCTGGCAATGTTTCGGTGGCAACCGAGGTACTGGCACAGATGTTGAACCACTGCAGGGAACAACCCAGGGCCAGGGTGTCTCTAAGTGAATAAGCAGATGTTTTAGAGACCAGTTAAAAGAAGATGATTGACACCTGGCTCACCTCCATGGCAATGGGAAACAGAAACCCCAGATATTTGCTCAGGGACCACTAGCACAAATGATTCCTAGTTGGGTTCATGTAGCTAGGTTTGAAGCCCAGTTGTATTTACACATTAACAGTGAATTCATTTTAAGCTACTTGATCTCAGTAGGATTAATAGGCTGATCCTCTGTTGACTCTGGTAAATCACAATATGGCAAAAAATTAATCTGCTCGAATACTTTACTTGTGTACACGGAGCTCAACAAATCCTACATAGGACAGAGTGCCAGGAAGCAATAATTTCCCATCTGCAGACTTGTTCAGATGCTTTGGGGCTTCATATTTGCTTACAGTTCCCTCTTAAAAACTTCCATTAATGTCCTTCTCTCTCTCTCTCTCTCTCTCTCTCTCTCTCTCTCTCTCTCTCTCTCTCTCTCTCTCTCTCTCTCTCTCTCTCTCTCTCTCTCTCTCTCTCTCTCTCTCTCAGGAACTCAGTACCTGAAATTCTAACAATGATCCGGAGGAGGGAGGGAACAAAACTGAGACAGGGATGAGCTCAAGGGAAGCCTGTGAGATGAGTGAGAATTTGGAACCAAGAAGGAGGAGGAGAAGAATAAATGAATTCAAGATCTGGAAAGAACCCTGATTCCAGGCCATGTCATGGAGAAACAGTGGGGGATCAAACTCTCAACCTCTAAATCAGGGGTCCTCAAACTACAGCCTGGGGGTCAGATGCAGCCCGCCAGGGCCCTGAACCCAGCCCTCTGACAACCCCAGAACCCCCCCACCGCCCCCCACTACCCATCTCCCAGTACCTCCCCCCCACAGTGCGCTGAGCCGGTCCAGGCTGGCCAGGAGAGAAGATGGCCCTCCCTCCGGGGAGCAGCAGGGGTGCAACGTACAGGCAGATCCATGCATGGCCACTCAGGAGGTGAGGAGGGGTCTGGGTCCACCCCAGCTGCTGCCTCCTTCTGTCCCCAGCCATCTCTCCACAGGCAAGACAGCCAGAGGAAGGTGCCCAAAGCAAGGGAGGAGAGCCACCCCAGCCGCTGTCGGAGGAGGAGGTGCACCAGAGGGACCCCAGCACTGCACCTCAGGGCAGAGATCCAGAGCAGGACCAGGTCAACCTCCATGGCTGCACCCCACAGTGGACGCCATTCCAGCATTCTCCAGATCCCCCTGCGTCTGCACTTTCCAGGGGCAGCGGAGGGGTGCAGGGCCTGGGTTTCGTGGCTGGTGCTACTGTCAGTGCTGGCACCATGCTGGAAGGGATGAGGTGGTGTTTCCTCCCTTTCCTCCACTCTGACCATCATCCTCGCCCAGCTTTGGGATGGTGGAGGTCCCCGAACGCGGGCCTCTCCGCCACCACAGTGCATCTGGAAGATTGAATTTTTTTTTCTTTCATGCTTGGGTGTGGCAGGGGGCCCTGGGACCGGGGGGTGGTGGGGGCAGGGCTCTGCCCAATGCCCCTCTCCCCTTTTTCCCATGTCAGCTTTTTTCCCATACTGTGGTCTGGCTCCGGTGGTGTCTTGAGGCAATGGACTGGCCTCCTGTTTGAAAAGTTTGAGGACCCCTGCCTCGTACCTCCTCAGCAGGAGAACTTAACTGCTGAGCTTTCAAACAGTTCAATAATAATCTCAGAAGAGTCAGAACTGAAGAGGTGGAAGGGACCTTGTGGATCATGGTAGAATCATAGAATCATAGAATCATAGAGTTGGAAGAGACCTCAAGGGCCATCTAGTCCAACTGCCTGCCATGCAGGAACCCCCATCACAGTACTCCTGACAGATGGCCATCCAGCCTCTGCTTAAAAACCTCCAAAGAAGGAGATTCCACCACCCTCCTTTGGGGCACCATATTCCACTGCCGAACAGCTCTAACTGTCATGAAGTTCTTCCTAATGTTCAAATGGAATGTCTTTTCTTGTAGTTTGAAACCATTGCCCCGAGTCCTAGTCTCTGAAGCCATGGAAAACATGGCATCCTTTCAAATATTTAAACATAGCTATCATATCCCCTCTCAGTCTTCTTTTTGAAAGGCTAAACAAACCCAGTTCCCTAAGCCATTCCTCTTAAGACGTTCCTCAACCATCCTGGTCACCCTCCTCTGCACCCGCTCGAGGTTGTCAACATCCTTTTTAAATTGAGGCACACAAAACTGGACACAGGGCTCCAGGTGGGGTCTGACCAGAGCAGAATAGGGTGGTAGTATCACTTCCCTTGATCTAGACACGATGGTTCTGTTGATGCAACCAAGAATTGCATTGGCTTTCCCTCCCTCCCTCCCTCCCTCCCTTTTCTCTTATTTTGTTGGGGGGAAATATATTTTTCTTTCTTTCAGCACATGTATACACCACACCCCCTCCTTTTAGTTTTATGGAGAATGATGCCAATCATTCAGGATAGACTGCCAATTGCCCCGTGTTCGAGTAGGCAAAGACCTTCCTCTTCAGGCAAGCTTTCCCTGAATGATGCACTACCTATTACGTGACTTTTAGAGGGATTACCAAGCATGATTGCATTGACTGATTTCATAAGAACACCAGCGTTTCCCATGTTAGTTCCTATCCCTCATAATGGATTTTTTTCTTTTTGCATGCTCTTTGTAGTGTTAGAAAGGTGGGGTAAAAATATTGAAAATAAATAAATAAATTGAAGTTATGAATTTTCTGCATATATTTTTCTCAGCAGAAGTACCCGAGTGCTTACGAGAACTCATTGAAGTGTCTTACTTGACAAAGCACATCTTTGTAGGGTCTTACAACAATTCAGATTCAGTAGGTGAGGACATACCATGGAGCCAAGAGATTGAAAGAAACGTGGAAGAGAAAAGAACGATTTGGTGAGGGTTTTGTTTTAGATAGTCCTAATCATTGAATGTATGTGTACACCATCTAACGCACACATTAGACCTCGAATAATGTCTGTTGAGAAGGCAATGATCTCTATAAGTCCTTTTCTGTACCTGCTGTTAGGGATAAGGCTCTACACCAGTGGTTCTCAACCTGTGGGTCCCCAGATGTTCATGGACTGCAACTCCCAGAAATCCTAGCCAGCTCAGCTAGAGCTCAAGACTTCTGGGAGATGCAGATCAGGAACATCTGGGGACCCACAGGTTGAGAGGACCACTGCTCTACACCCACAGCTCATAACCTTGAGTAATCCAGGTGTTCTTGGACTCTTCATTTTTAGCATGGCTGGCCAGGATTTGTAGTGCTAGAACATCTGGGGACCCAAGGCTGAATTTCCTCTAGAATTTCAGAAGTTCCTGTTGCAAGGGGAAGGGAGAACCCAGTAACACAAAGCCTCTTTTTCAACAAGCAAAGCAAAAGCAAAGTGGTCTGCTTATATATTACCTCATAGTGCTTAAAGCACTCTCTGAGTGGTTTCCAATTTATTAATGTGGGCTATGCATTGGTCCTGCCCTCCAGTGAGCTCGGTACTTGTTTTACTGATCTCAGAAAGATGGAAGGCTGAGTGAACCTTGAGCCCACAACGTGGAATTGAACCCCAGGTCATGAGCACAGTTATGGCTACAGTACAGCAGTTTAATCACTATGCTGCAAGACTCCTAAAACATGTTTGCCCTGAAGAGAACAACGATGAGCAAACATTCAATTGAAAAGTACTGGAGGGAATGGTCCTACTACATCTGACATAATGTCCTGGCCGGGACAATCTTTAGCTCTGCAGCATGGCATAATCACAGAGCTCCTCTGTCCAACCGTAAAGACTGAAACAAACCTCACCATTCTTCTGATGTCATTTCTAGGGTGTCGAAACTGTGGAAACCAAAACCCCAGAAAAAAAAACCAGTTGGGTGGAAGGCCTTGAAAGATGAATACATCTACCCAAATCATAATCAGAGCTAAGAGGACAACGTAAATGATGATGGAGGAGAAGGCTTGATGTAGTAGTGCATGTAGACAAGGAGACAAGCATCTGGCCTGGATGCCTTCAAAAGGGGATGGGACAGATTCCTGGAGGAAAAGTCCATCACAGGTTACAAACCATGATGGAGATGTGTCATCTCCAGGCTTAAAACTGGTGTACTTCAAGGGCCAGATGCAGGGAAGTGGTAGCAGGAGACAGAGATCTAGTCTCGTGCGCTCCCAGAGGCATCTGGTGGGGCCGCTGTGAGATACAGGAAGCTGGACTAGATGGGCCGTTGGCCTGATCCAGCAGGGCTCTTCTTATGTTCTTAGGATGTGGTGATGGCATCTGGCCTTGATGCCTTAAAAAGGGGATTGGACAGATTCCTGGAGGAAAAGTCCATCACAGGTTACGAACCATGATGGAGATGTGTAATCTCCAGGCTTAAAACTGGGGTACTTCAAGGGCCAGATGCAGGGGAGTGGTATGAGGAGAAAGAGATCTAGTCTTGTGCGCTCCCAGACACATCTGGTGGAGTCACTGTGAGATACAGGAAGCTGGACTAGATGGGCCTTTGGCCTGATCCAACATGGCTCTTCTTATGTTCTTATGACTTCATATTTCTGTTGAAATACGAATGTGAGGTGTGGCACCGCAAGTGCCAAGGAGGTCCAATCCTCCTCAAACAGAACTGGCCAAACCACTCATTGGTTGGTGTGCAGCGCGTGTGCCTGTCTTAATTGTGACCATTCCCGGAGAGCGCTACCCCGCCTCCCCATGCAGCTGATCACTCTGGTGAGGAGGCAGAATGAAGAGTTTCCCTGCTCATCTGTTGAGCCATGCAGCAACCAGGGTGTGGAGCAGCCTAGGGGGAGGGAACAGATCTCCTTGCCACCTGTGGAGCCGTGTTTTGTCTTCTCCAGGGAGACGAATACGAAGTGTCCCTGTCTAAATACCTATATAGGGGTTTTCTAGACAGTCATTGTATGCAGAAAAGAGACCAAGCTTATACAGTGGACCCTTGTAAACAAACGGTTTATAGAATATAAAATCTGTACATCATAAAAATTTACGGAGATAGGGGAAATTTGCTTAACAGAATTGCCTATGGGACAAATCTGTACATCATAAAAATGGTCGTGATTAGGGATGACTCTGTTTTCAATGCATTCCTTTGGGAAAGTTGTATAAAGGAAAATTTGCTGAACAGAATTTCATTTGGAACGAATTAATTCCTTTATACAAGGTACCACTGTATTTCTAAATCGCATCCAGAACTTTGTGGAAAAGATTATTGCCATGACACAACACCCACGACAAATACATTTCTTAAGATTAAATAAAGGACTCTTTTTCCAAAATACTTCCCACCAAGGAAAAACAATTATGATTCACAAGGTAAAATGCATAACATTATATCTAGGATGGAGCATAACATAAATTAACACAAACAGGTTGGGGGGCAGGTAATTCACAGGCAGGTTTTTTTTGTAGTTTGTGCAGAAATATACTGAAGTTTTGTTTTAATTAAAAAAAAATCCTGATCTTAGCCTATTTTTAAAAAAAGACCGCTAAATAGTCCTTCTCACTTATTTTTGTTTTAAGTATTGCTGACTGTTACATTGGTAAATAGCAGGTTACCATATTATCTCTGAAAAAGTGAATCAGTGACTATTTTGTTCCTCCTGAAAACATCAATATTTCTCAATCAATTTTAACATGTATCTCCCTTTCCAAACAACAGTTTCCATTGTATCAGCAAGAGGATGTAGAGTTAGTCTCTCAGTCCCACCACCTTCAAAGGTGTGTCTGATTAGAACAAAGGACACTGTGTTTTCTGTTGCGGTTCCCAGACTTTGGAACGCCTTCCCACTGGAGGCCCAGCTGTCCCCATCTTTCCTGTCCTTCCCAAAGCAGAAAAAGACTTTTCCCTTCTAGGAGACTTTCCATCAGTGACTAGTTACCTGTTATGTGATTTTTTAGATAGATGGTTATGCATTACTGGCTGGACTAGACTTGTAGTACTACACGTGCTTTTCCATTTTTAGTTTTCCATGTCTCAACGTGGCTTTTTTTCTTTACATATGTTCACATATTGTTCTTAGGTTTAATATTGCCTTTTTAATGATGCAGGATGTCTCTTCATACTAATTGTCCTACGCTTTGAATATTAACGTTACTTGGGAACTGTAGTATACTCATTGTTTCCAACTGTCTCTTTTCCTTCAGTGTTGTAAGCTGCTTTGGGTCCCTTCCATGGAGAAAAAGGGAGGGATTTTTTAAACAGACAGATTGTCAGTCAGTCAGTCAGTCAGACAGAGAGAGAGAGAGAGAGAGAGAGAGAGAGAGAGAGAAGGAAGGGATAGATAGATAGATAGATAGATAGATAGATAGATAGATAGATAGATAGATAGATAGATAGATAGATAGATAGATGATAGATAGATAGATAGATGGAAGGAAGGAAGGAAGGAAGGAAGGAAGGAAGGAAGGAAGGAAGGAAGGAAGGAAGGAAGGAAGGAAGGAAGGAAATAGAAAGCATGTACAGGTCATGGGAAGGAAGGAACGAACGAATGAACAAATCAACAAACAAACGAAGGAAGGAAGGAAGGAAGGAAGGAAGGAAGGAAGGAAGGAAGGAAGGAACTGGAAAGCATGTACAGGTCATGGGAAGGAAGGAACGAACAAATGAATGAATCAACAAACAAACAAACGAAGGAAGGAAGGAAGGAAGGAAGGAAGGAAGGAAGGAACTTCAGAGGGAGGGAGGGAGGAAGAGAGAATATATGGCTCTTTTACGCGACCACTAAAATCCACAGCAAACGTTGATCTGGATCATCCCCTGGAGTGGTCACATGGTTGATGTTGCAGGTCGGATGTTCCCATGGTTCAATTTGGGAAATCCGCAACCACTCTGATCCCACAACTGAGAACCGCAGCAAAGACACCATAACGGGGGTGGAAAGGTTTTGGTGCAGATTTTCCATGTTCCCACGGACTCGAGTGACGGTTTAAAATCCGCACCGGAACAGTGACATGGATTTTACCACCTCGAGACCAGGTAGCTGTAAAATGCACTGGGTTGCGCTTAAGTGGGCATGGTTGCCCTTTATTTTTTAAAGTCCGCTGCTTGTGGGAAAACGGTTTTATGCTCCGCATCTGCGAGCACTTTGCAGCGGATTTTAGTGGTCATGTGAAAGCAAACTAAGTCACAGTGGATATCTCCTGGAGTAATATAATTTATACCATATAATACCTGGCAGTGCCCTCCTCTTTCTCTGTATTGACAATCTCAGAAGAAAGGTGCCTGGGTGGGATTAGGTAATTTCCTCATCACAATACAATGCCTCTACCCAGTATGTGGGATGGATCTGCCTGTTAGATCCGTCCCCATTTCTTCTGTGGGTTCAAAAAAGAAAGAAAGAAAGAAAGAAAGAAAGAAAGAAAGAAAGAAAGAAAGAAAGAAAGAAAGAAAGGTCTGGAAATGTTTTTAGAATGACACAAGTTCAAGAAAAGGTAGCCCGTGGGTTTCAAGTTCTCTTTTTATTGAAGAAAAGAAAAAGAAGAAAAAAATAGATTTTTTCCCCAAGTGGATGTTACTTGTTTTTTTTTTTTCAGTTTGTCTCCCTAGTCCTAAGGCAATACCCTCAACCTCTCCAGGTCCGTTAACTGGGAATTGTCCACTCTGAGTAAGGGAAAGAGGGGAAAAATGTTTTCTCAAGTCTTTCAAAACCACGGGCAGGTGGGTGGGGTGGGAGGGAAATGAGGCTTTTGTGGCCCTTTTGGACAAAGGGCCCCGACAAATGTGTCTATGATCTACTAACAGTCAGTATAATGACCTACATTCTTTTTTGTTGTTGTTCATGATTTTTTTAGAAAAAAAATATCCCCTACCCAGTCAAGGTCTTTGTATTTCTTTTCTTCTGGAGAGACAGGTTGAGCGGAACGTAATTGTCCTAAGAGGAGCGCTCTCCCCGTGGTCCGTATGCCACATGTTTGCTGTCGTCGTCAAAGAGTTTTGGAAAATCCAGTACGGAAGAAGACGCTTGGGAGCCATCCACTAGACCTTCCTCTCTCTCCCCCCCCCATCGACATGGCTGCCTCTGTTTGTTATCCCTGGAACCGCTGTGTCAAGGGCCGCTGGGCATAACCAGCAAATACAAAGCTCCTTCTTATTCAAAAATTTCAGTTTCTGATTCCTTCCTGCTGGTTGAAGGGAGGAAGGGAGACAGCCAGGAGGAGGCATCTTTCTTGGCCTCCTATAACCAAGACCCAAGACTCGCCTTGCAAGAGGCTGCGCCCATTGGAACAATGGCCGCCCCACTATGTGGGTTAGTTTTGCTTCTTGGGAAGGCTGCTCTTTCTATCTTGATGTCCAAGGCAGGACTAATAGTCTCCTCTAGATAAAGACCCTCCAACCGTTCATTTCCCACTGATGCAATGCCTGAAAACATCTCATGCTCCCCTACTAATTTCTCCTTCTCTCTCCCTTGGGTCTACTTTCTCCCTTCCCCTCCCCTCTTTGGCAGCCTTCCTTCTTGGGGGAAGACCGTGTTTCGTTCATTCGGTACCTACTGCTACTATGTTCTACAAATTACTAGTGATCCCAACTCCGTCGGCAGAGAACGATACAAAGGTTAACGCCATCTTTCTTCTTCTTCTTCTTCTTCTTCTTCTTCTTCTTCTTCTTCTTCTTCTTCTTCTTCTTCTTCTTCTTCTTCTTCTTCTTCTTCTTCTTCTTCTTCTTCTTCTTCTTCTTCTTCTTCTTTCTTCTTTCACAGGGAGGTTTCGAAAAGAAACCCAACACCCTTTTCGGTCTCCACCTGGACTCCCTCCCATTGGCTCTTTTTCATTGTAATATTTATTATTTTCTTATCTGTCTGTCGGTTTGTTTTTCTCTTGTTTTCCGGCGGGGAAAGGACGTCCAAAGAGTCTCTTTTCTCTTTTGAGTTCTCCTCCTCAGACCTCCGTCTGGAGGTCGATAATGTCTTGCCCCACCAGAGGGATCGTAGCTCCTGCCTTTTCCCACTCGACTGTTGTTTTGAGTTCTAAAGGGGAATGGGCCACAGCCTCCATGTCCTTTTTGACCCACGCCGGCGGAGACTGGAGTTTCCGGATGCCTTCCCAGGGTCTCTTGTTTGGCGTCTGCTGTTTTTCTTGCTGCAAAGAAAGGAGAGCGAGAGAAAGACGTGTAAGTGACCCAGCCTGATCTCCCTCCTGCAAGTACATAAGAACATAAGAAGAGCCATGCTGGTTCAGGCCAACGGCCCATCTAGTCTAGCTTCCTGTATCTCAAAGCGGCCCCACCAGATGCACCTGGGAGTGCACAAGACTAGATCTCTGTCTCCTGATACCACTCCCCTCCATCTGCATCTTGAAGTACCCTGGTTTTTAAACCTTGAGATTACACATTTCCCATCATGGTTTGTAACCTGTGATGGACTTCTTCCTCCAGGAATCTGTCCAATCCCCTTTTGAAGGCATCCAGGCCAGATGCCATCACCACCTCGGGTGGCAGGGAGTTCCACAGACTAACAACATGCTGGGTAATTTTTTTTCTTTTGTCAGTTCTCACTCTCCCAGCCCTCCATTTGAGTGGATGTCCCCTAGTTCTGGTATTTTGTGAGAGGGAGAAGAGTGTCCCTCTAACCACTTGACTCAAGCCCTTCATTAAAACATGCTTAGGCACTATTGTACTTTGGGCACATCATGAGAGGCGGATACTTGCCTAGAAAGAAAAAGAATGCTAGTCCAAGGGGATGTCAGCAGGAGAAGAGGAAGGGAGGAGAGATGGATTGATGCGATAAAAGGAGCCACGGCCTTGGGACTGCCAGACCTGAGAAGGTTTTTTTTACTAACAGGACCTTCTGGAGGGCACTGATGCATAACTCAGAGGTTACTTAATGGCACATAAGAAGACACAGAATTATCAACAGAGGCAGGGAGAAATGGAGATACTAGATTCAAGGAGTTTCAGCAAGACAGAGCAGACACGTTTAACATACTGATTGAGGTATCAGTAACAGAAGGCTGGCTGGATAGCTTAGACTTAGAGCAGGCATGTCCAAACTTTGGCCCTCCAGATGTTTTGGGCCACAACTCCCACAGTCCTTTGCCATTGGAAATACAGGCTTTGAATTCTGGGAGTTGTGGTCCAAAACATCTGGAGGGATGAAGTTTGGACATGCCTGGCTTAGAGAGTTAAGCATCAGGCTTCAGAGCCAGATGTTGGGAGTTTGAGTCTTCACCGGGCATCCAACCTGGGTGGCCTTGGGCAAGCTGCATGGTCCTTCGGCACCCCCCGAAATAACAGAAGGGGGAACCACTATTAAGTATTATTAACAAAATTAATTATATTAATTATATAATTAATATATTAAATTATATTAATCAAATTATATTAAATTAAATAATATATTGTATTAAATAATATAATATAATATAATTAAATTATATTAATTAAATTATATAATTATAATTAAATTATAAATATCATAACCATATTGAAAAATAGCTTTTATCCTGTAACCATATTGAATTCCTCTATATCAGGGGTCCTCAACCTAAGGCCCGGGGGCCGGATGCGGCCCCTCAGGGCCCTGAATCCGGCCCCCGGGACCAATTGCAGACCCCCCACCTCCCCCCCTGCTTCACAAGCAAGCCAGCCTCCACAGCTGCTTCTATTGCTGAGGCAGTTCCCAGCCCTTGCTCGTTCCCTCCCGGCCGGGCTGGGCCAAGAGAGAAGGCAGCTTTCCCTCCCGGGCCCAGCAAGGGCATGATGGCCAGGGCGCACAGCTGGATCTGTGTGCAGTGGTGCCAGCCTTGCTGCGGCTGCTGCTCCTCATCCTGAGTGGCCGCCTAGAAGGTGATGAGGGGCCTGAGCTTGCCTGGGTTGCCACCTCCTTCCCGATGCAATGAAGGAAGGAAGGAAGGAAGGAAGGAAGGAAGGAAGGAAGGAAGGAAGGAGAGCTGCTCCAGCCGCTGCCACTGTATGAGGAGGAGGAGGAGGAGGTGCAGCAGAGGTATCCCAGCAGTGGCACAACCCGGAGCAGGAGGCATTTGCGGGGCCCCCGGAGATGCACTGATCATGGGCTGATTGTGGGGTGGTGGTGGCCCCACTTGCCCCTCCCTCCCCTGTGGTCCGGCCCCCAGTGGTGTCTGAGGGGTGGTGGACCAGCCCGCTGTTTAAAAACGTTGAGGACCCCTGCTCTATATATTGCAATGTTAACATATATTAACTACTTCTGTATAGGACAACATTATGTGTTTTATTTTGTTTTGTGGTTTGGTTGTTTGGTTTTTGTATCCTATTAAGTATTGTTCTGCCTGGGAAACTCTGAAAAAGGATTGTCATAAGTCAGAATTGACTTGATCACACACCATTCTTAATTGCCTATTACAGAAATTTGGAGTAATTAAAATGGCACCAGACGGAGCGGGTGGGCCAATTTTCTTTTAGTTTTTTTAAAAGAATATATAGATTTACAAAAGTCATAACTTTGCAAAATTTGAGTGTTTTATTGCATTTATTTCTTGGATTCCAGCTCCAGCCTCTTGAGGCTATCCCTCATCTTATAAGTAGGCCCCAGATCTCCTTGCATGGTTTAACATCCCATATTTTTTTTTAAAAAAATCTGGAAGTCTACTTCTTTTGGCCCATGTGTGCTTCATGCTCCCCCCCCACCTGCTATAACTGTGCAGATTCTTTTAGACAATGTGGCTCCCCAGAGGGGTCCAGAGGTAGAAAGGTGGTCTCAGGGCTTATTGGAGATGCTTAATGCCTGGTTTAGGAGTGTCCATGGTTTATGGAAAGGAAATGATCCAGCTATGTAGGACATCTCTGTCCAGAAGTGACCGGATGCTTCCAGGAGCTCAAGAGGTATACTACCCTTCTAAAACTGTTCAGAATTGGCCCATCATTCTCTTAAATCAAATGCATCCCAGGAAGCAAATTCAGTGGGCATTTTCACACAAATTATCTGCTATGGGGAAGACAGAAGTGTAGCAAAGAGTGAGCAAACAGGATTCAGGTCAGCAATGTGGAAATGGGAGAAGACAGGCATGCATGGTGACAACATTCCACATGAACAGAAACCAAGGAATACAAACACAAGATAGAAGGAACAAACTCTCCCATGCATTTTGAAACTCATGCATTCGATGACTTCTAGAAACAATTTTTCTATCCTGTCTATATACTCGGCAACCAAATTGCCAGCTCCAGAGCTGATTATTCCCTTGTCTTTGCATTCATCGCAACATAACTTTTCTATTCCATAACGGGTTGCATAGGGACACCCGCCAAAATGCAAAGGAAAAAGGAGTCCTATTGAATTGCATTGTTTTCAGGGGTTAGCCATCTAATGGAGGAGGCAACAGTGTGGCAAACCCTACGCCAAACTACCTCTTGCATATTTTTGAGGTATTCCATGCCTTTCCATTAGAGATGGACACGAAACAAAAAAAATGTTCCATTATTCGTTTCGTTACGTAATGAAACAAATAACAAAAATTGTGATGAAATTGGAAAAAAACCGAACAGAACCATGAAAATTAAGTTCGTTACATTTTGTTTTCATTAATGGCGATGTGTAATGAAATGAGCTGTTTTTAAATTTTAAAAAACGTCCTGAATATCTGTAAAAACGCAACAATAATTGTTTATTCTGCCTGATAATACCTACCAGGGGGGTTGGGGTCCTTAAAACGTGCATTTATGTCTTTTCTCAGATCACTGTATTTTTTTCCTTTAAGGGGAGTTAGGGGACATCGACCCAAAATGACTCCCAGATGCCTAGTATTGATTTCTTGGGTATTAAAACACCCTGGACATCCGTAAAAACACAGCAATAATTATTTGAAATTATTACCTACCAGGGGGTTGGGGTTCTTAAAACATTTGTTTTTGTCTTTCTCCCATTGCGATGTATTTTTTCTTTCCCCTTTAAGGATGACACAAATTGGATCCCAGCCACAAGATGGATGCAAGCCATGTGATAGGATCATGTAAATTCTTCTACAATTTCAACCAATAGCATGCCCAGGTTGCAGACTGGGTAGATGTGGCAGCTACAGAGGGCATAAAAAGCCTTGGGAGCTCCTATCCTCCTTGCAGTCTGCGGTGAGAGTTAGGGTGAGATTGCTGTCTCTGCGACTCGTTACTTTAGGCCAGCCAGGCAAGTGTGTGTCTCTGTATTCCTGCTGGCTGCAGCCTGGCTCTTAGGGGAGAGAAAGAAGAGATTTCTCTTGCAGCCTCCCTGTGTGCATGTGTACCTCTCAGTGAGTACCCTCCCCTGCCCCGCAGTGCAGTCACTCTGCGGCTGTCTTACGCCCTGGGCAACGCCTGCTGCTGCCTTTGCAGCCTCTCTGTGTACCTAGTCTATACTGTGTCTCTGCCAGCATCATTTTTTTTAGTGTTTTCTGGAGCACTGGGGGACGCCCCCGCGCGGAAATGCTTTAAATCACGCAAAAAATGGGTAAAAATGAAAAAACAAAACACATTTTTTTTCAAAAATTTCACGAAAAATGAAAACAAAACAAAACGGACCCACAACGAAAAATGAAAAACCGAAAAATCATTTTTTTCAATTCGTGCCCATCTCTACTTTCCATTAATTATGGTTCCGGGTCTCCTTCAAGTCCACATAGATCTGATCTCACCCATTCCTTTGACAATTGTCCTGAGCTTGACATAACTGGAGCCATTTCAGATGGCAATAGCTTCCTGATGGCAAAGGTCCAAGTTTGTCTGCTACAGCAGACAGATCATGTCAGCACAGTAGCCCTCCCTTCTTCCCCCTTTATTTCTTAGTTAAGCTTGCCAATAAGAGCAATATCCCTCTTACCCCGTATAGACTCGAGTATAAGTCGACCCGAGTATAAGTCGAGGCCCCTAATTTAACCCCCCAAAACTGGGGAAACATATTGACTTGAGTGTAAGTCTAGGGTGGGAAATGCCGCAGGGCCTGGCAGCTCCTCCTTTGTGAGCTGGGGGAGCGGTGTGTGATGTTTAAAATGACTTTTAGCCACTGATGCAAGTGCTTGGGTCAGTGGCTAAAAGTCATTTTAAACTTCGCACGCTGCTCCCCTGTGATGCAGAAGGGGGTCATGAGAAGCGGCGCACAATGTTTAAAATGACTTTTAGCCACCGACCCAAGCACTTGCCTCAGTGGCTAAAAGTATTGACCCGCATCGAAGTCGAGGGCCCCTTTTCTCAGCCCAAATTTAGGGCTGAAAAACTAGGGTTATATTCGAATATATACAGTACTTCTCTTATTACTCAGTTAAGTTTGCCAATTAGAGCACTATCTCTTACCACTAAGCTAAAGCTTACCAATTAGAGCAATGCACATAGGTATACCAAAACACGTAGAAATGCATATTAATTTAGCCTTCCTATGTAACACCTCTTTATCTATATTTGGGGAATTTCTGCGCCACAAAGAAATGATGTAATCAGTTATGTTAATCAGCTATATTAGAATAGTTAATAAAAGGAGACCTCAGTAGACAAAAGGGAGGCTCCTCTGGTACGGACATCAGTGTGTGTGTGTTGTTTTTTTTCTTCTTCTTCAAAGCGCTTTCCCGATTAATCCTGCAGACGATGGGGTTGCCAGATAAATGCTGACAAATTTGCGGATAAAACCTGAATATTTGTGAAATACTTGGAGAGCTGATTCAAGACATCCTTGCATATCCCCACCCCAGTTTAAATCCAAGATGGATCCTGTTTGGGTCCTTTGAAACACAGGTTGCTCCTTCAACTGTGAAGATGAGATGCCCACATTTGTTAGCCCATCTGTCATTCCTGTGAAGTTTTTAATTTGCACCAGATTTCAAGGGTCCACTCTGGACCCAAGCTTGGAACTTTCTACAACATTGTTGTCAGGTGTGTACCTCTGTATTTGTTCTTACTGGGATATTTAGTGTAAGAAATGGCTTGAATTTATAATGTCAAAACCACCTCTCCTTCTCTTTTGAATTATGTTCCTAAGCCCCTCATGCCACCCAGCCATGCATTTGCAGTGGCTAGATATAATTATTCTTAGCACCTCATAAATATGGTCTGTGAGAAAGCTACTGTGAAGTAGAATAACCGAGGAAGGCTAATAAAGTTAGAGGAACATTCCTGCTTTCTTTATGCTCCATTTTATTTGGGTGGAAATGACCAAAATCCCATCATTTCGGGGCTGACCTACTTTGGGGACCTCATGAGAAGGAGGATTCTTTGTAAAAAGACAACATGGGAAACGTGGAAAGCAGCAGGGAAGGAGGGAGACCAAATACAAGATGAATTGACTCTGTAAAGGAAGCCACAAACTCCATTCTACAAGAGTTGAGCAGGGTCGCCATACGTTGGAGGCAATGTGACGGCCCACAGCAGCAACAACATCATCTCACAAATCTTAGGTGGTTACTTCACATCCTTCCTTGAGCCGAGGTGAACTTGCCTCCGTGTTGAAATCAGTTTTCAACACAGATCTAGAAGTGGATTGAAAAGATTCCCGAGCTCCAGGACGGGAATCTCTCACCCCGCTTAGAGCACAGTTCAGGGAGAGTGGTCGGGGTGAACTCGGATTGACCCCACAAGGACATGAGGTTCCGTTCCTTTGAACTCAGATTGACCCCACAAGGATGTGAGGTTACGTTCCTTCGAACTGGTCTCCAGCGGGGCCGCGAACTGCAGCAAGAGGGACGTGAAGTATCAGCCTTAGTGTGATATTTAAAACTGGCTGCAGACAAGTGCTGGGTTTAACGTGAATTGGTGACATTTGTGTCAGTTTGGGGGTCTTGGGAGAAGAGAGATAAATCCATGTAAAAAAAGAATATTTTTTTAAAAAAATAGAGCCTACAGAAAAATGTGCAATGAACAAACTGTTTGAAGGCTCATCAGAAGATTCTGTTATCAAAAGTCCCTATGTCTTGTTCCCTTCTGGAATACCCTCCTTCTCTGCAGAGGCTTAGAGAGCATTTTCTCTGCTTGAGGCATCTGATCCATTTGATGGACATCATTTGGAAGGGTTGTGGAATAAGGTTGCCTTGTTCTTGTGGGTCTCTGCGTGGTCGTGGTATCTTGTGTAATCAGGTTACCACCAAGGGCTTCTCTCTAAGGAATGTACATTTGGGCACAGGAGGTCACAACCAGTGTGGCCTCTTCAGGTGATTGATGATGATGATGATGATGATGATGATGATGATGATGATGATGATGATGATGATGATGATGATGATGATGATGATGATGATAATAATAATAATAATAATAATAATAATAATAATAATAATAATAAACTTTATTTTTATGCCGCCTTTCTCCCCAAAGGGGATAACATCGGAGATAACAATCTCCCATGACAATTGGAGAGAGAGAAAAGCCCCCCCAAACACTGATTCCACCCCTACCTACCCCTGCTTATTAATTAATTAGAAATAAATAATTAAATAATTAGAAATAGAGATGGGCACGAATAAAAAAAATGGTGTTTCGTTTGTCGTTTGTCGTTTAGTGGGTCCGTTTCGGTTCGTTTCCGTTTTCCACGAATTTTTGCAAAAAATTCATTTTCATTTTTGTTTGTTTTGTTACCGTTTCGTTACCATTTATTTCAATTTTTTGTGATTTTTTTTAGCATTTAAAGCAGTTAAATGTATTGTCATAACGAAAACGAAACGGACGACAAAATTTCTGGTGTTTCTGTTTGTTTTGTTTCATTTTAGAGACAAAATTCGTTTGTCATTTCGTTGCGTAACAAAACAAAAAAACAAAAATGGAAACGAAAAATTGTTCGTTTAGTGTCCATCTCTAATTAGAAATAAATAATTAAATAATTAATAAAGGGGCTAACATCGATCTTCTCAAAGAGAAAGCAAGGTCATTCCCGTAATTTTTCTGCATCCTAGAGAAACAAGGAGTGGTAGGCAACCATTAAATCATGGTGGCAAGAACACCAAGGACCCAAATGCATTTATGAGAAGCAATGATCTGTGACTAGTTGTTGAGAGAATCCCCCACTCGTGTGATTTCACCTGTTCAAAGTCAGAAACATGTGGCCGAAATTGGAGGGGGTGACACAACAATTCCATGTCAGTAAAAACATGCTGGTGAGGAAGACGGGGGAAAGTTGTCATCTTTGGATACTTGCAAGGGAAGAGAGGGGTGTTTTTGCCACTACCGCACTTCCTTGAGCAGCCGCTTTTTATTGTGCAGCGCCTTATCTCCTCCCATGTTCACGTGGCCGCTACAGCGGTTCGGCAGTCCGCACTTCTGCAGTTGCTTAGCAATCGTCTTCCCCGTTTGCACTTGGCTGAACCGCTTTAAACTACGACAGGGAAACGGCAGAAATGGGGGAGGGGGGGACCGAAAAAAGGCAGAGTAGTATGTCCACAAATATAACCACATCACTTTAAAAAGGGGTGCAGGAACCGATTTAAAAACACACCACCCCCAGTGGTCATCGCAAGAAAAAACGACACAGCGGCCAAAAATGGGCATGGCCAAGGGGGCTCTTCAGAAAAAGCAATTTGAAAAGTGGGCAGTGATTTTTAAGGCAATTTGTCTTTAAGGAAAAGTGTCAGACATTAGTTAGTGAATATATGTATTAGACAGGATGTTCTATATATATTTGATATGTATTCAATTGATTTAAAGATGCAGTCTGTAAAAAGTGCAAAGTAGCAGTGACTCAATGTATAGTTTTTCTAATGGAGTACAGATATTAAGAATTAGCATAATGAATTTTGGCTGATGCAAGGGGCTGCAATAGCTATGAGGTAATGTCATTTATGATTGGACAGACATATGTATACAAATGTTCTGTAAATCACTGTTCATTGGGCCTTCTGTGAGTAAGGCACCCACTTTGTTTCTCTGTCATATATTTTGTCAATGTAATGTATGCTGTTATGCTGTTATGCTGTTGAATTTTGTCTAAATGTACTAATGTGACTTTTCCCTCTATGTTTTGTTGAACTTTGCATAAGTTCTGTGATGCTGTGATATATTTTTGTACAGTTTGTAATATAGGTGTTTGGTTTTAAGAAAACGCTGTCTCTGGCTAACAATTTGTTCAATAAGTATTGCTTCTGCTGGCGGATCAAATAGCACATACTCTGACAAAAAGGCATTTCAAATCTAAAGAGCGGTAGCCGTCAGGGATGGCTTGATGGGAATGAAACCGAGGCTGTAAGAATGGGGGGGGGGAATGGATCTGAAGACCTTTTGGCATTTTCTTTTCTTTGCGATGTCACATGTGGGAATGTTCATGAAGCATTCAAGGGCTTGCTTGGCATGTAAATAAAGGGTGAGGGATTTGTCCCAGGGGAAACATGCATCAAGGCAAAGTTTGGAGGGGAAAGGGTTTCCCCCCCTTAAAGGTTTTTCAAAGAAAACGCAGGCAGTGAGACTTACACTCGCATTAGTTTTATCACTTCCGCCCGAGGAAACGCTCCACCGTTTTATACCCTAAATGTACAAGAGAGACAAGGGGAGGGGTTTCCCCCACTTTCAACAGACACAGGGATATACAGAGAAATCAGAACACAGCTGGGCAGGTGAGGTAAGCAAAATAAAATCGTGGGATAAGCATTCAACAGAACGCCTCCTCGAAAACACTGCACGTGATGGGACGAGAAACACACAGAACGCAAGAGCAATCTCCAAAAATGACCCAGTGTCTGCTGCATCCAGTTTTCCATTCTTGGAATTTTGGAATTTCTTAATTTCCCAGGGGCAATGGAGTGGGGAAATGCATCTTATGAATGGACTCAAGTTGTAGTAAATGGCAAGAATGATCTTTTGCTTCCTATTTTTTCTTATTTTGGCACAAACCTGTTGAAATCGGCCATTTCTTCTAAAGGAAAGTGAAATGAAATGGAGTGGGCTTTTCTCCCTGACACCTTCATCTTTAACGGTTATGGTTTTCAAGCTGGATAGAGGTCGGTGGCTTCAGTCTCTCACTATGGCAATGGAATTTGGAAGTTTGGGAGTTCAGTTCCCTACTTTTGCCTCCTTGGGAGGGTCTGGGGTCCCTTCCAAATCTGCAGTTCTTAGATTTATTCTTATTCTTATTCTTATTCTTATTCTTATTCTTATTCTTATTCTTATTCTTATTCTAACCACAAAGCATAGTACGTTGGATTTTGTATTGCCAATCACTAGTCGAACGCTTCCCAAGTGTTTAGGACTACGTGATGTATCAGCGAATTATCCGAGCTGACCCCAGTAAGGCGGCTTTCTGCATCTGACTGATGGTGACTTTGTCAACTCCAATTTCTTCTAAATACTTGCTTAGCTCTTTAGGCACCACACCCACCCGATTACCACTGGGACCACCTGTACCGGTTTATGCCAGAGTCTCTACTATCACCTGGTATAGCAACATCAATGATCCACACTTTGTTCTTCTCCACAATCACAATATCTGGGGTATTATGCTCCAAAACCCTGTCTATCTGTATCTGGAAGTCCCAAAGTAATTTTGCATGCTCATTTTCAATCACTTTTTCAGGCTTATGATCCCAACAGTTCTTTGCTATGGGGAGATGATAGTTCTGACACAAATTCCAGTGGACCATTTGAGTCACTACATTATGACGCTGTTTGTAATAATAATAATAATAATAATAATAATAATAATAATAATAATAATAATAATAATAATAATAATAATAATAATAATAATAAAAGAGCTCTACTCATTGAATCCGACCAAGGTAAACTGATGGGAATTTAATTCAATTCATTTTCATAAGTTCCCACTGAAATCCAGAAATTTATTTGGAAAGGGGATAGAATGGAGATGTGTAATCTCCAGGCTTTAAACCAGGGTACTTCAAGGGCCAGATGCAGGGGAGTGGTATCAGGAGACAGATATCTAGTCTCATGCGCTCCCAAATGCATCTGGTGGAGCCGCTGTGAGATACAGGAAGCTGGACTAGATGGGCCTTGGCCTGATCCAGCATGGCTCTTCTTATGTTCTTATGTTCTTAATGGGAAAGGGGTGGAGGAAGGAGTCTAGGTTTGGGAAACATAGTTATGATATGCCCCATTGCCTCTCTTGATGAGACACCGTGCACAGCTGTGTCTGTGATCTAGAGAAGCTTCCACTTATGTACAAAAATGTTCAATTCATGAATATTCTTGAATATTTCCCAGTGATGCCTCCATTCATGGAAGGAAGGAAGGAAGGAAGGAAGGAAGGAAGGAAGGAAGGAAGGAAGGAAGGAATCTATTCACTGACCATTCTCCCATCTTTACATATTGTGATTTGATATACTCTGAATGAAAACACAGACTGAAGCACAATCTGGAAAAGGCAGATCCCCCCCCCATTCTCTTTTGTGTATTTCCTGTGATTTCTGAGAAAACAAACCAAAATGAAATTCTTATTTTCCCTTAGATTCACAGACCGGGATGGAACAATGGTTGCTTTAGCCGAGATCCTCTTTTCATTAAGGTCAAGTCTCAGTTTATTTCTAATTAGAAAAGCAAAACAAAACACACTGCTTATATACTGCCCAATGCTGCTAATAACACTCTCTGGGCAGTTTTCAAATTAATTATCCAGGCATACCTATTACCTCTCCTCTTCCATCCCCACAAGTGAGCTGGGTACTCATTTTATTAACCTCAGAAGGCTGGAAGGTGGAGTGAACCTTGAGGTGGCTACCTAGGAATGAGTCTGGAGTGTGAGCAGAGTCTGGGCTGCAGGACTGCAGTTTAACTGCTGTGCCACAACATGTTCTATTTTACCAGGCCCCGCTCCATTCACACACAAAAATGCCCAGCTTGGGGTTTTTTTGTTTGTTTTTGAGAGCAAGCAAGCAAGCAAGAGAGAGAGATACAGAGAGAGAGAGAGAGAGAGAGAGAGAGAGAGAGAGAGAGAGAGAGAGAGAGAGAGAGAGAGAGAGAGAGATTCCCCATCTCCATATGGCTATAATGTGAGTGGCATTTTCAACACAGATTCTAGGTGCCACAAATGATTATTCTTCTGCCCCCAAGCCTTACCCCCACATGTGAAGGGCAGGGTCCTCTGAAAGGGGCCTTGGGACTCACCTTTCTGTCTGTTGTTGGAGACTCCTTGTCTTTCTCTGCATGTTGCAGCTTCCGGTTCAGGTCCTGGAACATGTCTTGGTGTCGTTTTCTCGTGTGCATGATTTTCTGCAATAGGTAAGAAAGATGGAGGTCAAGGCCGTTTGGGGTGTGTGAGTCCCTCTGACAAGGATGATGGAGAAACAGGTGTGACCATTTTAAAAAAAGAGAACAAAGTAGAATCATGGAATCATAGAGTTGGAAGTGACCTTAAGGGCCATCTAGTCCAACCCCTGCCATGCAGGAACACCCTATCACAGGACTCCCGACAGATGGAGTCAAACGCAAATGCAAGCTCAGATCCATGCAGTGTGAATTTTGCAGAAAATATGCCATTCAGAACATAGTCTCTCTCTTGGGCATGCATTTCTAAAGGTAACTTGTTCAAAATGTCAGTTTTTTTTCTATCTTTTTCATGTGTTAGAGTTAAGGACTGCACTGGGTAACCAGTAGATGTACACACTCTGGAGATGTGTACATTCCTTCAGTCTGGAATGTGAGCTCAAGAGAATTCACAAGAAGAAACCACAAAACTCTTACCTCAAAATCTAGTTCTGCATACCGGGATTTCCGCCTCTGAGGAATGAGAGAGAAATAAAGGTTACTGGCAACACTGATTTGTACCAGCCAAATTCTATAGGGCCAGCAATTCTATAGGCAATATGTAGGGGGCTTTATTGGAGACGCCTGCCATACAGCTGTTATAGGCTGATACTTCACGTCCATCTCATTGCTGTTCGCGGTCCCACTTGGGACCGGTACAAAGTAATCTAACCACACGTCCATTGCAGGATGAGGGGAGTTCATCCCAACCACACCCCCTGAACTGCATTTTAAGTGGGATGAGAGATTCCCCTCCCTGGCCCCGGGAAGCTGCTCGTCACGCTTCTCATTCCGAGATGAATGCCCATGAGGTAAGGCTCGTCACGCAACGTGCCATTCTCCATCTAATGGCAGGAATGCGAAGTACCATTCTCCAGTACATTCCCTATGGAGTCAGCAACGCAGTGCAGAGAGATTAAAAGACAAATGCCTCAAATTTAGCTCTGTAACACATTGAAGGCAAGGCTTCGGAGAATCGAAACATCGAAAAACGGAAGGTCAGGATGAAAAATAACAGAGAACAAAGGCATGGAATTTCACATCTCATCACGGAACGAGGATGTGCAGTAACAGTCATGCCGGTATCATCCATCACGCCCATGTGTACACGGGAACAGGGACAGAACCAGAAAAAGAGCACGTGACTGTGACCAACATCAACACGCGACGAAATTCCTCCCGGAACGAGAATGGACGTGAAGTAACCGCCATAGACTTAGGATTAAAGCCAAACTCTTAAAAGCTAACCACACAGCAGGCTCTGCCTGAAGGACTATCCTTCATTTAATTTCATCTAAATCTCCCTTTTATTTTTATTTTTTTTAAAATCAAGTTCTTTTGATCCCATTTATGAAGTAAATTTGTTGATTTGGGTAAGTTCCTGTCTAAAAATGAACCACAAAAATGCTCTCACTAGCAATGGGCATGAATTAAAAACAACAAATTGCAAAATATGTCCATTATTGCTAATTTGTTGATTCGTATTTGTAAGGACTGATGGCCTAATGCAGGGGTGCTAAAACTTTTTGTAAGGAGGGCCAGATTTGGTGGCTGAGAATGTGTCAGGAGCTGGTTGCTCTCCGACCCTGCCACCCCACTGCAAGCCCCACCCACTGACCCATAAGCCCCACCCACTGACCCCTTGCAACCCCACCCACAGGAAGGAAGGCGGGAACCAAGGGAGGTAGGTAGGAAGGTGGAAACCAAGAGAGTAAGGAAGGAAGGTGGGGAACAAGGAAGGGAGGGAGGGAGGGAGGGAGGTGGGGACCAAGGGAGGGAGGAAGGAAGGAAGGAAGGAAGGTGGGGACCAAGGGAGGGAGGGAGGGAGGAAGGAAGGTGGGGACCAAGGGAGGGAGGGAGGAAGGAAGGTGGGGACCAAGGGAGGGAGGGAGGAAGGAAGGTGGGGACCAAGGGAGGGAGGGAGGGAGGAAGGAAGGCAGGGACCAAGGGAGGGAGGAAGGAAGCAAGGAAGGTGGGGACCAAGGGAGGGAGGGAGGAAGGAAGGAAGGAAGGTGGGGACCAAGGGAGGGAGGGGGAGGAAGGAAGGTGGGGACCAAGGGAGGGAGGGAGGAAGGAAGGTGGGGACCAAGGGAGGGAGGGAGGAAGGAAGGAAGGCGGGGACCAAGGGAGGGAGGAAGGAAGTAAGGAAGGTGGGGACCAAGGGAGGGAGGGAGGAAGGTAGGAAGGAAGGAAGGTGGGGACCAAGGGAGGGAGGGAGGAAGGAAGGTGGGGACCAAGGGAGGGAGGGAGGGAGGGAGGAAGGAAGGCGGGGACCAAGGGAGGGAGGAAGGGAGGAAGGAAGGAAGGTGGGGACCAAGGGAGGGAGGGAGGAAGGAAGGAAGGAAGGTGGGGACCAAGGGAGGGAGGGAGGGAGGGAGGTGGGGACCAAACGAAGCACAGGGAGCCGTGGCCACAGGTCGTCCCTTGGAAGAGGTGATCTGTGCGATCTTGCACCCCCCCAAGTTCCCCAGCGGTGGCGACAGCTCGCCCGCCAGCCCACCCCAAAGCTCCTTGGTGGTGGCAGAGGCCCGCTGGCCTGCCCACCCCCACACATTCCCCTGCGGTGCCGGTGGTGGCAGACCACCTGTCCGCCCAGCCGCCCAAGCTTCCCAGCGGTGTCAGTGTTGGTGGAATATTATTTTTTGTGATTTTTGATTTGTTGATTCATAGGGCTATAAAACAACCCTCGTTGTACCTAGAGGCCCCAAATTGGCAGGGATGCTTCCCCCGACTCTTCTATAGAATCCCTCCAAGTTTGAGAAATATTGGATTTCTTGTTTTCATGTTATTTACCCCCAAAGAGCAGCCCTTAGGAAAGCAACGGTGGCCTTTGAGACAAAAGATGCCAGGCAACGAATTAAGATGTTCCGTACCAAAGTCTATGCTCTACCATGTCTGATGTCTTCCTTACCTCAAGAGAACTCATGGAAAGGGTGGAGACAGTCTCATTCTTGGGCACAATTCCCGAGTTTCCGGACTCGCCTGGGTCACACAAGCTGTTGGGAATCTGTGAGGCACTGGATTTGCTGATCACTGGAGGTGATAGTTGTTGCTGTTGCGGTTGTGATAGTGGCGGCGGCGGCGGCGGTTGCTGAGGTTGCTGCTGCATCATGTGGGAAGGCTGGACCTCCCCGCAGCCCATCACCACCGGCTCCCTGGGAGGGCTCTTGATGACAAAACCCGGGTCGGTAGCCATGCTGAGGTGGATCAGCCGCGTCTGTGGCATCTGGTCAATGTTGATGCTGTATTTCGTTTCGTCCTTGGGGGGCGGAGGTGGGGGCGGCGGCTTTGGCCGCAAAGTGGAGGTGTTGCTGGGCAGGATGACGTAGCTGCTGTTGTCAATGGCTTGATCGTGCGCCCGGGAGAGCTCCGAGTCCAGCTTTTTGAAGATGTCCCCGTCACAGATGTAGATGGACTTGGGAGGCTGGCTCTTGTCTTTCTTCAGCGTGAGGGTGTGGTTGCTGAAGTCGTTGAGGTTGATGGCCCCCAGGTAGTGCGGGGAACCTTGGAGGTGCATCTTGGAGATGTTGGCTGGAAGACTGTTGAAGTTGGACGAACCCTTCTGGTGGTTGAGCTTCACCTTCTCCTCGTCCTGCAGCGAAGGGCGCTTCAGGGTGCCCGTGATGGTCATGGTGCGGCACGTGCTGATGTCTTTGTTGAGCACTAACAAGTCAGGGGAGGGGAAAGCAGAAAGGGGGGGGTCAGCAAAGGCCCAACAGGAGCACCTCATAACAC